>VDFB02271358.1:464804087-465295615 GCA_007258455.2 Sequoia sempervirens
GTTATGGGTAGAGGGGAGATAGATAGAGGGATTCAGTGAGAGAGAGAGGGAGGGAGTGGGAGAAAGAGAGTAGAGGGTAGAAGGTAGAGGCTTAAGGGTAGAGGTGAGGGAGATAAGAGTGAGTGAGAGAGAGAGACTTGAGAGAGGGAGAGGGGGTAGGAGGGTGAGACTTGAGAGAGAGAGGGAAAGAGGGAGGGAGTGGGAGAAAGAGAGGGAAAGAGGGAGGGAGTGGGAGAGAGATGAGGGGTAGAGGGCTAAACGCTGGAGGGTAGAGGGTTTAAGGGTTTATAGTTTAAGGTTAAGGGTTTAGGTTTAGGGTTTAGGCAGAGGGAGAGAGATAGAGGAGGAGAGAGAGAGAGACCAGAGAGGGAGACCTGTGGGTAGGAGGAGAGAGTTGAGAGAGAGAGAGGGTAGAGGTTTAAGGGTTAAGGGTTTAGGGTTATGGGTAGTGATGGAACTTCAAAGTTTTGTTCTTTGTGTTATAATTTATCCTACCTTGTGTCTCTACATATCTATGGTGTTTGGGAAAAGCCTAAGGTTGGGGTTTTACCTTCTTCTTCATGTAAAAACCTAGTGCTCATCTTACACCTTGGATGTGATCTATTTTCCCGTTACTTTTTTGGAAGGTTTTAAAATGAATTAAGCCCCATCGCTTCATCTAGGTTGGGCCCCCTTTTGTTTTATCATTTTATTTCCTTCACCTGAATTTATTTTTCTGAAGTCTTTCGTTGGTCCTGTGTTCCCTCATTAAAACAACTTATTTCATTGTTTGTCATCGGCCTAGTGATGTCCAGTTATTCATTTAATAAATGTTTTTATTTTGTAGAGGGACAAGTTCGCATGGTCGTAGATCAATCATCGTGTGATCTCAGTCATTCCCCGCCATCCCGCGATGACCCCACCACACTGTCTTTGTTGATCGTGATATCACGAGCGAGCACCACGTGTCTCATCCGGTGAAGCCGAAGGAATGATAAATACTTTGATGCGACTTTAATACATTATGTCGTGGGTTACTAAAGTAGTTATAAGATGCACACATTGTAAATCAACGAAGATGTTATAATCTTGGTAGAAAGGTGCTTGATGGTTAATAACAAGGTTGGCGACTATGTTGAATGAACAAGATTAATGATGGTTGAGATCCACAGTTGCCTGCCATCACATGATCAAAATTTGTGAGGTCTTTATTGATTGCGATATCACGGGCGGGCGCCACGTGGATCTCCTTGGCAATGAGTAGTATGGTGGGCCCCTTATTGCCATGATGGAGACTATGTTAGTTTTATTTGAAGGCAGTTGTAAGATGATCTGACCAAGGTGAAGGATCGACAGCTAATATTTGAATTTGCATCAAATGCAATTAGAGCCATTCGTGTAGTGCGTGAGTATGCTTTAATGGTGGACATGACATCTACTACCATGGTTTGATCAAAATAAAGCAACTATTCTTCTGCTTTTGGTATCACAAAGCATTCAAAACATCTTAAATGGGGATTGTAGGCTGATATGTTCTGTATGAGGATTTGATAAATAGTATTGGGTTAGAATACATGTTGAGGAGATTGTAAAGCAATGTTCTCAAGGATCTTATATGTTATGTGTTTAATTTTTTCATAAACCCTTAAATGCTTATGAATTCAACTCCCCCAATAGATATATGGAATTGATCTGAATTGTACTAATTCATATGGTATAATATTTGTTTGTCTTTACCTAGAGCTTGCTACAAATTGCAAATCAATGACTATCTTATACTGTGAAAATGTGTTTTAGTTATCTCATGCTCGAAATAGTTGATATTATTGATGAAAAAGCAATTCTATTTGGTATTATCCTATTATGTTGAGCTATTTACATGATATTATCTATTGTTGTTAATGTCATTTATGATAATGGTGCAAAGGTTGTAAACACATTAAGGGATCACCCTCCAGGGTCTTGCAGAGCCCAAAGTGTAGGAGGTCTTTAAAATCCTCATCAGTTGGTCCAGGTCCTTTGAGCTGCCCTTGATTGGAATTGGCAATTCCATAAGTAAATTAGAAGACCAACCTAGTTATAGTAAAAACAACCAACAGGTAGAGGGGAGAGAGATAGAGGGAGGGAGTGGGAGAGAGATAGAGGGTAGAGGGTAGAAGGTAGAGGGTTAAGGGTAGACGGGACAAAGATAGGAGAGAGAGAGAGAGACCTTAGAGAAGGAGAGGTAGTAGGATGGTGAGACTTGATAGAGAGGGAGGGAGGGAGAGAGTTGGAGAGAGATAGAGGGTAGAGTGTTTAAGAGTTTAGAGTTAAGCGTTAGGGGTTTAAGGTTTAGGGTTAAGGGTAGAGGGGACAGAGATAAGGAGAGTGAGTGAGAGAGAGAGACCTGAGAGACAGAGAGGGGGTAGGAGGGAGAGTCTTGAGAGAGAAAGAGGGTAGAGGGTAGAGGGTGGAGGGTAGAGCGTAGAGGGTTTAAGGGTTAATATTTTAGGGTTTAGGGTTATGGGTAGAGGGAAAAGAGTTAGAGGGATTCAGTGAGAGAGGGAAGGAGTGGGAGAGAGATAGAGGGTTAAGGGTAGTGTTGGTTATTTTTACTGTAACCAGGTTGGTCTTCTAATCTACCTATGGAATTGCCAATTCCAATTGAGGGTGGCTTGAAGGACCTTGACCAACTAACGAGGATTTTAAAGACCTCCTACACTTTGGGCTCTGCAAGACCCGAGAGGGTGATCCTTTAATGCATTTACAACCTCTGCACTATTATCATAAACAACATTATAAACAACAGATAATCTCATTTAATAGCTCAACATAATAGGATAATACTAAATAGAATTGGTTGTTCATCAGTAATATCAACTATTTGGAACATGAGATAACTACAACACATTCCATAGTGTAAAATAGTCATTGATTTGCAATTTCTATCAAGTGTTAGGTAAAGACAAACAAAATACTGAACCATACAAATTAGTACAACATAGATCAGTGCCATATATCCATTGAGGGAGTCAAATTCATAAACATGTAAGGGTTTATGACATATTTAACACATAACATATAAGATCCTTGAGAACATTGCTTTACAATTTCATCAACATGTATTCCAACCCAATACTACTTATCAAATCTTTATACAGAACATATCCACCTACAATCCCATTCAAGCATTTTAATTAATTCCTTGAATTAAAGTAAAAATAGAAATCATACACACCACAACAGTGAGATGAATGAGACAACCCTTGATTATCTTATTCAAAATTCAGATATCCATGTACAATGGAGAGACATGAGTTTGAATTAATCATTTCAATTCAAATGCCAATACTGTCATAAAACATCAAATCCCCATGAATTCAAAACCTACTATAGAATGACTCAAAACCTAAATTGTATTTTCCTTAAAACCATCAAACTTTACAATTTTCTCTACAACTTTACCTAGACTCGACCAAAAAATATCTAACTTTCTAACCCATACTTCTGGCCTTGAAATCCTTCTTATAGAAACAAAGGAGAAAACAAGCATCGGGCGAGAAAGCACACGTGTCACCAGCCAATTTGACCACTTTGTGACATTCCAAAATTTGTTACAACAACAATTTCTTGGTGAATCCTCTTGTTCATCATGTCCACTGAGAATGATTGATGCAACAACCAAGCTTCAAGAATTCCATGCCAAGACTGCCACCAAAAAGAAAACTGTAATCTGTTGTAACTGCAATAGCTGACTTGTCAACCATTAATAGCCTACTCCATTTTACTCCTCCTCGGTTAAATATACGTTTACCCATTTCTAGTATTCCTCATTAGTTAGCCAATTAAAATTGATTACCTCATTTACCTTGTCACTATAAGGTGTATACTTAACTGCCACCTGATTCACTTCTCTTTCAAAAGATTCAAAGAATGAACTAGTGCTAATAATTTTATCCATACAACTCACCAATAAATCATAATTTGAGTCATCACAAATTAATCTAATTTGACAATTGATGACTTCATTTGCCTGATCCTACCATTGTTGGAGTGACCTGATATTTCCCTGCTCATCAATTATGTCAGGTAGCAATGTGTCGCTCCAATCATCAAAGTTCTTCACCAATTCTTTGATCTTCCTACTCAAGTCATCTGGTAAGGTCTGAAAACCTTGTAATGACTTAACTAATACCTGAGTAGGCCTTAATGATTTGGGCCTATTATTTACATCAAACCTTGAAGCTTTATACATGATGTCAAGATCATTGGCCCTAGGGATCCATCTTTCAATTAATGGTACTACAACCTCCTGATCCCTATCAATATTCTTTATTGCACTTAATAATAAAGAATATAAAGAATGCACAGATGATAATCTGTCATCATATTTCTCATTTAAATGTCTCAATACAACATTTACAACCTCCCTTTGCTTTGAGAATATTCCCTCCTCACTCACCTTCAAGGATGCTTGTAACTCTAAAATCTTATGCATTAGCTGCTTCTTCGAAGGATCAACAGAGTATTCCATTTCTTCATCAATTAGCTCTAGAGTAAGGCTAAGGGAAGGAGTTTGACAGGGAGACCCTGGTGTAGACACAATAGGAGAAGTAGGAGGCACTGACCTTGATGTGGAAGGAAATGTTCTGATCCTTGGAGCACTTGATGTCTCCCCAATCCACTTGTTCTTTAACCTGTCCACCTCAGTTTGCAGCTCAACATTCCTTTGCTGCATCTTGCTATATTCCTCAATTATGGCATTGTACTTCTCCATTAAACTTTTCTTTTCAGCCTCCTCTCTTTCAGCAGTCTTTTGGGCCAATTTGGCCACATTTATAGTCAAATTAGTAGCCTTTGTGGTTGAGGTCTCTGAAGCTCTCTTTATTATCAACCCTCCTCTTAGATTTGGGTTAATATCAGTAACATTCAGCTTTCTCCCTTGAGGGGCCAAAGCCCAAATTGCTAAAGTTTCATACTCTTCACTGAAGGCAGAATCTTGCAATGATGCCTTCACCTCTTCTTCAAAGTCTTGTAAGGGGTGCTTAGACTTCAGAATAGCATTGAAAGCTACAACATCTGCAATGTCCCACTTAGGTAAAATCAAGACACCAGCTTGATTTACTAATTTTCTCCCCTCCTCAGGAGTGATGTACTTGAACTCTTCCATTAGTTCAGTTTTCACTTCATCATCATTCTCCTGGTCTGACCTATTAGGTCTCAATTCTCTTCTCCTCTTGCATTTATCTTGATATTCTTCCAATTTCATTCTCCATACTAGTTGCAAGAAGACCAAAGTTTTTACAAATGCATTGTCATCCAGAAAATCTTTACATGCCTCCATTCTTGCATCTTCTACACATTTTTCTTTCATATCTAGATCAGAGAGAACCAATTCAGCCAGCCTAGGAGGGAAAGGCATACCCATCTGCATGTCCTAGTCAGTGACAACAATCTCATCCACCAAATCCTCTTGTAATTGTTCAATTCTTTGTCTTTTAGGGCTTGGCTCTGATGGTGGTGGTGAGGGACTATTTTCAGGTGATGCATCCAAGTCAATAATCTTGATTGCTCCAGGCATTTTAAAATTTGGACCTTTTTGTGTAGGCAATTTCATTATTTTCTTTCCCTTTCTATCCTCTTCTTCATCACTACTATCATTTCTCTTCCTTTTGTAAATAGGCCATTTTTCTGTAGGTTGGTAAGTTGGCCTCACTTCAATTGGCTTGGCATCTTGCTCCTGTATACCCAAATCTGACTCCAAGTTTATCTTTTTGGTCATCAAGGTGCCCTTGATTTCTTTGAAGTTTCCCATCAAGAAGTCAATTTTCTTATGATATGGATTGAACTCCATCAATGGATCATACTTTGGATTCATTTTGTGCACAATAGCCAATAGCTTGTCATAAGCTACCCACTTCTCCTTGTTCAACTCCTGCCTATTTAGGTCAAATTCATTTCTAATCAAGTCTTCAGGGAAGTTGAACTCATGCACAAACTTACCACCTTTTATCCTTTTTCTGAAAAGAGCAAAGAAGCCCTTAGGATCATGTTGTTGCTTGGGGCCACACCTCAAATGGTATTCCTCAAAAAAATTCCCAAAATGTATCCAACTTCCCTTTGAAAAAACAAAATCTAACACCACAGTGTAATCCATGAAGAATGTTCCTTTAGCTTTCCCAGTAAGGTTGTTCTCATGGATACAACCAATCAGCCACATGACTTTTCTAAACCCTACTCTTGGTGGCACATTGTATGGCAATATATGAGGGGTCCCTTGAAAACCATACACCCTCAAGACAGTGTTGACTGGGTATGGAATGATATCACCCCAGTTATGGAAAACCTTTAATTCTGGCTTCCTCCCCTTTGGTCTAAGGAAATCATGTAACTCCTTAAGAATCCTGGGTACATTTACCATCAGGCTGGCTCTCAATCTAGAAATAAAACAATTTTCAAAATGCACATAACTGGTGTTTTCCCTATTACATGATAAATCTGTAGTCCATACCTACACCGACAATCTTTCTCCATCAACCCACTACCTTAACTCCATCTTCTCAGAGAAGAATTCAGCGTTCTTATACAAGAAAATATACATTAACATGGAATAGCAGAAAAATGGAGTTCCTGTATCATTTTTCTACAACTTTGATAGCCCTTCATGTATCTTTTCAGCCAATAAAGAAGCAAAATCATAAATTACTAACAAATTAGGGTGTTGTATTTGCACCCCCATAAACATGTAAGCAATAGGCATCACCATGTTGGGGTGAAAACCTAAAATTTGTCACAATGAGTAAAAGGTAGCCAAGAAATGCTTTGCAAAGCAATTCAATCTAAAAGGTTCTTGGTCATTAGGGCTAATATGGAATTTTGAATCTCCTGCCCTAGCCAAATGAGGTGGGAGCAACTTAGCTCTGAAAAGTGATTTTGACCTCCCATATTCTTGCTTCATCTCTTCAAGATCAATAGGAACCAAGAATGTACTAGGCTCACTCAGATCAAAAACCTATCAAAATTCCTCTATGTTTATGCTTAACAGAACTTTTCCATCATTATCTTGAATCACCCGTGTGACAAGGTCATATCATGTAGCCACTGCCCTAAGCAAGTCTATATCAGGGAACACATTTGGTACCACTAACTTCCCCATATTATACATCCAGCCTTTAGAAAAGGGGTAGGGAAAATTACTCTGTCCAAACCATAATCTAAACATCTCTAGACTAGTAAGAGGAACCCTAGCATTAGCTATGTTAGAACAATTATATACTAATCCTTCCCCTAGATTTTTTCCTCACATCAAAACCAACCCCTTCTTCCTATCATTTTTCAACAAGGGAAATTGATCCAGGAAATCGTCATATAAGTTTCTCCTTAAATAATCAATCTGCCCAGAGTGCTGCTTTGTCAGTGCCATCCTGAGTAAGTTAGGGCTTCCTTGCTATTTTAAACTTTAAACAAACTAGGGCTTAACAAAATATTAAATTATAGAACAAAACCTTGCAATTTCTCATAATTCAATTAAGTTATAGCCCTACAACAACTATTGACAAGCCCTACGACAAGCACACAACAAATTTCCCCAAATTCAAATTCAGAATAACCAGGAGATACAAAAATGAACTCGTGGCTTTGCGCTTGCAGAAACCCAAATTCTTGTTGTAACAATTTGTAACTTCATCCTTGGCTCCGCAACTGCTTCGCAAAGATGTTTTGAATGCTTTATGATACCGAAAGTAGAAGAAAAAATTATTTATTTCGATCAAACCCCGGAAGTAGATGTCATGTCCACCATTAAAGCTTACTCGCGTGCTGCACGAACGACTCCAATCACATTCGATGCTGATTCAAATATTGGTTGTTGATCTTTCACCTTGGTTAGATCATTGAATGACTGCCTTCAAATCAAACTGACATAATTTCCATCGTGGCAACAAGGGGCCCACCATACCACGTGTTGCCAAAAAAATCCACGTGGCGCTTTCCCGCAATATTGCAATCGATAAAAACCTCGCAACTTATGATCATGCGATGGAAGGCAACTGTGGATCTTCAACCATCGGTAATCCAGTTCATCCAACATAGTCGCCCACTTTTTTTAACCATCGAGCACCTTTCCTACCGAGATTATAACATCTGCGTCGATTTGAAGTACGTGCATCTCATAAACACGTTAGTAACCCACTGCATAATGTATTTAAATCAAATAGATGCATCAAATTATTTAATCATCCCTTTAGCATCACCAGACGAGACATGTGGTGCTTTCTTGTGATATCGCGATCAACCAAGATAGTCTGGTGGGGTCATTGCAGGATGGTGGGGAACGATTGAGATCAAACAATGATTGATCAACGGTCATCTGAACTTGTCCCTCTACAAAATAAAAAACATTTATTAAAGGAATAAGGGGACATCACTAGGCCAACAACAAACAGTGACATAAGTTGTCACTTAAATGAGGGAGCATGAGACCATCCAAGACTTAGGAGAATAAAATTAAACAAAGGAAATAAAATGATAAAACTAAAGGGGGCCAGACCTAGATGAAGTGATGGGACTTAAGATGTTTTAAAAACCCTCCCAAAAAGTAATGACTGAATAGATCCTTCCTAAGGCATAATATAATACTAGGGTTTTACATGAAGACAAAGGTAAAACCCCAACCCTAGGCTTTTCCCAAACACCATAGATGATTAGAGACATAAGGTAGGATAAAGCTTTGAAGTTCCATCAAGTAGATGGTTAAAAGGGTAGAGGGGAGAGAGATGTGAGTGAGTGAGAGAGAGAGACCCGAGAGAGGGAGAGAGGGTAGGAGGGTGAGACCTGAGAGAGAGAGGGAGGGAGGGAGGGAGTGGAATATAGATAGAGGGTAGAGGGTTTAAGGGTAGAGGGGAGAGAGATAGAGGGAGTGAGTGAGAGAGAGACCTGAGAGAGGGAGAGGGGGTATGAAAGAGATTCTTGAGAGAGAGAGGGAGGGAGTGGAAGAGAGATAGAGGATAGAGGGTTTAAGGGTTTAGGATTTAAGGGTTAAGGGTAGAGTGGAGAGACATAGGAGTGAGTGAGAGAGAGAGAGACTTGAGAGAGGTAGAGGGGTAGGAGGGAGAGACTTAGAGAGAGAGAGAGAATTAGGAGGGGGGAGGGAGAAGGGAAGAGGGGAAGAGGGGAAGAAACAACCCATTAAGTCTGCATATGGATAAAAATTCATAAAATTAGATCTCCCATACATATTTTATTGAAACCTAGGCTTGAACCTCTCATTTCACATGCTTTTTTTCACAAAACTCTTGAGGACAATAGTTATACCTTCTTTATTTCTCATCCTACGCCCTATTCATGCATCCTAAAATTACAACAGTATCCATGGAGCCTCTTACACAAGCTATAGTAATCATAAAAAATTGTAAGATCCCATTTATATCATGTTTGGACTACAAAACCCTAAAAAATAGGGTAATCGGGTTGTATGCAAAGAAATGAAGCTTTCTAACTCAAATCAATGCCTTAAGCCCTCAAATCAGAATCAAATAAAAGATAACACATATCTTCACAACCTAGAATTGATTTCATATCAAAATATGGCTGTGTGTGACTGTACAGTGCTGCATAATAGGAAACATACAAATTTTTTGAAGAAAAACATAGATTTTTGAATGTTAAGATCTTGTATTTTAAATCCTCAACCATCAACAACCATTACAATAATCACTTTATGCCTTTTAGAGGCCTTTACATGTCAACCATTGAACAACCACCTCTACAAATGACTTTTTAATCTTTTATGATCACATGAAACATAAAACACACTAATTTCAAGGTTGTTGACATCACTATTGAAATGTTTTAATTTTTTGACCTTTCAAACATTAAAAAGTACATCATTAAATTAATTATGTAATGGCATAAAAATTAAAAACATCATGAATTAATTATGTAACCGCATAAGTAAAATATAATTCTATCAAGAAATTAATATCAAATAGATAATATAATTGCATAACTCATACATTTCAATCTCATTGATCTTCTTCTTCATCCAACTCTTTGTCTGTATCATCCGATCTAAATTTGACATTGTAAGGATTGGTCATATCATCATCATCATCGAAATCAATTTTTACAATGTCATCATCCACATGGATATCATCTTCATGAACATTAACTCCTACATCATCATGATCTAGTTTCTCCTCTTCGACATCTTCATCAGTGACATCATCAACTAACTGTTGATCCTGATCATCATCTACATCATCTTCTAGTTCTTTGGTATCTTCTTCTTCCACCACATTATACTTTACTGTCCTTCCTCTTAGATCATGTCTAACAACAAGTGACCAACCCGGTTTACTTGGAACCTCTAAGTAAAATACCTGTTCACATTGGCTTGGAAGAACATAGGGCTCATTTCTAGCTCGCTTGATCGACCTTGTATTAACCATAGTAAATCCATTATCATGTTCAATAATTATTCTCTCAGGATCATTTTCATTCAATCATAGCCTGTACCATAGGGCGACAAATAAAATTAATCTGAAGGACTTAAATTCACACTCAAGTATATCATCCAAAATCTCATAGTATCAATTTTCTGAGACTTTTGGATGTATGTCGCTTCTAGATGAAACATTAGTCATCTGAAAGATTGCAGTTATACCAAAATCAAAAGTTTTCTTCATGTCATCCAACATTTTGATTCAAAATTTATGACCTTTGCACCACAGCCTTGTGGTGTTTCACTTGCAATATGTCAAACATGTAAAAATTATTGCAATATCGTCAATTGATAAACATATTTATTCTTGGCCAAATGTATGCAAAGAAAACAATCTCAACATATATATACATCAATATAATTGAAAATAATTAAATAATATGGGTGATTAATATATTTATACGTACCTTCTTATTTCTTAAACATATGCTAAATCAATTTCCTTTGTGTAACATTGGAATCTCCATTATGGTGAGCTTCTTTAACCAATGAAGCCACACCTTCCCATGTTAATGCGCGACTAGATTGTTGACATCGTTCAATCCATACCATCATCCAATCAAGATTGTTTGTGACGTACAAATGTAGTGCATCCCACTCTCGACCAACTGTCTCAAAAAAAAAATTCACAAATGACGTATAATTAGTTAAATACCACAGTATACAACCTTAATTTATAATTGATGTATATTAAAGATTAAAAATTAAATAACTACAATATACATAAAAACCATATGTAAAATATATTCCAATTAATCTCCATGACCATCTTATAATTACCTCTCACTTTCCTCTATCTACCTTTCCCCATCGGTACTCCCCTTTGAATTTGTTAATGGAGTTGCGATCCCAAATGCAATCTACATGGATCTTTGCTGCAAACTTAGGAAGATATTCACTAATGTACACCATGGTCTAGTATACCATATATCCCTCCACCATAGAACCCTCAGGATGTGCTCTTTGTATAACCAACACCTTCAAAAATTTTAAGTGCCTCTCAACCATCCACATTGACCTTGTGTGTACAAGTCCACACAATTCAATCTCCTCAACTTGGTGTATGGGGTAGTGTTCTTGTGCATTGAAAAATTTCAAAGGTAGACACTTTTGCATTTCACACATTAGATGAGAAATTTTTCTCTTCCAATAATTTATATCTTCTTTATGGATTTCTTTAGATGATAGCCATCTACAAGCGATTCAAGGCGCAAATATAGTAACAAGATTTAACAAAAATATACAGTATATTACATAACAAGTAAAACAAATCACAATAATAAGATGTATACAATGAATTGAACAAATATCGCTACTTACCTCATGTATTTTTCAGGATCATATAAAACTTGTTTGACATTGTTGCCAAAGTTGTCTAAGAGAGATAGAGGTAAAACATATTGCAACAATTATAAAATGATCTTTTCATTATTTTTTCAAAAGTAGTAAATATAATACACTGAAAAGTACATGCATTATACAAGTGTATATAATATACTAGAATAATTACCTTAATGAAGGTGTGCCAATCATGTGTTTTCATTCTTGACCCAAATTCACCTTTCTTTGTTATTATATTGTTTATGTTCGCAACAAATCCTGTGGGAAATCAAATTTTTCGTATGACTTATTTTATAGCATTGCTTTGCTACTCTGTTAATAAACAAGGAAGGGCACCTATATGTTGGTTTGGTGGATGTAGCTCGAATTGGGTGAACCACGTTAAATTCTCTGTGTTATGATTTATTGTGTGTGTGTTTTAGTTTCTCTGTTTATTATATAGATCTACATTTAATTGTTAGATATCTGCCATTTCTAACCCTAACAAGTGGTATCAGAGCGGGTTGTGTTTTGATTATCATCTATAGGAAAGATCTCACAGTTGAGTGGGAGCAATGGCAGATGAGGGTAAGAAGGTTGAGAAGTTTAATGGGCAGAACTATCAGTTATGGAAGATGTAGATGGAGGACTATCTCTATCAGAAGGATTTATGGTGGCCATTGGAAGGGAAAACCAAGAAACCCGCATCAATGTCAGATGAGGAATGGGAGATCTTGGATAGAAAGGCTCTTGGCAGTATTCGTCTATGCCTGGCACAAATAGTGGTGTTCAATATTACAAAAGCAAAGACAACTCAAGAGTTGATGGAAACCCTGAAAAAGTTATATGAAAAGCCTTCCGCTTCGAATAAGGTATTTCTTATGAAGTGTTTATTTAATATGAAAATGGTAGAAGGTGGGTTAGTTACTGATCATTTAAATGAGTTTAACATGGTCACTAGTAAATTAATTTTAGTAAAATTAAACTTTGATGAAGAAGTTAGGGCTCTTTTGATTCTATGTTCTTTGCCTGAAAGCTAGAATAGCTTGGTAATCATTGTTAGCAATTCTATTTCTGGTTCGAATACATTGAAATTTGATGATGTTGTTGGTGTTATTTTGAGCGAGAAAATTTGTAGGAAAATCTTAGGTAGAACATCCACATCAAACAGTGTTTTGAATGAAAAAAGAAAAGGCAGAACAAAGGAGAGAGGAAACAATTCTGGAAATCATGGGAAGTCACGAGGAAAATCAAATGATAGAAAGTCTCAATCTAGAGACAAGAGGGATTGTTGGTACTGTGGTAAGTCGGGTCATTTGAAGAAAGATTGTTGGTCTCGGAAAAATAAAAGAGACAAAAGGGAAGGAAGTAAAGAGGAAAATGTGGTAAGTAATAAATCTGATGAGGATGCTTTGATTCTTTCCCTTTATAATGTTGATGATTCTTGGGTGTTAGATTCAGGGGCTTCATTTCATGCGACCCCCCATAGAAGTTATTTTCTTGATTATGTCCAAGGGGATTTTGGGCTAGTTTATTTAGGAGATAACGAACCCTGTTAGATTGTTGGAAAGTGAAGAATCAAGATTAAGTTGTAGAATGGGAATCATTGGCTACTATGTGAGGTAAGGCATGTTCCAAAGTTAAGCAGAAATTTAATTTCAGTAGGGCAACTAGATGATGAAGATTGTGTTGTTACTTTTAGTGATAAAAACTGGAGGGTCACAAAGGGTGTCTTAGTGGTAGCAAAAGGTGTGAAAGTAGGCACCTTATATATTTGTACAGGTCATACTGTTCCTTCTACTTTAATTGTTACAAAAAAGGGTCAATGTTTAGGAACGGTTGCTGTAGTTCAATAGGTAGAAGATCATACAATTGCTGTGGACTCTGAATCAGCACTGTGGCACAATAGACTTGGGCATATGAGTGCAAAAGGTATGAAAGTACTTCATTCAAATAATGTTTTACCAGGTCTAAAATGTGTTAATATGGATTTCTGTGAAATTTGTGTGTATGGAAAACAAAAGAGAGTTAGTTTTCTCAAGGATGGGAAGCAAAAGAAAGATGAGAAAGTTGGAGCTTGTGCATACGGATGTATGGGGACCAGCTCAGGTATCTTCTCTTGGTGGCTCTCTATATTATGTTACATTCATTGATGATGCAACTAGAAAGGTATGGATTTATTTCCTTAGGCAGAAATTAATGTATTTGAAACTTTTAAAAAATGGGGAAGCTTGGTTGAGAATGAGACGGGTAAAAGGTTAAAATGTCTCAGATCTGATAATGGTGGTGACTATTGTAGTAAAGAGTTTGAAGATTATTGTTCCTCTAATGGAATTCATAGGTAGAAAATGGTTCCAAGGACTCCATAGGAAAATGGAGTGGCTGAGCGCATGAATAGAACAATAATAGAGCATGCACGGACTATGAGATTGCATGTTGGGCTGCCTTTAAAAATGTGGGCAGAGACTGTAAACACTTTTGTTTGTTTAATTAATAGAGGTCCCTCTAATCCCTTGGGTTGTGGTATTCCAAAGGAAGCATGGAAAGGTAAGAAGGTGAGTTATTCTTTTCTCACAACCTTCGGTTGTGAAGCATTTGCACATGTAGATTCTGAAAATAGAACCAAGCTTGATGCAAAATCAAAGAAATGTGTATTTGTTGGATATGGCATTGATGAATTTGGTTATAGGCTTTGGGATTTTGAAAATCAGAAAATTGTGAGAAGCAGGGATGTCATATTCAATGAGAAAGTGTTGTACAAAGATCTGTTGATTCAGCATGAGAAGAAAGGAAAAGATTATGTAGTGTTGGATACTCCAAACAATGATGTTTTGATGGTTCCTCATGGGAAACAACACAACAAAAGAGCTACACAAAGCTCATTAGAGGCGATCTTCAAGGTTAAAGTAGACCTCGAGAAAAGATTCTCTCCCTCTTTGTATACTATTAAATTGGCGATGCTGGTAGACGAGAATATTATGATGAAGCTATCGGTGGATACCAAGGTTCAGTGGGAGCATGGAATGAAAGAAGAAATGGACTCCTTACTGGAAAATCGGACTTGGGATTTATGCAAGTTGCCTGCATGTAAAAAGGCTTTACCAAACAAATGGATTTATAGGTTGAAAAAGGAGGATGGAGGTAAGAAAAGATTTAAATCCAGATTAGTTGTTAAGGGATTTACTTGCGAGAAAAAGGGTATTGATTTTACAGTAGAGATTTTTTTCTCGATTGTTAAAATGACTTCTATTAAATTGTTTTAAGTATTGTAGCTCTTTGAAGATTTGTATTTAGAACAGCTTGATGTTAAAACAACCTTTCTCCATGGTGATTTGGAAGAGGAAATATATATGGACAGCCACAAGGATTTGAGGTCAAAGGTAAGGAGAAACTAGTGTGCAGATTGAAGAAAAGTTTATATGGCTTGAAGCAAACACCTCGGCAATGGTACTTAAAATTTGATAGTTTTATGGCTGAGCAAGCTATAATCGGTGTAATTCTGACCATTGTGTTTATTTTAGGAGGTTGGATAATGATAGCTACATTATTTTGTGTTTATATGTTGATGGCATGCTTGTAGTTGGGTCTAACATGGATCACATAAGTGAGCTAAAACAACAGTTAGTGAAATCTTTTGCTATGAAGGATTTGGGGGCAGCAAAACAAATCCTTGGTATGAAAATTGTAGAGATAGGAAAAACAAAAAATTTTTTTATCTCAGGCTAATTATGTTGAAAAGGTGTTGCAGAGATTTCATATGGAGAATGCAAAAGTTGTTAGCACACCTTTGCCTAGTCATGTCAAATTGACTAAGGATATGTGTCCAAAGACACAAGAGGAGGAAGAAAAAATATCCAAGGTACCATATGCTTCAGCTGTAGGCAGTTTGATGTATGCCATGGTATGCACAAGACCAAATATTGCACATGTTGTAGGAGTTGTTAGTAGGTATTTGAGTCATCCTAGAGTTGAGCATTGGAATGCAGTAAAATGGATTCTCAGGTACTTGAAAGGTACATCCAATAATTATCTATGTTTTGGGGGCTCTAATACTAATTTAAAAGGCTATGTTGACTCAGATTTGGTTGGGAATATAGATACCAGGTGAAGTACCACAGGTTATATATTTACAGTTGGTGGGACAGCAGTGAGCTAGATTTCTCGATTGCGGAAGGTGGTTGCTTTATCCACCACAGAGGCAGAGTATGTTGCTGCAATAGAGGTGGAAAAGGAGATGATATGGCTGCAACTTTTTATGGATGAGTTGGGAAAACAATAGGTTGGAAATTACTTGTTTACAGACAACCAGAGTGCTATACATCTTGCAAAGAATTCTGCTTTGCATTCTAAAACAGAACACATCGATTTGAGATATCATTTCATTCGGTCAGTTTTGGAGGATGGACAGGTTAAGTTGGACAAGATACATACAGATGTCAATCCAGTGAATATGTTTACAAAGGCGGTGACAAGGGAGAAGCTGAGCTCCTCTTCAGCTTCAGTTGGTCTTCAAGGTTGAATTCAAGTATAACAGAGTAACAGGGTCCAAGGTCCTTATTTCCAGTGGGAGTTGTAATCGCAGCAGTGTCGTCCAAAATCAGTCTCCAAGTGGGAGATTGTTGGTATGTGGCGACTGATCATACTATACTATATAGCCCATGGTATATTGTGCACCCTTTCCCCTATCTTTGCTGGGGTCTGGGGCTGGGCTGGGCCCTGAGTGGGGGTTCAGGGGCAGCAGCCCCTGAGAAAAATTTTCTTCCTACTTTTTCGCATGATCACTGAAAAAGGGAAAAATCAATGAAAAAAGAAAAATATGATTTTGTAGAACCCTAAAATCTAGAAACTTCTAAGCTTGGTAAAAAGGGGTTTGGATGGGTATTACTGTATGATGAAAAACATGATTATTCACAAGATTGTAATAGGTTTTACACTAGATAATAAAAGTATTGGATGGATGTGGTTTGGTGGATGTAGCCTAGATTGGGTGAACCACATTAAATTCTCGGTGTTATGATTTATTTTGTGTGTGTTTTAGTTTCTCTGTTTATTATGTAGATCTGTATTTAATTATTAGATATCTACCATTTCTAACCCTAACATTATATTAATTTGGTCTCCATCGCTATTTAATTGAATGACATTTTTCATTGCATGATTGGCTTCTTGAATGTCACTAAAATTTTGACAATTTTTTCTTTGTCATGCCTTCTATCCAATATTTTCCATAACGTTTATGTTATATTCTTTCTGATATGCATTGTATCAAACAAATGCACAATTTGTAGCTGCTCATAATAGGGCAACCTACTAAATTGTCTGGGATAACTTTTCAGGTCCTGTGGAAGCTGACCATTAATGCCTTGATGACCTTCATGAAGCATATAAGTTAAACAAATTAACAACCACAATCATTGTCAATTACAACATGAGTAAACACAACACAATATAAAAATATAAATTCAAAACATATCATATATGATAGATAAACAATTTGATCCGATGTATAACCTTGACAATTAATTCTATTATATTCCAACTTCCATAGGTGAGGTGTCATTCTTCGTGGTTTTGATATAGTCTCTTCTTTCCCATTGAAAATATGTTTTTCAATAGTTTGATACTTATGATTTCTATGGATGAAGTGTCTATACTCATCAAACACTTGCTTTCCTAAACTTGTTGAATGACAAGATTTCCTCTTTGGACCACAAATTGGACATGCAAATTTTCCCTTTGTTTGAAGACCTGAAAGATCATATATAATTGGATTAAATATGTCAATTTTTATAATTATATATAATGAATAGACTATTTTAAAAACATGGATGATATCTACTTCATAAAATTAAATATTGTTAAAGTGCAGTTGAATGTTATAACATACCAAAAAAATGTGTTAGCCCTAGGGCATCATGAATTGTCCATACAAGCATTGCATGGAATTAAAATTGTCTTTGTCCTATTGGTCTAGAGACATCATACATAGTGACACCACTCCATAACTTTAGTAACTCATCGATAAGAGGTTCGATATATACATTCATATCTTTAACTTGGTACTTACCTAGTTGAATGAACATAAACATTACATAATTATTATAACCATTTTACTGCAATATATATAAATTGATGTACATGACTATTGAATGAAAAGAATATAAGTCATTATGCAACAAATAATTCAAATGAGATGCTACTACGTTAAACAAAATTAATGTAAAAAAATACCTGGAACAATCATTGAAAACATTATGTGCTCCCTCTTTATTGACATCCATGGAGGAATGTTATTGTTGATAACAAAAACAGGCCACATCGAGTAAATAAATCTCATCTCTCCAAATGGATTGACACTGTTTGCTCCCAATGAAAGCCTGAGATTATGAGGTTCTTCTTTAAAGTGTGGCCATTTTTCTTCCATGTCCCTAAATGCAGAACCATCTGCAGGCATTCGAAGAATGTCTTCTCCACTTCTATTTCGTGCATGGTAATCCATAAATTGCACTAAGCTTTCACACCTAAATAATCATTGCATACGTGGAATAATGGGAATATAACGAAGAACCTTGTGAGGCATATTTTTGTTAGTTGATCTGTTCGATATCTACTGATATGACATTTCAGGCATGCTATTGCAAATTCATGTTGTCGATGATATATAATATGATCATTGGGACATGCATCTATTGTTTGATACTCCATTCTAATATCTTTGATAATGCTAGATAAATCTTAGTATGAGCGAGGTAAAATATTTGATGGTGGTAACAAAAATTCACCAATCAATCTACAACAAAAAATAATTTGTTAATATAAAGAATATGAATGGTATGTATTTCATCCTTTATTTACTAGTGATGAACTAACAACAATTAAAATAGATGAAAAAAGATGACATATATGACATACCTTAACATCCATGAGATTGCTATGTTTGATAAACCATTCATAACCTTCAAGTTCAATAGCAACAATACAACAGAGAGAAGAGTTGTTTGGGAGCCTTCATAAAGGGGCTCGTATGCCTTCTCAAGTACAGGTAAATCATGAACATCATCAAAGTCATCTCGATCATCATGATCAGCTCTACCACTAAATGTGTCATGGATCAATGAATTTATACCATCATCTTCAACTATGTTTTCTAGCGCATGATCATCTTCTTCCATAGGATCATTAACTTCATCTTCAATATTCACAACTCCATGTTCGTCCACTTGAAAAACCACATTCTTCAGGCCGTGAGAATCCATATCATGTGCCCTAGGGTACCCCACCTTTATAATAATGATAGACACAAATAAACCATGATCATGATCAAGTGATTATATATAATGTTAAAATGATATAAACATTTATAAATTCAATCAATATAAACACATATAATGAGCAACTTACCAATGGATGATAATCGTGCCCCCCTTCAACGTGACCATGTTGCCTACAATTTTTCTCAATTGTTGTGATTAAAAGTCATCTCACCTTTAAGCCCTTACAATTCTTGCAAGGACAATAAAATTTCCCATCACCCTTTCTTTTCAATCTATCCCACAATCTATCAAGTGTCTCTTCATTTTGTTCTAGACTAATATTATCTAACATGATTTTTCTTTACCAAGCTTGACTATTTAGATCTTCAAAAAATATCAAACTCACACTCCAATAATTTTTATTCATAGATAGGTAACAAAATCTAATAATTCTGATATTTTACACCAAAAAAATTTGTCATGCAACCACCCTTGCAAAAGAGAAGATAGTCTGAAGTTAATGACTCCAAAAAACACTTTAAAATGCTAATTCCAAAACTTATTAAATTCTGATTTTACTATGATTTTCAACTGTTAAATTCCTAAAATCAGAATATTGAACTTGATCGCAAACTTCCTACAATGATGGAGGTAGCAAACTAGTAAGAGCAAGTGACCCATTCCTAAGGAGCAACAAGTCGAAATTATCATTGCTAATGTCAATACAGATTTATCCTTTTAGTTAAAGATGCAATGTGTCACTTCTTATGACAAGCTTATCCCTAGGGCCCTCAACATTGAGAGAGCCCTAATTGCACAAGGAAGAACACACTAGTAGAATTTTGCAAATAAATGACTAGGTGACAAACTTTTAGTCACAACAACTAAAAATGACTAAATTCTACTTATTTTGCAACTCAACTATAAATGAGTAAATAAATTACTAGTTTGGTTGTTGATTAAAAATTATTTAGTCACACAAATAAAAATGACTAAATAGTTAGTCATTTCTTTAGTCACAATCCATTTCAATAAATCATTTAAGGAATCAAGAATATAGCCTGCCAAAATACTCTAAAAATTTAATAAACATACCCTAAGACTTTTGTCAAAATCTTATTTTCAGGTGTAGCCCACCAGAATAGAGTTTTCATGTTAATAAACATACTTTAAAACCTTTGTCAAAACATTATTTTCAAGCATAGACCACCAAAATGGAGAAGTATTTCAGTAAAAAATGACAAAGAATGGTGAGGAGATGTGCGTGAAAGGAGGCATAGGATTCATTGATGCTTATCTCATTCCTGCTCTGCTCAACAAATCTTACATTGTTCCCGCTACTATTTGTAATCTAGGTATTTACTTGACATATATTTGCATAATCTCAAATTCCTTCATAGGCTTTTTAAGTATCAATGTATCCTATATAGGGTTTAGAATGATTTATTTTAATTAAAAAAATAAATAAATGATGTATTTCCCTATAATTAGATAATGTGGAGATCTCATAAATCTGCCCCAGCACACTATCCTCTTTGGCACTATATTCATTACTCTAGCTACTAGGGTTTTGCATGTGACATTTTTAATATCTTCATGACCATGGCTTTTAAATAGATCTTAGTCTTTGCTTTAATCCTTTTCATGGTAACCCTTGAGTTCCATAATCCACCTTCAATCTCTTCTAAGAATGTTGTCTTAAGCTAGACTGCATAGTATGCATATATAGTGAGTCCTTCATACCTGTCATTGTTCCAAACCACCACTCATTTCCTTGCTTAAAATGTTGCCTCCATAAGCACAATAGCATGTTTTAAAATCATGGTTGCTAGTGATTGACCATTAAGGTCACCACTTTCATCAAGATACAATGAGATTTTTATCTTCAAACTCAAGGCATTATGCAAGATAACATTGTGAATTTTTTGTTGTGTAAGATTTGATTTTTCTTGCATATTTACTGCTTTGCTAACTTCGTTTAAGAATTGGTATTGCACCCTCAGCTGCAATCTCAAACAACTCACTCACTATCACTTGAAGATTCCTTTCATGAGCATCCTTCTATATAATCAAACTATGCCCTATAGACTACCTACTTACTATAGGGGACTCACTATTTCATGGTATTGTAGATCTTAAGATCCTTCAACCTTATTGACACTACTTCACAGTCCACAAGGTATTATTCACTATTCTCCCATCTTTGATGAGTCTCAAAACACTGCTCAAACATGCAATCCACTACCTCCATTATTCATTAATGGCTAAGAAGAAAATTGAACCTATGATTGCCACTGTTACTTCATTTGGACAGTCATTCCCTAATTTCATTTTCCTTATCAAACACTACCAAAAGCATTTGAAAAACCCTTAAGGTCAGCAAGGGGGTAAGGAAACTCACTGTTAAAATCTCCACTTTACTATGCAAGGTTTGAGCTTTATTATCTTGTCACTACTCAGCCTATTTTTTATTGTCACATCTCAAGTGACTGCCATTCTTCTTACCATAGATTGCATTTACAAATGTATTTAAACTACATAGTGTGTTTTTTATTGGCTACAATCTTTAGATTGCAAGATTTTGTTATTAGCTACAATGTCTCAATCTTTCTGGTATTGCAACCTCACTAATCCGCTAGAGTTATTGTTTATGTTTCTATGGAGGCCTAGGGTTTGTACCCTAATCATGCTCTTACCAATGCTTTTGTTCGTATTAAAAAACAACCTTAAATCTTGGGTCATAAAATTAGTTGTCTTGACAGGGTTGTGGTATGATCTTGGATTGTATCCTAGAGTGTGTGGGAAGCTTGTGTTTGATCATTAAGGTATGTAAACTTGATCAAGGAAATGTATCCTATATAGCATGGGTCTTGCTTTAATACTTTCCATAATGGTTATTAGCAGATCACATTATTATAGTTTGCGGTAACCCAAGATTGCATTCAAGTATGTAACAAACTTGGTTTGTAGTTTAAGCTATACACTTTTAAGTAACATTCATAAGGTTTAGAAAATCTTGATCACTCTCTAGAATAGCCCATTAAACATGGGTTATGCTTGAATGCACTACATAATTGATATAACACAACCACTCTGCATATCAACCAGAGTTATAGGCTCTTTATTGCAGCAAGAGGTAATCACTCTTGGATCATGCTATAATTACATCATAACCTGTTAAACTTGAGACAACCTGAATGCACCCAATGATGATTGACACCTACATTATACAACCTGAATTAACTACATTATATGAGTGACTCCATTTCTATCACAACATAGCCACATTAAACTTGGGTCACACATGACTGCATCTTGTATTTGTTATAGCACAACTGTGCCACATGACCAATAGAGTTATGGATCACATAATTACAATCATAAGAATTTGTTCCTTGGTTGTGATCTTATGGTGATTCCACACAAAAAAATTTGGACATGAAATTCTCAAAACCCTAAACCTCTAAAAATGAAATATGATGAGATGTTGCTTTAAAATATGATTTTCAAACCTAGAACTACAAATCTAACTTCACAACTAAATTCTGCAAAAATACAATGACTACCCTCAACCTGGTGATATATTCTTGAATTTTTTCTAATTTTTCCCAAGAAAATCGTCCTTAGTTCTCCACAAACTGTCTCAAGTAGAGAAAATTCACAAGTATAGCAAAACATTGTTTTAATAAATTAGTGAACTCACTTTTTTTTATGTCGGCCACAATTTGATTTTTTTCTTATTTTTCGTGTTTGTCAAAATTTCAATGAAACTGCTAGTCAAAATTTCAATGAAACCTAGGATCGTCAAAATTTTGACAAATGTCGGGGATAAACATTTAAAAATTTGAAAATTACACATCAAATTTTACAAGCACTTGATGATACATCAAATTATACATATTTCGTCAGAAATTTTTGTCAAATTTTGCAGTCAAATGAGTTAGTGATCGCTCCTCAGAAGGTACAATGTCAAAGGGGGCAATGGGCATTCCTTTCTCCAACACAGTAGACCCTATTGATCAGGACCCACAGCTGCCAAACTGTCAGTAACCACATTTCCTTCCTTGAAGATATGATGAATAGTAAACTCCTCTAGACCAGCAAGGAGAGATCTAATGTCCTCAATTATCCCTTGAATTAGCCAACCAATAGCCATTGTACCCTTCATGGCTTCCACAACCAGCCAAGAATCTCACTCAATTTCCAAGGTTCTGACACCGATCGACAGTGCAAACTTGAGACTCCATAGGAGCGCCATACTTTCATCTTGATTACTTGTGTGGTCTTTCAGGTTCCCTGAGTAGGCAACGACCTGACAACCATTATGGTCTCTAATGATACCACCTCCAGCAGCTTTCCTAGCTCTGTCTGCTCCATCAAAATTCAACTTGCACCAGGGAGGTTTAGGGGTTTTCCATTTCATATTATTCTTGATAATCTTCTTAGAGTTGTCAAATTTATGAAAGTATCTAGGCAGATTCCAGATTCTAGCAATAGTTTTGTCCCACCTCGTTGGGGGGAACTAGGAGTCTTCCACTTGCAGAAAAAGATATTGTCCGAGAGGATTTTATTGAGGATAATTAGTACACTATCCACACTGCTCTCCTTATCCTTGAATATCCTATTGTTTCTTTCTTTCCATAAACACCAACAAATATGGGGTGGGATTGGTTGCCAGAGTTGTCTAATGAGAAGGTGTTTAGAGGGGAACCTCCAATTGAAAACAAATTATTGAATATCCCTGTGGAATACCCACTTGATGTTGAATTTGTGGAGGATGTTGTCCCACACTTGGGAAGCAACTGAAAATGGATGAAAAGATGGGAGATAGTCTCCTCATCCCATTTACAAAGGGTGCACCAGTTGGGAAATTGAAACCCCCTTATAACAAGATTATATGTCGTCAAGATTTTACCATGCATAGAAGCCCATGAAAAGAAATTAATTTTAGGTATGAGTTGTGGGTTCCAAGCCTTCTTCCAACACTTCTCATCACCGTCAAATTTTAACAGCATGTGATAAGTAGACTTGATCAAAAAGGTCCTTGAGTGGTTTTTCATCCAAAAAGTCTTGTCCTCCTTAGGGAAGAGAGGAAGTCTCACCATATTAAGAAGAGCTTGAAGCTCAACAACCTTAGGAAGGAGGTCAGGCCTATCTAAGAAACTTTGTTCCAAATTTTTCCAATTTCCTCTAGGTGTTGTATAATCAACAATAAAGGTACCAAAGAAGGTCTTGGCCCTTTCCCTCAAAATATTGAAATTGCAGTTAGCTAGGGGTTTGTCCCCAATCCAGCGGTCCTCCTAGAACCTTATAGCTCTCCCATTACCAATTTTCCATTTGAGACCCTCTTTCAAAAGTTTTCTTCACTTGATAATATTATTCCATATTTTTGACCTGAAGGGGAGGCCATTCAAATCGAGAGCCCTAGAAAAATGTCCTTGGTTCAAACATTTAGCCCTCATAATATTGCATCATTCGGCTTCCCCCATCACAAGATTCTAGCTAATTTTGGTTATGAGGGCCTTGTTCAAATTAGCTATCTTTCTAATCCTTAAGCCTCCTTGTCTTTTAGGATGATAGGTTGTATCCCAATTGACCAAAGCTAATCATTTTTTATCTTCAACCCTAGTCCAAAGGAAGGTTCTTTGGATTCTCTCCATTTTTTACGCCATGGCACTCATGATTCTGAAAAGGGAGAGGAAATAGACCGGGATCCCTTGAAGAGAGGTCAAGGATAATTGTAGTTTATCAGCACTACTAAGTAGCTTTCCCTTCCATCCTGCAATCTTTCTATGTATCCTTTCCAAAATATTGTTCCAAAAACTAGGGGTAACCTCCTTCATAGTGAGGGGTAGGCCAAGGCATGTTCCCAGAAGAGCAACACTTTGATAGCCCAGTATAGACAATATCTTAGCTTGTGGGTCAACCTTTGTGTTAAAGAAATAAATGTTGCTTTTTTGGTAATTGATACATTTCCCAGAGGCATTAGCAAAATCTTGAAGAAGGCCTTTCCATTCTCTAGCTTCAACCATAGAGGATTTTCCAAAAAGGAAGGTATCTTTTATAAATTGCTGCCAAATTGATGGAGGGATAGTGGAGGTAGCCTTAATTCCTTGAATTCTCCCAGAGTGTAACAAAAAAAGAAAATTTTGACTAAGGACTTCAACAACCATGATAAATAGATATGGTGATAGAGGATCTCCTTGCCTAATACCTTTTCTAGCTTTAAAGAAACCCCAAGGGGTCCCATTAATAGGACAAAATAGTGATCCGACTCCACACACTCCTAGATAAACCCAATAACCTTATCATTAAAACCAAATTTAGCAAGAACCGAGTGCATAAATTTCCATCTGACTCTATCATAAGCCTTAGAAATGTCTAACTGGAAAGCCATACCTTGGTTCTTACTTTTCTCCATTGAATGGATAATTTCATGGGTCGTAATAGCAGCATCAAGGATTTGTCATCCCGAAATGAATCCATTTTGACATCTGCTGATAATCTTATCTAGAAGTGGCTTAAGTTGGTTGACCAAGACTTTAGAAAAATCTCATGAGTATGTTAGAAAAAAGGATTAGTATGAAAAAATCTCAAATATTATCTAGAAAATAAATAATCATCATTTCCTAAATTTCTTTGATGAATTCATTTTAAGTAATAGAAATAACACACCAGATGTATTGCACAAATGGCCTTGCACATGTGGTGATTAAACATAAATAGGTTTCCCATCAAGTTTTATATGTCTTCTATTATAACCTATAAAAATGATTAATATATCTTAACTTGCTCCAATACCATGTTAACAATTAGGAGCTTAGGATACTAACCATTATATACAAAATATAAAATAAAACAAAATGAGAATCATATAAGCATAGATTATACACATTACATAAGATATATATGCAGAAAACTCTTTCGGGAAAAAAACCTCATAAAGAATCATTTTATTAAAACACTTATAAAAAATGGTCTATTATAATATAGAATAAACTTGGGGAACACTTCTCCATACTTCTACATGGCCAATAATACCTTATTTGCATAGTGATATAATTTATTATAAAATATCCAAATTCCATATATCTCAAATGAGAGTGAACCTCCTTAAATATAGGATAAAGGGTAGCATAATACTTGAAGGGGTATTAGTCACACCTATTCAACAATCACCATGCATAAGTGATTAATAATCTAATAGTATTAGACTACAACTATTTCAAATGGGATATGCTTAATAAGCATATAGTATACAAGGTTTTATAACCTTATATTAGAAAAATATATAAATGTTATAAGGGTATGACCCCTAATAACATTATGTTCTAACACCAATGTTGAGGAAAGGAATCCTTAGATAGACCAAGATTCATAGATGGAATAGGCACCTCCCATAGCTTGTTATTAACAAATCCAACATAGGACTCGACCTACATAAGACCTTGAGAATTTGAAGAAGAGGCCAACGTTAGGAGAAGGAAGCCCTTGTGCAAACCAAAGTATGGGGAGAGGGTAGAAACATATAGAGCTAGATCAAGTTTAGGGATGGAATAGGTGCCTAGAAGCTTGGCTTTAAGTAAAATATCCAACAAAAAATCATTTTCTAACTCATCATTGCAGAGAGCCTCCCCATCCACCTCAACCATGTATACAGCTCTATCTCAATCCTGTCCTTCAAACGATAAATCCTCATTGTCGCTTGTACTTCTACTCTCACAATCACACATGAGTCATGAGAAATGTTGGGTGAATATTTTGTAATCCCTTTATGGATTAAAAAATATGAATGTGAACCACAGTTATGATAAGATAAAATCTCTCCTCTTGGAATGGGGAGGCTCATTTCTTACTGCTTACAAGAATGAAAGTAAGCTATCATAGACTTTACAATATTTACACTATTTTAACCATGTGGGGGGTGTGTTACATTCATGATTCTCTCTTATTTTAGAGAATATGTTTACAATGTTCCACATTGTTACTTCATGATTCTTTTCAACTCTAAGTAATAACTAAAGCAGTATTTTCCAATATTCTTAATTTTTCAAAGCATAACCTAAGAATACCAGCATAATAAAAGATTTGTAATTGGAAAACCAATGAAAGGACAAAGTCTTTCCATTGTCTTCAATGATGATATCTTCAGTAACTAGTGATGCAAATTGAAGCACAAAGTATTTCAACCTATTCCATGAACAAATTCATGAATAGAATGAATAATTCCAAGCACAAAGTCTTGAAGACCATTAATCAAAAAGATATCTACAACACATGCACAATCCCAAGTAAATAATATATCACAAAGTCTATAAAATCTAGCTTGAACGCCCTCCAACCACAATTAATAAAATATTTCTAATCTAATCATATAAGAAGATAAATCAATGTGAAATATGTAAGAACATTCACATTCATTCAAAATTGATCCAACACGAAGTTTGGTATGCAAGTTCACCTTCTTTATTGATTGACTATAGTATCAAAATATGAACTCAAAGTTTCAAAATCATTTTACAATTTGGTAGCACTTCGTCGCAATAGATTCAAGGTCCATAATACAATAGAGCGCTCTCTTATTTATAGGTGAGAGCTAAGATCTACTCTAGGAAAAACCTAACTAAATTTTGACTTATTTAATGTGATGTCCATGATTATAGGAGAATATCTTCATTTTTACATGTAGTTGCATGAGTACAAAATGACATGTAAAAATTCCAATGCCTATTTACATAAAACATATGAAAAATCATAAAACCTATCTCTGGAAATACAAAAAGATTTATTGTTCTTCACTTTGGGACTGGAAATCTTCATATTTCTTTAAGATCTCCTACATTACTATCGCATCTGGTCCTAAGGTGTAATCAATGATGGTATGAACCTTCATTACAAACTTCTTCTCAAAAGAGAAAACCTTCTTGCATCGATCTACATGTGCTTTGATATTATCCAAATTCAATTGTACATCACATAAAGTGTCCATTAAACCCAATAAAAATGCTTCATCTTCCACTTGTTTCTAAATTGCTTCCTTGAATACTTGAATAATCTTGTCATCAAGAAGCTTTCCTAGCAATTCTTCAATTTTGTTCATGAAGACAACACGATGTTCTTCAACATCCTCTTGAACCTATTGTACATCCTCGATTAGGTTCTTGATGACGAGTATGCAATTTTTTATTGATTCTTTGATTTACACATACTTATCCTTGTCAAGAATAATCCCAACTTCAACTAACCTACCCAATTTCACTTTCTTTAACTGGGTCCAAGATTCAAAACTTTGCTCCATCTCTTTTTGCTTGATAGAAAGTGTACCTTTTATCTTTTACATCTCAAGCTTTAACTTTGATATCTATGCGATCCTTTCAACTGCAATGGTCATGAATTATGAACCTTGCTCAGTTATCCTATCCAAAAATTCATACATGACGTTACCTTTAGAATAATATTTCTCCACCTTCTTCACCAAAGGTTCTTCTATACTTATCACAATAGGTTCTACATTCATAGAAGACTATGTAATTCCTCTTAACAAAGAGGCGAAGTGCTCACATTTTTCCTTATACATGTCCTTGGTCTCCTTTAGCTTAAAAAATTTCTCCATCAATGCAATCAAAGATGTTTGAGCATCCTCCTTTGAACTTGTATGCATGATTTTCCCAAGATCAATTCATGTAGTAGTGTAGTCTTATGTACTAGTTGTTTTTACCTTGAGGAGGTTCCACCACCTCCACATATTTGTGTCCAAACTTCTCCATATGCAACCTTGAGAGAACCTTCAACTTCTTCTTCCCTTTAAACTTCAGTGGAGCTAACTCCTCAGGATAAAACTCATCAGGAGAAACTACTTGCTTTTTTATTTTTAGGATCTTCTAAAGCAAGCCATGGAGGAAAAAATGAAACATCACTTCCTAAACCTGTTACCAATTCTTGAGTCACACCTGTGTTTGTGGTTAAAAATGTAGTAGTAATAATAGTTGGTGTCTCAGTCATCATGTAGTTGGTGTCTCAGTCATCATGTCACCTAGAATATGCATATTTGATGTATATTGAAGTGATTCATTCATGAATCGATCAAATTTTTCCTGTGAGGATATATCAAATGATGGAGATGATAAACTGGGAACTGATGACAGAGACTCACAAATTACATCTACATTTTACAATACTGACCTCGAGGAAGGGGATAAAAGAAAATAATGTATTGCAGGAGGTATGGTTACCTTGAGTGCATGGAGAATTGTTGAAGGCGGAGGTCAAGTTGGAAGAGGAGGTTGAGGAGAGGTAGGAATAGGAGGAGTATGAGTTGTTGTGTTAACAATAGATGATGATGTATGTGGAAGATCTTGAGAAATATTACCATGTGGTGATGCTTGCATTTCATCATCATGTTCCTCTTCTATTTGTTCACCTTCTTCTTCTTCTTCTTCTTCTTCTTCTATTTTCTCATCCTCTTCATCCTCTTTATTGTGTTCTTCTTCTCTATTTTTCTCTTCCTCTTCAGGTTGCTCTTCATCTATAGCCAGTGCAGTACTCTTCCCACAATTAAATGTGATTTTTGGCCCCTTTCATGTGGAAGAAGTAACAACACTTTCCTTGTTCTTGTTGTATGCTTACTTCTCCTTAAGATTCCTCACCCTCAAAAACTATTTTAAAAGGCTTCAACTTAATACCTTGCCTTTGTAACCATCCATTGGTATTACTTAGTATCTAGGAGTGAGCCTTTATCAAATAGATGTATGTTCTTTTTGAGACCATTGAATGAGATGCAGTGGTTTGTTTGCTATTTCCTTCTCATCATAGACTACATTCAAAATATCACCAATATCTTCAATGTACTTAGGAAGGTCTGTTAAGCCAAGATCAAAGATCTACTCTACAATAAGCCTATAATAATCCATCTTTCTGACATCTTCTTCATCTCCGCACTCTTCCCAAATGTCCTCAAATTGGTAGACATGTGTAGGACTCTTTTTAATCTTGATTTTCATTCCTTTGTAATCAAAATCAACTCTTCTTTTGTAGGTCTTTAGAGTCATGATTTGAATTTCTGATGCTACAACTTTAGCTTTGGGAATTGTTTGTATTGAATACCTTCCAATTGTGATTAAAAACTTGATCCTTGGATTATGAATAGCCTCACTCATTATGCACAGAAATAATTTGTCTACACAGTTCCATCAATACCCACTTATCACTAGGGTACCTTAGAAATGTGTAAGGATTGTTGGATGTTGTGGTTGTGTTGTTGATATGTGGTTTTCATTGATGTCAACACTATTAGCATTAATTCATTAGAAGTTGTATATGTCAAGGATATTAAGAAATTGTAATAAAAAGAGTTGCAAGTTGTTAGTGGTGAAATGAAGTTCAGTTTGTTGGTGAGTTCAATGTATTTCTATTCAAAGTTTATGAACTAAAGGGTTTCTTATAGAGTATATCTAGTTTATCCACGTCAAGTTTCAGAGGTCTGCGTGAAGATTTGATCAAGTTATGAAGATTTGTATTCTGAAATTTTTTATGTTACTTATGTTGGAGTTCTTGAATGAAGATTATTTGATTTTAGTAAGTTCAGTTGATGTGGATGCTTCTCTAGTGATTCATGATGTTTTGTGGATGTTTCTAGATCGTTCTCTATCTGTGTTGCATTTTTGCATTGATCATTGTGCTCGTGATCCAAGATTTTCTCTTGTGTGTTGATGTTTTTGATGTTCTTGGCCGACAAGGTGTTTGTAGTGTGTTGTGGATCTTCAAGGAGTAATTAATTGAAGTGGTTCGTGTTTGAGGATGTTATTTTGGGTCTTCACTATGTTATGCCCAACCTTGGTTGATTCACATGAATAATCTTTATTGTTTTGGGTCGTCTTTTTATATTCTTTTTATTCTTTTATTGAAGCCAACTTGTAATGATGTAATTCCTTGTTGCGGATGTATATAAGCAATTTTTTTATCATTGTGGATGTAATAAGAGTTTGAAGTGTGCAAGTCCTATGTGTGAATATTGTTCAGATCATACGAAGGCATAGCAGAGTGTGAAAAAGAGTAAAGAAGAGTGAAGAAGTGTTCATGAGCTTAACTCGAACTGTAATTAGGCATTACCAGATGCTACTTTTCTCAGTTCAAATATGATGGATGTAATCAAAATATTTCTATAAAACAGTGTGTCTTCCTTTTGTAATTGAGAAGTGAGCTCTAGGTAGTGTGCCCGAATACATGTGCATTCCCCATTCATATTTCCTTATACTTTTAATAGGGTATAATCTTTTGGACTGACCTCCACTGTGGTTTTTCCCCTAACAGGGTTTCCACATAAAAATCTTGGTGTTATGTGTGTTTCTGATGTGTTGTTCATTTATTCTTTCATTGTTATTGTTCAGATTTGAGAATAAGGTTAATAAGTTGAATAAGTTTGAAATTTTGTGACAATTGATTCAGCCCCCCTCTCAGTTGTCTACCCTTGAGTTGCCAACAATTGGTATCAGAGCAGGTTCCTTGGAAGAATTTTAACAGCTTGAGGTGATCTGGGATGGCATCTTATAAGAAGGATAGTCTGAGATTTGATGGAACAAATTATTCTCTATGGAGGAGTAGAATGGAGTGTTATCTGAGATGCATTAGTGAAGCCTACTGGAATACTAAAAATCATAGGTATGTTATTCCTTAGAATGGTTTTACTACTACTATTGAGATTAGGGATGCTGAGTATAATATCTAGGCTAAGGAGGCATTGTTGAGTGCTTTGATTGATATTGAGATGACAAATGTAATGGATCTGAAGACTGCTTATGAGATCTGGAAAAAGTTGGAAACTTTGTATGAAGGTGATGCTAATGTGAAGATTGCTAAGCTACAAATTCTAAAAGGTAAATATGAATTGTTGAGAATGGGTGATGATTAGAACATTACTACTTTCATGCAAAGAGTGAATGAACTTGTGTGTGGTATCAAATGTGCTAGTGGATAGTTGGACGAATTAGAGATTATTGCTAAAGTGCTTAGATCCTTTCCTACTTCCTACAAAGTCAAAGCTAGTGCTATTCAAGAACTCTGGACTGTGACAAATGTTACCAAAGATATGTTGATTGGTAAGCTTGCTACTTTTGAGTTGAGTGAATTGGCGATGCCCTTCCTAAGGTAGAATCTGCATTCAAGGCCACTACTTTTGGAAGAGATAAACAAAGATATGATCCAGGTGAAAGTTCATCAAGAAAGACATTCAAGTATGAGGATGAAATGAAACAGCTCGATGAAGAAGAAAGAGAGCTAGAAGAGCTTGAAGCATTGATTGTGAAAAGAGAAGCCAGAGGACAAGGTAAGTATAAAGGTAATTTTCCTATTAAATGTTTCTCTTGCAATAAGATAGGTCATTTTGCATCAAGGTGTCTTGAGAGAGTTCCTAAGCCAAGACATAACAAGCCTAAATTTCAAAATAAGTGTTATTATGTTGTTGATGAAGGTGTGACAGATGATGAATTTGATAAAAGGAAATGGAAGTGAAGAGAAATTTGTATTTATTGCTATCAAGGAAAATAATCCTGTGTCTACTGGATCTGTTGGTTGTACAAATGTGGAGAAATCCCTAGCTACTCGAGTTTAAGAGAAAGATGAATGGGTAATTGATAGTGGATGTCCACATCATATGGCAAGAGATAAAAGTAAGCTTGTGAGCTTGGAAAATTATGATGGTGGTGTTGTGATATTTGGTGATGGAGAAGCTAGTGTGATCCATGGAAGAGGATGAATTTCTCTTGATGGTAAGCATAAATATTGATGATGTCTTGTATGTTGAAGGTTTGAAGAATAATCTTTTAAGTGATGGACAGATGATTGATAAGGGATACAATCTTCAGTTCAAGGATGGAAAGTGCAAAATATTGGGAAATTCTAGAAATCTGATTGCATCAGGTACAAAAACAAAAGGTAATATCTTTCACCTGAGTGTTGCTAGTAAAAGTTGCTTGATTGCTCAATTTGATGAAAGTTGGTTATGGCATATGAGAATGTGTCATGTTAACTTTGATAATATTGCCAAGATAAGTTCTACTAAGGCTATGAGAGATCTTCCTAAGTTGATGAGACCTACTAATGCCATATGCAAAGAATGTTAGTTAGGAAAGAAAACTAGAATTTCATTTCAAAGAAAACAAGATAATTCAAATGGATTGTTGGAGCTTGTGCATACTTATTTTTTTTTTCCTTCTAGAGCTAGAAGTTTACAAGGTTACCAGTACTTCATGTTGCTTATTGATGATTATTCAAGAATGATGTGGGTTACTTTCTTAAGGGAGAAATATGAATCTCTGGAAAAGTTCAAGATGTTCAAGGCTAGAGTTGAGACAGAGACAGGTCTGGAGATTAAATGTTTGAGATCAGATAGAGGTGGTGAATTCACTTCCAGTGAGTTTAATTATTTTTGTGAAGAACATGGGATAAAGAGACAGTTATCTGTACCATGGACCCCTCAGCAAAATGGAGTTGTGGAAAGGAAGAAAAAAATAGCTCTAGATGCTGCCAGAACTATGATGTTGGAAGGAATTGTACCTCATATCTATTGGAGAGAAGCTATGAGTATTATTGTGTACACACTTAACCAAGTACAAATAAAAGGGGATACTGGTAAGACCTCTTTTGAGCTATGGACTAGTCATAAGCCTACTATTAGATATTTCAAGATCTTTGGAAGCAAATGTTATATCAAAAGAGATGAAGATATAGGAAAGTTTGATGCTAGGAGTGATGAAGGTATCTTTTTGGGATATTATACTAATAGCAAGGCCTACCGGTGTTACAATAAGAGATTGAAGAAAATGGTTGAAAGTATAAATGTTAAGGTTAACGAAGACATAGTTGCACCATCCAGAACCTATGGATATGATTCTGATGATCATAATGACAGTACAAAAAAAGGAAAGCTAGTTCAAACATCAAATCAAGTTCAAATCATTTCGGTGAATCAAAAAGATCAAGAGGAAGGAGAAACCAGTGAAGTTGTAGAAGAGAGAACACAAGAGCCTAAAGTTGAAGAAAAACCTAAGAAGACTCTGAGGTATGTGAGATTGAATCATTCAAAAGATTAGATCATAGGTGATAATAAAAAAGGTGTTTAGACTAGGAGAAGAATTGTAGAAGAATACTGCTTAATTTCAAAGACCAAGCCTAACAATGTGAATAAAGCATGCAAAGATGAACATTGGGTTGAAGCAATGAATGAGGAGCCACAACAAATTGAAAAGAATGATACATGGATTCTTATTCCTAGACCTAAGGATAAGAACATAATTGGAACTAAATGGGTCTTTAGAAAAAACTAAATGAGCAAGGTGAGGTAGTTAGAAACAAAGCGAGACTAGTGTGTAAGGGATATTTACAAATGGAAGATATTGATTTTGAAGAAACCTTTACCCCTGTTGCTAGAATTGAAGCCATGAGATTGTTTCTTGCTTATGCTGCTTACAAAGACTACAAGGTTTATCAGATGGAAGTCAAGTCATCTTTTCTAAATAGTGAGTTGGAAGAAGAGGTGTATGTTGAGAAACCAGATGGATTTTAGTTGACTGATCAGGGAGATATGGTTTGTTGATTGAAGAAATCATTGTATGGACTCAAATAAACCCCTAGAGCATGGTATGCCAGATTGGATAAGTACTTACTGAATATTGGATTTAACAAAGGTACTGCTGATAGTAATTTGTATTTCAAGATTGATCATAAAGATTTGATTGTGGAATTTTTTGTTGATGATATCATTTTTGGCGGAGATGATAACTTGTGCATGAAGTTTGTTGATGAGATGTAGAGTTAGTTTGAGATGTCAATGATTGGTGAGATGAAATTATTTTTGGGATTTGAAATTACTCAGTTAAACAAAGGGATCTTTATATCTCAGTCCAAGTATGTGAAATAATTGTTGAAGAAATTTGGTATGGAAGATTCAAAGCCAATTGGTACACCCATACTAACTAGATGCAAGTTGACAATAGATGATGATTCTTTGAAGGAAAATTAGAATAGATATAGATCAATGATTGGTGGATTACTTTACTTGACTCAAACTAGGCCTGATATCATGAATGTTGTATGTATTGTTTCAAGATTTCAAGTTGATCCTAAAGAATCTCATGTGACTACTGTGAAGAGGATTTTCAAATACTTGAAGGGGATAGCTGATTTTGGCCTGTGGTATCCTAAAGATGATGATCTTATTTTGAGTGCCTTTACTGATGCTTATTGGGAAGGAGATGTGAATGATAGGAAAAGTACTAGTGGTGGAGCATTTTCCTTGGGTAAGAAGTTGATTTCATGGTTAAGTAGGAAGCAAAATGTTATTTCTTTATCTACTATAAAGGCAAAATACATTGTTGTTGCTAACAATTGTACTCAATTATTGTGGATGAAGCAAATGTGGAAGGATATTAGAGTTGGGTATAATGAGCCTATTGTTATATTCTGTGAAACTCAAGTGCTATTAACATTTCTAAAAATCTAGTGTTGCATTCAAAGACCAAATAGATATCTATAAAGTTTCACTTTTTGAGGGAGAAAGTGAGTGAAAAGGAAGTCAGATTGGAGTATGTTCCTACTAAGGAGTAGATTGCAGACATCTTTACCAAGCCATTTCCTAAGGATACTTTTGATTATCTCAAAGGGAAGTTAGGGTTGATTACCCCTCCTAATTAGAACTAAGATGCATTGACTTGCATCAATCTGTGCATTTCATGATCATATTTTGATCCAGATTGATGTTGTGGTGGTTGCTACTTAGGGGGGTAGTCCAATGTTTAGATGTTCATATATGTGGTTTAGAGCTTGTATAAGAGAAATATTTTCCATTGATGTCAAAGGGGGAGAAAAGTAATGTGAAAAACATTTTGGGAGAGAAGAACCTTGTGTGGATGAGTTAAGGAGAAGAGTTAGAACCTAAGGGGGAGTAAGTGATGTTGCATTGATGGTGTTTTTCATATCATATGTTTCCATCAATGCCAAAGGGGGAGATTGTTGAATGTTTTGGTTGTGTTTCTGATATGTGGTTGTCATTGATGTCAACACTATTAGCATTAAAGCATTAGAAGTTGTATATGTCGAGGATATTGAGAAAATTCTAATAAAAAGAGTTGTAAGTTGTTAGTGGTGAAGTGAAGTTCATTCCATCGGTGAGTTTAGTACATTTCTATTCAGAGGTTGTGGACTAAAGGGTTTCTTGCAGAGTATATCTATTTTATCCACATTGAGTTTCAAAGATCCACATGAAGATTTGATCAAGTTATCAAGATTTGTATTATAACAATTTTTCTGTTACTTTTGTTTTGTGTTCCTGAATGAAGATTATGTTATTTTAGTAAGTTTAGTTGTTTTGGATGCTTCTTTGGTGATTCATAATGTTTTTGGATGTCTCTTGATCATGCTCTATCTATGTTGCATGTTCAAATTGATCGTTGTGCTCGTGATCTAAGATTTTCTCTTGCATGTTCATGTTTCTCATGTTCTTGGCCAACAAGGTGTTTGTAGCATGTTGTGGATCTTCGAGGAGTAATTAATTGAAGTGGTTCATGTTTGAGGATGTTATTTTGGTTCTTCACAATGTTATGGCTGGCCTTGGTTGATTCGCATGAATAATATTTATTATTTTGGGTTGACTGTTTATATTCTTTTTATTCTTTTGTTGAAGCCGACTTGTAGTGATGTAATTCCTTGTTGTGGATATATATAAGCAATTTTTTTATCATTATGGATGTAATGAGAGTGTGAAGTGTGTGATTCCTATGTGTGGATATTATTCATATCATACGAAGGTAGAGCATAGTGTGAAAAAGAGTGAAGAAGAGTGAAGAAGTGTTCATGAGCTTAACCATAATTGTAATCAGGCATTAGGAGATGCTACTTTTCTCAGTTCATTGCTGATGGATGTAATTAGAATCTTTTTGTAAGACAGTGTGTCTTCCTTTTGTAATTGAGTAGTGAGTTGTAGGTAGTGTGCCTGAATGCATGTGCATTCCCAATTCATATTTCCTTGTACTTTTAACAAGGTATAATCTTGTGGACTGACCTCCATTGTGGTTTTTCCCCTAACAAGGTTTCCACATAAAAATCTTGGTGTTATGTGTGTTTCTGATGTGTTGTTCATTTATGCTTTCATTGTTATTGATAAGATATGAGAATAAGGTAAATAAGTTGAATAAGTTTGAAATTCTATGACAACTGATTTACCCCCCTCTCAGTTGTCTGCCCTTGAGTTTCCAACAAGGATAACCTATGTAGCAACCCAACCTAAGGTATGTGAAATTAGGAAACTATAAGAAGATGCATCTGAATTTATTCACTGCTTCCCATGCTTCATAAAAAACTCTTTTCTTCTCCAATGATGGATCAAACATCCACATTAAGGGTGCAAAGAAAGCATCATTTACCCTCCTGAAGTGTTTGATACTTCCTCTTAGATTGATTTGGGTATAATACTTGTGCACAGGTACATATCTTCTATCTCCTTCTCGCGTCAAACCTGGATACTATTCCATTGTTGTTGCAACATATACTAGATATGAAGTCATATAGAAATTCAAAGTAGAGTGTACCTTGATGAGTTGATTATGAATTTCATCACTAATTTGTGCACCCCAGTCAATGTGTTACTTCTTTCTCTTGATAACCTCAATGTTTTCATACATCCATTCTTGAAATGTCAAGGAAGCTAGAAAACCTTTAACTCTACTCAAAAGAGTAATCAAATCACTTGCATCCTCCACAAAGTTACTACGAGGAAATATTTTAGGCCATCTCACAATGCTAGGCCTTGGGGTTTTCAACCACTTGGAATTGATCAGCCACTTGGCCATATTCTAATTTTTATAATAGGTTTATTGAGCATGTCAAATGGAGAGATTTGTGTATGTTCCCATATTTAGGACTTGGAAAACCATGTCAAAGAAGTCAACATCAAGCCTCATCATCACTTGACCTAAGGAATCCTTGATGCTTTTGTCTTCCCTGATGTTGTGTGAAGCTACTTGTAGAAAAAAATTGGGGCAGTGGGATGCTACTAGAAATGAAGCAATCCAATGGATGTTGCTATCGAAAATTTCCTTCAACTCTTTTTCCACAGGTTTTTTCTCTGTTCTTTTAAAAAAATCATCCATATCTAGGTGTCCAATCTCTGTGTCATCAATTTCATCAATCTTGGATGTAACCATTGTAGGGGATAAACACCTTGATTCTTATACTTCATGGTGGCCTTCTTGCTTGATGATGAAGATTCTATAGTTGTCATTGAATGTACCAGGAACCACTTATTACTTGACAAGGAAAATCGTTGACATGTATGCCTGAAAGGAACTTTGCAAAGCAACTACAAGGCAACAAGGGATTTTTCCAATATTAGTAGAATATGTGTATGTAATTGTGGGAATGCGGAAAATCCAAGTGAGCACATTGGAGCAAGTGAAGAAAAGAGATTCCTTAGTTATCATTGAATGTCCCAAGAACCACTAATTGCTTGACGAGGAAAACCTTTAAAAAATTTTTGAAAGGAACTTTGCAAAGCAATTGCAAGGAAACAAGGTGTTTTCCAATATTAGAAGAATATGCAGATGTAAGTGCAGGAATGCAGAAAATCCAAGTGAGCACATTGGAGCAAGAAAATGAAAGAAATGGAGTGAGAAAATTCAAGTGGTTGCACACAAAATAAATCTTGTATAACATTTTTGGAATTTTTTGGGAGTTAGTGAAATTTTCTACATTTTATGTAGCGGCGTTGAATTTGAATACCATTTCATGCTTGGGTAGTTCATTTGTCCATATGCTCTAAAAATCAGTGCCTTCACATAATTCACATGGAGTTTTCCTAGGGAAGTGTAGTAGTGCTAAATTTTGTGCTTATGCATCATTTGAAAGATTGTGTAGAGTCCCTAAAATTAGTGACATTACATCATTTATACCTTAGCGAAACAAAGAGTGTAAAGGTGTTGATAATCAATGCTTGTACACATCATAGAGGAACTTGTTATGCCTTGCATAACCACCCCATTATTATTTTGGAATAAAATGGGTTCCCCTTTGTTTTTGTTTTTTCTTTGGTGTTTTGTTTGGGACTTAGGAGTTGTTCATTTTTCTCCTAAGTCTTTCTTTCTTTTTGTATGGCGGAAGTAGAGTCGGAATTGAAAATAGACTTGAAAATTTTGTTTTGGTTCCAAGTCTCTTTTTCATTTCGGTTTTTGGTCCACCTTCCTTCCTTGTTCTTTTCGTTGTTTGTTGGTGTCTCATGCACTCTTGGGTTGGTTTCTCCCTTGAGTTGCTTGTCATTTTCCTTGTGTTTTTTCTTTTCCCAAGCGGAAGCGGAAGCAAAGTTGGGGTCAAACTTGGAACTTTGTAAAATTTCCCGATTTTGTTTCCATTCCGATTCTGACTCCGCTCATTTCCTTTGTTTTGTTGTTTTCATTATTGTTTGAGCGAGGTCTGTTTTTGTTTTGATCTTGCTTCCCATCATGTTTGTTGTCCTTGTTTCATTTCTTTTTCCTTTGTCAGGAGAAGAATTGGAATCGAAACCTAACTTGTAACTTTGCAAAAGTTCCAGTTCTGGTTCAGGTCCTAATCCTGCCCCTGCTTCCTTTTGTTGTTTGTCTTTCTCACGGGACCAAAACTGGGTTTGGAGTTTGATAAGAAGCTTGTCAAAGAATTTCTTGTTCTGTTGTGGATCCAGGTCTGTGTCTGCCTTGCTTTTGATATTCACTCAAGTTAACTATTAATTTTGCATTTATTTCTTCGCCTCCAACCTACCGCATTTATGGCATTAATTGTAGCCTCCTCACATGTGTGAAATGATTTTAAAATCTTAATTATGTTTAACTGGCTCATTATCATTATTTCTTAATTCATTTTAGCGAAGCAGAGCTAGGTGAACTGGGAGAATATCATGATTTGATTGTGGAGGCATGTTGGTGGGTGAATCTTTATCAAGTTTCACTCTTCCCTTATGTGCGTTTTGAGGTAGGGTTTATTTTCCCTTCTTTTCCTGTTGTACTTTGTTGTTTCTTTCTCATTTTCTTGCTCATTGTGTTTTGGCACATTCACAGGACCTTTTTTTCTATGAATCTTTGCTTATTTCTTGGTGTCTTTTGTTTTTGTTTTTGTCCTTTTTTTATTTTCTGATTTTTTTTCTTTCTTTCCCATTTGTTTTCCGTTTGTTGTTGCTTTCATGGCAGGTGCATTTTGTCATGTCCTAGTTCCTAACTAGGGTTTCCATTTACTTGGCTTTTCTGTACTTTGAATGTTTTAAAATCCATTTGGAAACCCCTCTGATCTCAATTCCATGCCAATTCTGTGATTTCCGTGTTGGGTTTGTGATGCCCTAATTTTCTAAGTCGACATTTCATGCAAACTAGGGTTTGCTAAACAACCTTTACAAAATATTTTTCCCTAGGGTTAAAATGGGTCTTTATGCAGTTAAGGGGTGGGGTTAAGCCCCTCTATTTGGATTTCCTTATAAACCCATAACACCTAGGTCCTTAAATTCATGTGACCATGTCTTCAGAAAATGTGCTCCGTTTCATATTAAACTGGTGGAAGCGGACTCAGGAACAGACTCATCCCAAGGATATTTTCCATTGAGGTTCATTCCTAAAATGATCCCACTTCCGGTCATTGTGTATTTTGGTCTTCTTAGTTTTCCTTAAGCAAAGCCAGAACCAGAGTGGAGGATGAACTTGGAACTAGCAATTAGTTTTGGGTTCGGTTTCCGTTCTAATCTCGGTTTTGGCTTTGTTTCGATTTTGGTCTCAACCTCACTTTATGTTAGAATTTTTCCTATTCTTGATTCTTTTGTGACTCCACTTCTAATGAAAATGAAATTTGGTTAAGTATGAAAGTTGTGCTGAGGAAGTAGAGGATGGTATTAGATGATGTATTGATTTTATGTTTTTTGTTCATCTAATTTAGGGTTTTATTGTAGAAATAAGAGATGTTAGGAGCATTAGAAGAGGCTTCTAAAAGGAGCCAACTTGTAGAAACTTCAAGGAAAGGAGCCAAATTGAAGAAGATTAAAGTGGAATAGCTCCCTTATACTCTGAGGTATAAGCATACAAGTCCTACCATCATAGCCAACAAGGTGGACTTTGATTGGGCTGATATCACTGACACAAACTTGGGGCCCTTTAACTATGAAGATTTATATGTGGAAACTTTCATTGAATATGTCTCAGGAAGGACAAAGAAGATTGTTCAATCTAGTTTGGCACATGTTTCCCTTTTCCCATTATCTGTCCAATGTTCAGAGTTGATGCTAGCAGCAACTGGAGCCTACAATCCTGCTACTAGGCAGTGTGTAGATTTGCATGGAAATGTCATCATTGACTTAACACCACAAATTATTAGGTTTATGTTTGATGCACCTACTCCAAAAAAACCCAAGCAACTCAATGAAGCAGAGGCACTAAAGCTTTACAGTGACAAGAAAGAAACCAACAAGAATCATATTAATAAGAATTGGATGAGAGTGGAGAAGAAGTCTTTGGCCAAGCTTCCTGATCAGCCCAAAAGGGAAAACTTCTACAAGGAGGTTGCAGACATAATAATGATGCTCTCCAAGGTATTTGGGAAGAGAGATGCTTCCCAGTTTAAAGAGTGGATGTTTCCATTCATCCAAACTATCTTAGATGGCAGCCAACAATCTGACTAGCCCATGATTGTTTCAAAATGCATACACAATCAAATGCTTAGAGTGAGAGAAACCAATAGTTTCTTCATGACCTCTTATGTGATCTATGCACCTGCCAGAAGAGGGATCTTTCCTGGACTGAATGTATTAGGTATATTGGGAGAAGCCCAAGGATAGAAAAATATGTGGGAACATCATGATCAACTCACCTTATAGATTTTTGAGCCACATTACAAAAGGGTTAATGATGCATTTCTATACGTTATCATTAACGGGCTCACAAGAGATTTTGGTTATAGATTAAGTAGGGATGTCATGGACTTCATCAATGAATGGGGACACTAGTTTATTCAATACCCCATATTTACTTACTCCAGGTTGGGAGGTTTTGATGGCCACCCTCATTTACTCCCTAGGTGTTGCAACAATAAAATTATTTTAATGGAATTCATTTATCAAGCTCTAGCAGTCAACATGAAGTTTGGTAATAAGCACAAGACTGGCTGTCATAAGTTCCCCATTAAGTTGGGTGAGTATAGTTGTCCACACCTTGTGACAGCTAAAGTATTTTATGATGAATTGATTTAGTTGAAGTTGGGTTTGTATACTTCTAGGAAACATTTCGATCCTAAACACATGATGCAAGGTTTGCTACCCACTATTTTTGAGAAACACTTTAATCTATTGGAGGATTTTTAGATGGATCTTTAGGATGAGTATGATCTTAGGAGAAGGAATTATGAAAGACTACCTATCCCACTCATGGTTGAGTATGGGATAAAGGAAGACATCCCAAAGACATTATCAGATGATGGGGTCACTTTGGATCCCCAATATGAGGCAGAGAATGTAGGCACCAAATATCTTGATCCAGTGGATTGGAATGTGGGAGAATCTATTGACATAAAACAGGAGAATTCAGTGGGTTGTCATGAGGATTAAAGAGCCAGAGGCTCAAAATTCCAAGAAAAGAAAGGCTACATGTACCACTCAAGGGTACAAGAGCAATAAGAGAAGTATGGCTCCTAAGGCGCCCCTAGAGTTCTTCCCTCCTATTTTTGGAGAGGAAAAGTGAAATTCCTGCTCAAGATCCTCCTAAGACACATGGGGAAGAGATTACAAAAGAACTAAGTGCCTCAATGTCTCTTGTAGGGGAAGCATCCACTCAACCTCTTGTTATAGAGCAACTAAGTGAGGAAATTCCCATAGGAACCCTCCACAAAAAAGCTGAGTTATTGAAGGAGAAGGAGCTCGAGATAGAAATTCATGACATTGAGACAGACTCTGAAGCTACCCCATCTAACAAAGAAACTCATGTGGTGGAATCCCTTGATGTAACTGAGGAAGACCAATGGAAACTTTTAGACGAAGCTAAAAGGGAAGCAGATGCCAAGGCACAAGCTGATGCATTAGCCAAGCAGAAAGAATTGGAAGCTAAAGTCAAGACTGATGAATTGGCCAAGAAACAAGAACAAAAAGAGTAGGAGCTTAGAATGAAAGAGGAAAGAGAGAAATTGGCTTTGCAACAGAAGATTCATGACCTTGAGGAGGAAAAGGCTGCTCAAAGAAGAGAAAAGGAAGACCTTGAGGCTAAATTCAAGGTTGTGGAAGAAGCCCATAGAAAGAAGGAAGAGAAAGAACACCTAGAGAGAGAGGAGGCTAAAGAACTTGCTTTACATGAGAAGAAATCTAGAGAAGCATGGAATTATGTTAAGGAACTGGAGAAGCAAAGAGACCAGATGTATGAGGAAAGGAAGTTAGAAGAAGAATGTTTGAAGAAGGAATTTGAAGCCAAAAGATTACAAGAACAAAAGGATAAGGAAGAGGCTGAGAAACCTGCACAAGAAGAGGCACAAAGAGAACAACATAATGTGCAAGAGGTTGACTCTCAACCTAGGAACACAACATTGCAACCTTTATCTTTTGCAAGTGTTGCCTCTTCTTTAGCATAAATAGTCACTACTCCTACTGCTCCTACATGGTTGAAGCTTGAATTAGAGAAGAAATAGGTAGTTCAACCTCAACATCTTAATTGGGATGAGATGATGAAGGAGATTGAGAAGGAAATACCTAAAAAGAAGGCTAGAGTTCTTCACTCCACCAAGCTCATAGATACAGGAGAAATTATTGTCGAATGTGCAATTCCAGTGGTGGATAAGGATAGGGATGCTATGAAAATGATTTATTACCAATTGGGTATTGTGAATTTGGGGATACCTACAAGGAACCAACAAATGAATATTATTGATATTGTAGCTTCCTCCACCAAATCCAGAATGATTAAAGATAAGCAAAGGAAAGATGAGCTTAAAGCCCAATTGGATCAGCTAAACAAGTTCCTAAAGGATGTTTCCACTCCAATTTCTCAACAAGCTTTTGCTCCTGAATCCCCAATATTACTAACAAAGAAGGAAGTTGATGACTTGGTGCAGATGAGGAGTAAGGTGGGGATGCTTGACAGATGGGTTAACAGACTCAATCAGGAGGTTGGTGAAGTGTTAGTTGAAGGTTTCAAGGTTCATGAAGCAACACTTGAGTTGGTAAGGAATATGAACCAGCATGCTGAGGACCTAGAAAAGAAAGATGAAGAGTACACAAAGTATGTTAAGAAGCTTACAGACATTAGAAAACTACCCAAATCAACTCTCCGAGAGTAGTCAATTCTTGAAGAAGACAATGCAGATTTTATTGATAAGATTGTGAGCATAATAAGATTCAAATCTAAGTTCATCTATGAGCATAAGAATGAGGTTCAAGAAGCAAGCAAGGACTTGAACGAGCAAATTGATGAATTGGAGGCAGTAATTTCCATTATGTTCAATGTGGACATCCCAGTCAAAGAGAGTCTTCCTTTGGACAAGTTGAGGGAGAAGTGGAGTAGTAGATTTGAAGAGGTAATGCAAAAAGGAGATGATGGAGAAGATTTGTTGTTGGATAGATTTATGGACATTAGGGAAGAGGTAAAAGCTGCCAAAAGGGAACTAATTAAATTGAAGGATATGTAGGAATATGCCTCAACAGAGTTAAAGATGATCAAATTTGAATACAATTGGTTAGATGGGCCCGATTTAGATATCCTTCAACAAGTGTTCTCTAGTTATGATGAGTATATCATGGACCAAACAATGCAGGAGTGAGTTAGCAGTAGAGTATTCTTTTCTTGACACCACATCCTCTTTTCTCCTATTTTGCAGGATTTTGGCACAAGTTAGACTCCAATTCCCATTCCTTAGTTCCACATTCTCTCTTAGGCATCATAATTTTTTGTAACAAAGCAATCAAGCCTTGGAACTAAAGATCATCAGTCTAGTTCTCTCATGCAGTCTCGGTTCCTTAATTTGTGGATTTGAGGTTTTGATTGATAGGAACTTGCACATGGCATGTCTATATGTACTTTTTAGCTCTATTTTGTAAAGGTCAACTCATTGAAGAAATATTAACCACTTGATGATAGCAATAGGAATTAGAGTCTTATAATTTCACAGTTGTTAGCAAGATACTTTGAAAGTTCATTTGAACTTGGATACATTTTACATGTTGTTAAGTTTGGACCTCTTTGATAAGGTTAATGCATCATAATCAATCCTTATGGTTGTAATTTTCTATGTCTAAATGTTTTCTTTTGATGAGAATTAATAGAGGAAACCGGATTCAAGTTTATCTCATATGTGAATGAAATTGTTATTATATCTATTTGATATGTGTTTTAATGATGAGTGAATGATCTATTTCAAGTTTTGAAGTAAAAAGTTTAGTGAATGGTTGTGATTGTGGATTAGAACTATGAATGTATGCAATGGTGTAGATTATTCTATGGATTGCATCATATTGTGGTTTTTGTTAGGTAAAGAAACACTCATTATTGATATGCATGTCTAGATGTTTCATTCATGTTCCTTTGTTTTAAAGCTTTGATCTATCTTTTTATCTTTATTTAAACCCCCAAAATGTAGGTTAGTTGATCTAATGCATTTTTATTTGTTATTACCAACAAAGGCCCCTTGAACATTACAATTACATTGACCATTGATCAATATTAGCACAGTTGAGAACCAACTATCAGGACCTTGGGAGTTAGATTACCATGTGTTGTCTTTCTTTTTCGGGAGAAATAGAATAGAGATATTTTTTTTAATGTTGTGTTGTTCTGAACATCAATAGGACTTGGTAGGTTTTATGTTATGGCACTAAAAAATAGCACTTGTACATGATAGGGCATGTTTCCATTTTTGAATGGGTGGTGAAAAAGTTCACCTATACACCAAGCACTTAGGTTGTGGGAAATGAAAAAATGTAATGGCGGTATTTTTTACCACCATTACATATTTATAAAGTCTCTTTATGTAAAGGAACTAAAAAATTCCACCATGACATGAATATGGAAATTTTATCAACATTATTTTTTAGTGTTGATGCATTCTTGGAGAAGAACATTATGTAATGGAGGAGAAAAACAACCCCATTACATGAGAGTTGTATTTTCATGATCCTACATGATCACTGAAAATCGCCGCTTATGCAAGGTGGGAATAATCTTTGCAACTTTAGTAAAAAATACCGAAATCACAACTATAATAACTAGTATACATAGGGTTTCTAAATGAAATGTATGTAGGGTTCAATGAATCAGGAAATTAACTCGATGTAGTGAACTAGAAGTAATATCATTTATTCCCAGTTAAACAACAAGGGTTCAATCAATCCTTGTAGCACAAGAGTGAGATTATAAGAACAAGATTTCACATGAAAACTTGAAGGAACTTCAACTAAACATAAGGCACACATAAAAAATAAACTAGGGTTTATGAAATGTAAGATTTGACATAGGGTAGATTAACAAAATATAGACAAAACAAATATTTTTATAATAGAATGCAATAAAACACAAACCTAAAATAAATATAAAGAAAGAAGAAATCAAAATCAATGCATACTTGATCGATGAAGAAAAAGAAAAATTGGACACCCTAACTTGATGAACGAGGAAATCTTCAAAATATTCATGACCAACGGCCTCAATCACTTGTCCAAACACATAAGAGGGAAGATGTAAAAAGAAACAAGTGAAAATGAAGATTAGAATGAGTTAAAAATCCATTTAAAATTACTTTAAAGAAAGCACATTAATGAACTAGGCATTCATTAATATCAAGCATTTGAAGGTGAGAAAGGTGAACTAGCAATGAAAGAAAATGTCATTACATTTTTAAAAAGTTCAATGTTGTGTATTGGCGCTGAAAAAAATGCCACTACACATAAAGAAATTTCTAACACCCCATGTAGGAGTGTTGAAAATTAGCACCCCTACACAGGGTAAAAATTTTCTAACACTGGAAAACTAAAAAAAATGACAAAATACTCGTTTTGAAGCTTTTCGAGAAACGAAAAGAGGTGAGCACTCGAGGGGATGATTCAAGGCTTAGGACCATGCATAAAGGCAAGTGAAATTATGCCTTGTTTTGCATGCTTAGAGTGCATGGGACTATGAAACAAACAATTTTTGTAGGGGGTTATCTAGTGAATCAAGTGCAGTTGAATTCAAGGATAACAATTGGCTCTAGCTTGGGGGCTTCCTTCAATCATTCTTTGAAACAATCGAAGGGAGAAGAAATATAGACTCTAAGTTCCTTTATCCATCCATTGGGTATAGAGTTAGGTGACAAAAACAAAAAGACTCAAAATAAAAAGATGCAAAGACTATACAATTATTTACATGATACATTTGTCACCTCATTGAGCAAAGTGTTTTAGATGTTTCCCACTATGTGGAAGAGAAAATGGCGTACCATCCTTGTATGCAAGAAGAAATCTATTTTCACCACGGAGTTGATGTATTTTGAATGTACCCATCCACAATGAGTCAAACTTTCCATGCATACCCTTTGGTTCTCTTCTCTTGTCCCACAAGAGAACTAGATCTCCAACTTGGAAATCTTGAGACTTTGCTTTCTTGTCAAAAAGATTCTTCAATTGTTCTTGGTGTTCTATGATACGGTTCACCACTTGAACATGTTTCTCTGCTAATTTAGAGATACATTATGTTCTTATCAATTGAGCTGTCAAAAGTATTGTCCTCAATGGCCTTGGTCAATTTGAGGGCGAGTAATTCCAATGTGATGGGAATTTTTGCTTTCAACCTTTAAAGGAGTTGAAATGGGGATACACCTATCGCCCACTCAGGGGTAATCTTGTCAGCTCACAAAGAATCATACAACGCTTTGTGCCATAACCGTTGATTCTCATCAATAAGCTTATGAATGATTGTAACCAGGTTCTTATTACTTGATTTATCTTGAGGATTACCTTGCAGATAATAGTCGAATGAATGTGATAGTATAATTTTGTGCTCAAAACAAAATTTTGTGATCTCACTTGATGAAAATGTAGAAGAATTGTCTACAACAATCTTGTTCGGCACACTGAACCTAGAAATAATGTTCTCTTTCAAAAATTTGCACATTACCTCTGATGTAGCATGTTTTATTGGCACTACCTCCACCCATTTGGTGAAGTAGTCAGTAGCTATGAGGACATAGGTGTGTCCTACACTTGAGGGTGGATTTACTATGGTAATGAAATCAATGCCCCATTGTTGGAAGGGCTCTTCAATGATGACTGGTTTCAGGGGTAGAGCTACCAACTTCTACTTGCCTATGAACTGTTGACATAGTTCACATTTACGCACCCAAGAGTACGCATCTTGAAAAAGAGTAGGCCAATAATATTTAGCTCGCAAAATCTTGTGAGTTGTAAATGGTGTAGAGAAGTGTGCACCACATGCTAATTCATTAAAATATTTCAACAACTTTTCTTGTTGTTCCTTATTAACACAACGAAAGAAGGTACCATCCAAGCTATGCTTATACAATCCATTGTCCCATAAGACATAATTTTCTGATTTAAGCTTGATTATTCTTTTCTCCTTGGGTTTAAGTGATTTGGACATTCTCTGTATATAAGGAAATGGGCAATATTTTAGTACCATTCGTCAATAGTACTGATAAACAAGACCATTGGAAAATCATTAGAACTTACCTCCTCAGAATCTAAAACTTCTTCATCAGGATTATTATCAGCAATGAGCTAACATAAACCTCTCCCATGCACCAGTTTGGTAGGCTTGATATCTGTTTCATATTCTTGTATCTTGGAAATCCAATTTCCCCTTTTTGTACCAAATTCCTAATGTGTCAAGATGGAATTGACAGTTGAATTTAAAACCAACACTTTGACATGACTATTAAGGATGTAAAACCTGAAATGCTTCACTACCTTAACCATAGTGAATGCATGTTTCTCCATCTAGGAATACTTTAATTCATGAGACTTCAAAGCGTAACTGATGAATGCAATTGTGTATTCAAATCCCTTGATATTCTCCTACACCAAGATCACTAAGAGTGTATGCTCGAAAGAATAATTGTACATAATAAATTCATTCATGTAGTCTAGATAGACTAACACCAGTACATGAGCAATAGCCTCTTCAATATCATCAAATGTAGCTTTCCCTTTTACAGTCCAATGAAATGTAGTTCATTTCATCATATTTACAATATGACGTGTCTTATCTTTGAAATCCAGTACAAACCTTCGCAGAAAGTTCACATTTCCAAAGAAGGAATGAACTGCTTTTTTACTTGATGGCAAAGTAAGAGCTTGGATACTCTTGACCCTTTCAAGATCAATTTTGATGCCCTCCTTTGATGCAATGTGACCAAGAAGTTTACCCTCTGTAACCCTAAAAATTGACTTCTTGGGATTCAAATAAACTCCATGTTGTTGAAACCTCTCCAAGATTTGTCTCAAATGGTTGAAATGCTCTTGGTCTTTCTTTGAAAATATTGTAAGATCATCTAGATAAACTACAATGAACTTACTGATCACATCACGAAATGCTAAGTCCATCACATGTTGGAACGTGGCATCGACATTGATAAGACCAAAATGCATTCTATGATACGCAAAAGTACCCCATGGCATTGTAAAGGTAGTCTTATGTTGATCATCTGAATTGACCTCAATCTAGTTATAACCTAAGAAACCATCTAACATAGAAAGCATCAAAGATCCAATCATTGTTTGAAGAACTTGATCCATCACTGGTAGAGGATAGTTGTCCTTTAATGATAATTGATTTAGATTCTTGAAATCCACATATATGCAAATATTTTTGTTCATTTTATGAATAGGAATGATATTTTCTATCCACCTTGAATAGTGGATAGGAAATATGATTCCTGCATTCAACATTTTCTGAAAGGATGGTTCTAGAAATCTTGGGGTTGTATTTCCTCTACTTTTAGTTATAAGGAAATGGGCTTTCTTTGAGAGGAATCTCATGTTGCACCTCTTTTGGATGAAAATAATTTAATTCTTCATATGAGTATACCAACACATCCATGTGCTGTCGTAGTAACTCAACAAACTGATCTTTTTCCTCAGCTATGCAATATTTTCCGATGTTCGCCATTTTAGGATCCACCTCAGTTCCTAAGTTGATTTTTTGAAATTCATTTGATGAATCAAAATTTGACTGCTACTTCTTGACATAATGGTCATGTTTGTCAAAAATTATTTCAAGGGATACCAACCCCTTGGGAATCGTATTCCCTAAGAGTTGAAGAAAATATTCACCTATGACCAGATCAATTTTAGAGATAGATTCTTGAGGTGGAGAATCACTACCTTCAAAGTACAACTCATCAAAAAAATTTGATTTCTCTAGAAAATGTTGGAAGAATGCATAAGAACTAAGTTGTGTAGACTTTGTGTTGTCATTGATGTCACCATGTTGATTAAGTTGTTAGTTTGATTCGGTACTTTGAATTGGTATGAGAACTAGTTTACATTCTTTGGTATTTTGGTCCGCAATCTTCCACTGATGATTATCTTTGCTTATGGTTTTGGGAAATGGTTTTTGGATGCTTGAAGGATGTATGTTCAGAATCTTGTGTGCATATAGAAAGTTGGCATTACTCTATTGTTGCATTTTGTCTATCTTTGGCAAACCTAATGGATAGTTGATGATAAGGTGAATTAATTTTGTGTTACGAATATATGTGTGACCTATCTTTGGTCCATGTTGATGCATTGTAGCATGCTACATGCTTGGATTACTTTTGGATAAGTTTTGTACTAACTTGGAGCCAATAGCTAGTCATTTTGGTGAATAAAGATTGCATCTAATTAGGATGACCTAATTGATTCTTGCAGATAACTCAGATATATATGTTGGATAGTTTTGAGGATGATAAAAAAGTGTAGGTTGTGAAGTTGTGAATGAGAAGAAGTGTGAAGATGATGAAGTGTGTTAAGTTAGTTTATTGAGCATCAAAGGAACTGGATCAACACTTGTTAGGTGTACTCTTACCAGTTCATTCTAGCTGTGAAGCCACTTTAGTACTGTAATATTTTTGCAGGTAGTGAGCCTCTTGCTTTGACAGTGAGTCCTCTTTGTAAGCAGTGAGATTTTGTATCTGGACAGTGAGTCCTATTCTAGGTAGTGAGCCCTCCGGTAGTGAGCCTTTTTGTCTTCAGATTTGCAACTACATTATATTGTGAGTTAATCCTCATCATGGTTTTTCCCTCATTGGGTTTTCCACGTAAATTTTGTGTTCATTGTGTTGATTTCTCTTTCTATTATTTTCATTTCATGTTCACACTTAATAATAGAATAAAGTGATTGTGAAGATTGATAAGTGTTTGAAATTTGTGATTAAGTTTGGTGACAACTAATTCACCTCCCCTCTCAGTTGTCTTGCACCTTTCAGTAATTGGTATCATAGCTTTGGTTCCTAGGAGAAGAAGCAAAACAACTTGAGGAAGATCTTGAAAGATTAATCAAATGGATGACAAAGAAGAACTCCAGGCTACTCTTGAAGATCTTGACAAGGCTGAAAGTGAAAACATGGATTTGAAAGAAAATCTAGATGAAGCAAATGAATGTGTTCAAAAATGGAAAGAGCAACTGAAGAAGTTCAAAGAAATACATAGAGAGGTGTGTGAGCAATTGAAACAAGCTAATGAAGAGGCTACTGGAATGAACGTGCAGGTGGAAGAAAAGAAGAAAAATGAAAATTGTTTGAATACAGTTGTACAAAGTAAAACTGATGAATGCAAAATATTGGAACAAGAGGTGGTAAACCTGAAAGAAGATCTAGAGAAGGAAAAACTCTGTGAAGATAATTTCAAATCTAGATCCGATAGGATTAATGAGTTGATTGAAGGATAGAAGCAAAGTAAAGACAAGGGTGGTTTGGGAATGGAAGAAGGTGAAAGCTCAAAAACCAGAAAAATGAATAATCAGAATCTACTCAAGATAAAGGAAAGTAGAAAATAAATCCAAGGAACTTTGCTAGAAGACCACCTATCAGACAACCAAATTCTCAAAGGTACCCATCTTTCAATGGTGTATGTTTTTCATGCAACAAATTTGGTCACAAGGCAACTTGTGTAGAAGTAGAATAAATCAGTTTGCTTGTTCCTTCTCTGGACAATGTTTTGCATGCAAGAAATTTGGATATAGAGCTATTGAATGCATATCTTAGGTGAGGATGAATAGGTTTAATGGAGGAAGAATGAACAAATTTTGATGGGTACTGCTATACATGTAATAAGTTTGGACACAAAGAAAATCAATGCAGATCAAGAGTTAATGGAGGTTAGAAAAATAAAAGAAGTCTTGTTTTCTACAATTGCAACAAATTTGGACATATTTCAAGAGTTTGCAGTAGTAAAAGTGGAAGGAAATATGATCCGGTAAAATAGAATGAACCAGTGAAGGAAATTTACAAAGAAGAGGTTAGGTAAGAAATGGACAAGATATGGAGGAAGAAAGAAGAGCCTGAAACACTAGATGTGTCTGTGCCCTCAGCTGGTGTAGAAAATTCCTTTGGTAATTAGACCTAGCATGGTCTTAGGGGGAGAATTAATAGAAAAAATTTCAAACCCCCTAGATGTATGGCATGTTAGATGATGGCACGAGGGTATATTGTAGAGGATGAGTAGATAGAGGATATGCAAAAGGAATCAGAAGGAAAGTTGTAGACATGTTCATTTGCAGAGTGATTTAGGGTTTATAGTGCAGAGAAATAGGGTTTCATCAACTTTTGAATTTTTCTCCATTTAATGCGAATTAGGGCAGCATAATGATGTATAAAGAAAAATTCATAAGTCATTTTTGATGACTTGTTCAATCGAAGAGTTTGAAAAATGACCTGGAGCAATCTTGAAGTGATCCTGAAGTGATTTGGAGTGATTCTGAGGTAATCTAGAGAAATCATTATGAATAATTAGGAATAAAAGTTAGAAGTTTTAAAAATCATCTCTCAGTTTACGAAAAAGGGAAAAAGAAGCTTTTGTTGAGAAATAAGGAGAAGATAAGCACAACGATGGAATTTGTTGACAATAGAATGAGTGGCGATGTTTTGCTAAGACTGAAGGGTGTTGAATTGGAAGAGTTTGATCATCAGAAGATGAAGGAAATGGAACTAGGGTTGAAGACAAATGGATTGAAAAATGTAAAAACTTTGGGTATGGATTTATGGGGAGAATTTCCTTTGTTTGCAGACAAAGAATCTATCTTGTTCTTGTTAAGTCAATTCAAGGATGGCAACATTATTTTGGACAAACCCTATCTGATCATGAAGGAGGAAATTGAAGCTATTACTAGTTTGTGTAGTGTTGGTGACCTACCTAGGAAGAAAATAGTGAAATACAGAGACATGGAGGAACTTATTGGCATCAACAAAGATCCCTAAGATCTACTGATAAATACCATTGTGGATCCTATTGTAAGTTATGTCACTTATGACATCCCTTATAAAATCTACTTTTGAAATCGTGAAGGTTCTACTTCGACTCTTGTTGTATATCTTTTACACATGATAGTGAAGGAAAACACGCAATTTGATTTGTGTAGCCTAATTATGGAAAACCTAGTTGAGAATGTCAAAATGTCTTTGGTCAAGGGTTATCCTTTCTAGTTTGGGTCTATGGTCATATGTTTGGTATTTTACTTTCTGAGTTCCCTACCGACAAGAGAGAATGTTAAGTGGGAATTCAATATCCCTATTAGAAAGAAAGTTTATAGGTATTTGGAACATTTGAAAGATAAAGCAAGTGCATGCAAAATCTATTTCACATCCCTGCAGATGAATCTATGCCCAGGTATGTTAGTTTCTAGTCAGTTTGAAGAGGGTTCCTCTTCTGGTAAGAAAGAGTTGGAAGTTATTATTGGTGGTTCCCCTTCAGAATCTAAAAGGACGAAAATTATCACAAAATATGTCATCACTATCTCAAAAGAAAAAGAGAATGAAGAAGAGTCTCTATCTAGATTTGACTTCTTTGATCAAGAGGACATTCAAATGATGTTAGATAAAGGTGATATGAAGAAGGTTGGTGAAATGTGGTGTGCCTGCTCTCCGATCAAGAGACTTAAAATTGATGATGTGTTTGATTATTTGCTCAAAAAGGGTATTATAGTTTTTGATGTGTCTGACTCTTTATGGGATGATCTAGTAGAAGTTATTGAAGAATATTGTTGGAAGGACCTAAATGACATAATCTCAAAGCTATGATTGAGAGAAGATGTGAAAATTTGAAACAAAAGTTATCCAAACACATTGGTGAGACAAGAGAATGTGTTAAGGAAATGTATGACATCTACAAGTACTATCTCTGATGGCCTACAGTTGTTGATAATTTTAGAAGTAGAATTGAAGCCATTGAATTTGAGATAAATAATATTGGAAAGATTTTTTATTTCTTCAAAGAAAAAAATGGAAGAAAGAGAATAAGAGTTGGTGAATTTCAAGTGGAGTTGCTAATTACTCGGAGACAAAGGGAAGACCTAGTTAAAAAAATTGGTTGGTCAAAGAAATTGTTGAGGTCTGGTTGGATTATCTCTCTAGAATAATTTCTTATGCAAAAGATTGTGAAAGACATTGTATGTCTTTAGACCAGACATCCTCATTTATGTTGTATTTATTGGATAGTATGAGTGCAAGAATGGGTTCGACAGTGTTTTCCTAGAAGAGGATTCTTCTGACCATAAGAGAAAGGTACAAGAAGATTTTTCATGTAAGAAGCATTATTTTCACTTGAATGTTTGAAATGGGGAATTAGAATTTATTTATATATACATTACATTCATTTACATCCTATTTTTGGTCACCCTTTGTCCTTAATGTCAAAGGGGGAGAGATTACTGGTGATAGGAAGAGAGAATGTTGTGATACAATAAGTTTTGTAAATTTTGGCACATGTTGCCATCAATGACAAAGGGGGAGATTGTTGGAAGAATGAAGAAGAGCATCTAAGTTGTGTAGACTTTGTGTTGTCATTGATGTCACCATGTTGATTAAGTTGTTAGTTTGATCTAATACTCTGAACCGGTATGAAGAACCAGTTTACATCCTCTAGTATTTTGGTCTACAATCCTCCACTGATGATTATCTTTGCTTGCATTTTTGGGAAATGGTTTTTGGATGCTTGAAGGATGTATGTTCAGAATCTCGTGTGCATAGGTGCTCATATGGAAAGATGGCATTATTCTGTTGTTTCATTTTTTCTATCTATGGCCAACCTAATGGATAGTTGTTGATAAGGTGAATTAATTTTCTAATACAGATATATGTGTGACCTATCTTTGGTCCATGCCAACACATTGTAGCATGTTACAAGCTTGGATTTGATAGTTAGTATTGTTGGTGAATAAATATTTCATCTAATTAGGCTGACCTAATTGATGCTTGTAGATAACTCAGATATATATGTTGGATAGTTTTGAGGATGATAAAAAAGTGTAGGTTGTGAAGTTACGAATGAGAAGAAGTGTGAAGATGTTGAAGTGTGTTAAGCTAGTTTATTGAGCATCAAAGGAGCTAGATCAACACTTGTTAGGTGCACTCTTACTAGTTCATTTTGGTTGTGAAGCCACTTCAGTACTGTAATCCTTTTGTAGGCAGCGAGCTTCTTGCTTGGATAGTGAGTCCTCTTTGTCAGCAGTGAGCTTTTGTATCTAGACAGTGAATCCTATTCTGGGCAGTCAGCCCTCTAATAGTGAGATTTTTTGTATTTGGTTTTGCAACTACATTATATTGTGAGTTAATCCTCACCGTGGTTTTTCCCTCATTGGATTTTCCACGTAAATTTGGTGTTCATTGTGTTGATTTTTCTTTCTGTTATTTCCATTCACTTAATAAAAAATAAAGTGGTTGTGAAGATTGATAAGTGTTTGAAATTTGTGATTAAGTTTGGTGACAACTGATTCACCCTCCCTCTCAGTTGTCTTGCACCTTTCAAAAAAAAAGTTATGATCTAATGATCATCATTGAAAAATCTTCCAATTGTCTGAGTTATCAGGAACACTTGGGCAGAAAACCAGCTCAATGGCATAGGTAGGTCCATGAAAATCTTTATGTGGCATTAAGAGCATGGCTGAAACTACTAAGAAATAATCTCTATCATTATACTCTCTCGAAACTACAAAAATATCAAAAACATCAAACTCCTCAATGCAATCCCAAACACAATTGTGATAATTCCTAAGTCTATCATTCTTAGTTTGGTACAAATTCCTTATTTTGTAGACTACTAGCTTGAAATCACCTTGAGCATGGAGATTCTTAATTCCTTTCTTGCTTGCAACCTACATTCCTAATAAAAAAGCCTCATATTTAGCTGTGTTATTAGTATTATCAAACTATAATTTGAAAGCAAAAGGAATTTTTTTCCCTTTTGGAGAGATGAAAAAAATCCCGACTCCTGAACCAGTGGAAGAAAAATTTCCATCAAACTCAATTACCCAAACATCATTTGGGTCAACAAGGCTTGCAGTTTTAAAATCTGTAACTTCTTCATTTGATGAAGTTTCACCGTTTGTAAAAGATAAATCATCTGAAGACAATTCATTTTTTGGTGGAGATGAGCCAACACTTTCTAACTCATTTTTTGTATTTCTAGATGAAGATTCAACATCCTCATCAGTCTACAAATAATAAGTACCAACACCCAAAGACTCAAACAAAATATGAGCTCTCGAATTTTCAGACTTAGTTACTGGAAACTTGGATTCCCTTTCAAGAACCAAATTTTGCATCACACCCTTTATGGGTATCCTAGCCTCTAACATATCCATGTTGAGTTCTCCTCCTACATATTTAAAAAATTTAAGTCCAAGTAGAATACCATAGGATGTCAAAAAATCTACTACCAAGACTATCATCTTGATTTTCTTCTTTAGATATGTAGCAAATGAAAATTACACATCCTTAATCTACCCGATCAAAGGTACTTGTTTTCTCTCCATAGAGAAATAATGGCTGAAAGTCTTCGTGAGATTCAAACCCAAGGTAGTATCTACCTTGGTGGGCATGACATTATCAAATGCACCAAATTCTATAACATAATTAATCAACTTAAAGCCATTGATAAGCAAAGAAATATAAAATGGGTGAATCCTTCAAGAAGTAGATGGAGGAGTAGTAACTAAGTTATTCTAAGGAGGGTTAGGCTTTGGAACAACAGGAACATCTAAAGAGGAATCTCTACTAGGGGTAATTCCTTTGTCTCTAACAAACTTGAGAAGCCTTTCAAATTAATTAGGATTATCCTTAACGTATTCTGCTTCAAATATTTGGATTTTTGTCATCTTCGCATGGTTAATAATATAAAAGGATTGAAAGAAAATTTGCAAAGAGGATGGGGTAACTTCATTGATGGGTTTAACAAAAGGGACACTGCTCTTAGGAACTTCAATATTGGATTTTGGTGCTGAAGGAATCACAGGAGGATGAGGAGCACTTACTTGTTTGTTTGTTGCATCTTTGGGTTGCCAAGGAAAAGGATATCCTCTTTTGTAATACTTAATAGTGACTTATCCTTTTCTTTTGGAGTATCAACTTGATTTTGACCAAGTTGATTCTACTGTGACTATGTGAAAACAATTTATATGTATCGATTACTAAGTCCTCGTCATTGAATTCATTTGCAACTTGCAAATAACCAATGTTCAAGTTGCCAATTGGATCTACTTCCTCTTCCTAGAATAGATCAACATTTTCTTCCATAGGATATTATGTTTGTGTGTAGTCATGTTGCTCTACTTCATAATACCCCACAACTATGTTGGTGGGTGGAGCTTCTAGAGCAATCTTTCCTTGTGGTGTAGGAAGACGATTCTGATTTCTGTTTTCAGAATAATTGGAAGAATTCAAGAAATTCCTTCTAGAAGCATCTTTGTAAGAAGTATTAGAGATTTTCTTCTTCAAGGCCAACAACTCATTTGATAACCTTTGTACCATGGGGTCCACAAAATTGAAGTTGTTATTAGAAGATGAAGAGTTAGATGCTTTCCCTCTTCTCTTTGGGTTTGTCCTTATTTTTCCAGTAAGTATCAAATCATTTGCAATGCTTGTGGCTAGCTATTGAGTGACTTCAAGATCAAGTATGACTGCCCTACGCAATAAGAAGATTACCTCTGGAAGTTGTGTATTGATAAAAAAAGTACATTGTGGGCTTTTGGTTTAGCCTCCATGGGAAACCTTGTCACTAGCTTGTTAAAATTGGCCACAAACTCACACATGGGTTCATGTGCCTCTTTCCTCATAGTTGTAGGTTGTGCTAATAAGGTGTGTGCATCTTCAACAAGTTTGAACCTTTCTTCAAACCTAGTGCAAAGAGTATTCCAATTGGTAAAAGCACTAGGAGCAAGAGAGTAGAACCAGTCGACAGCTACTCCTTGTAAGGTCTCAACAAAAAACCTTACAACAACATCTTGATGCTCAATTCCAAGAACACCAAAAACAATATAGAAATAAACGATGTGTTCATCAAGATGTTGCTTACCATCACCGTAGAATTTCAGGATGTTTTTACATGAAACATGTGGAAGCTCATGTAAAGGATCCACCAAGTTAAGAGGGCCAAAAGCATTAATCCAAGGTCTAGAAGGTGGTTGAGGTTGAGCCATAGCATTTTGAATAATAGGTACTTGAACTAGAGCTCTATGAAAAGAAAAAGATTCACTGGGAAGTGGTGATCTTATTCTTTGAGGATAACTTGCAGTACATTGTAATAGTGACCTTGCCCATGGAGGAGAAGGAAGAATGTTATGACGCTGCAACAACTGTAAAAATGGATCAACCACACTATGCGTCCTTTGACCTCATGTATAAATTTTATCTACCAGAGTGAAGACTTGAGAACAAAATAAAAATTGGAAAACAAGAAATATACACAAAATTACAATAAGACTCTAGAGTACACATTTACTTCAATCAAAAGCACGAGGATTTGATTGTGTGCTCGTAATCCCCAGCGGAGTTGCAGAAAAATATGTTAAGTGAATATTTTGTAATCCCTTTACGAATTACAAAATGTGAATTTCAACCATAGTTATGATGAGATAAAATCTCTCCTCTTAGAAAGGGGGGGTTTCCTTCTTACTACTTACAGGAATGAAAGTAAACTATCTTAGACTTTACAATATTTACACTATTTTAACCATGTGGGGGGTGTGTTACATTCATGATTCTCTCTTATTTCAGAGAATATGTTTACAATGTTCCATGTTACTTCGTGATGCTTTTCAACTCTAAGTAATAACTAAAGCAATAATTTCCCATATTCTTAACTTTTCAAAGCATAATCTAAGAATACTAGCAAAATAAAATATTCATTACCGGAAAACTAGCAAAAGCACAAAGTCTTTCTGTTTTCTTCAATGATGATTTCTTCAGTAACCAGTGATGCAAATTGAAGCACAAAGTATTTCAACCTACACCATGAACAGATCCACAAATAGAATGAATAATTCCAAGAACAAATTCTTGAAGAAAATTCACCAAAAAGATATCCACATCACATACACAATCCCAAATAAATGATATAGCACAAAGTCTATAAAATCCATCTTGAATGCCCTCCAACCACAATTAATAAAATATCACTAATCTAATCATATAATAAGATAAATCAATGTGAAAGACGTAAGAAAATTCACATTCATTTGAAATTGATCCAATACAAAGTCTTGTATGCAAGTTCGCCTTCTTTGTTGATTTAATATAGTATCACAATATGAACTCAAAGTTTCAAAATTGTTTTACAATTTGGCAGCACTTTGTTGCAATAGATTCAAGGTCCATAATACAATAGATATCTCTTATTTATAGGTGAGAGCTAAGAGTTATTCTAGGTAAAAAACTAACTATATTTTGACTTATTCGGCGTGATTTCCATGATTATAGGAGGACATCTCCATTTTTACATGTAGTTGCATGAGTACAAAATGACATGTAAAAATGTCAACGTCTATTTACATAAAGCATATGAAAATGCATAAAAACTAACTATCTTTGGAAATGCAAAAATAGTTATTGTTCTTCACTTTGGGCTTGGAAATCTTCATATTTCTTTAAGATCTCCCACATCACTATCTCATCTAGTCTTGAGGTGTAATCAATGATGGTATGAACCTTCATGACAAACTTCTTCACAAAAGAAAAACCTTCTTGCATCAATCTAGATGCGCTTTGAGATTATCCAAAGTTAATTGTACATCACATAAAGTGTCCATTGAATCCAATGAAAATGATTCATCTTCCGCCTATTTCTGAATTACTTCCTTGAATACTTGAATAATCTTGCTAGCCAAAAGAAATGTGTAAATCATCATCAAGAAGCTTTCCTGATAATTCTTCAATTTTGTTCACCAAGACAACATGATGTTCTTCAACATCCTCTTGAACCTGTTGTACATCTTTGATTAGGTTCTTAATGATGTGTATGCGGTTTTTGATTGATCCTGTTAGAACTGCAAAATTTTGAAAATTTTGCAGTTGTTTATCCTCATAGGTTTTCCAAAGAAGCCCATATCATGAGTATAAAATTGATATAATCTTCTCTGCATAATATATTCTCCCATGTTCAAGTCAATCTTTATCATTTGGTCCCATAGAATTCACCTAATTCCAAGCATTTGAGTGTATAAGTCATATCGGCAGGAGATGATGCAGGTCTCTCTGATCCATAAATCATTTTGTACTCACACATATTTTTTTAGTATATCAGCAAGAGGTCAGGAATGTCATACCGATAAAATTTCATTTGAGGATATACATCGGGAAGATGCAGTTCACAGTCTCAATGATGAAGAGGTTCTATCAGCAAGATAATGATCATCGAGGTGATAGTGAGAAGTCATACCGAGCTTATATATGTCTTACTACTCAAAGTACAAGGAAATATATCGGCCAGACCAACACCATTGGAGTAAAATTCCTAAGGTTAGCCCAAGACATCCATCCAGTATTGTCGATAAAGTAGTGGAGGATACTATCGTTAAGACAAAGCTACCGGGATGAGTTCAAGGTGTCTCACTGGCTCTCCATGACACACTAGTGGAATTGCATTGGTAAGGTTATTGGTGATATGTTTAAATGGAATGATCATAGGAAATACATGATTCATGGTCTCACTGATGAAGAAATTCATCAGCAAGACAGACTTCAGCGGGGAGAGATAAGGTCATACTGAGTGTAGTTCAATTAGCAAGAAAATTGTCATGTCTTAGTGATTAGAATTGCTAAAGAAAAAATACCAGCAAGATTGGCTTGGGGATCTCATCGATGAAGAACAAAGGAAATATCTCGGCAAGACATATACCTTTGGAGTAAGCTCAGGATTGTTTGCCCGACCTACTAAGTCATAGCAATAGGTTTGCATCAGCGGGAGTTATAGCGATATGCTTGAGACCGAAGGAATAACTCTCAAGGAGACTCATAATGCCAGTGAAACTGTAGGACATCTTAGCAATAGATGATCTCTTGCTAGAAAAGATACGAGTGAAGCAAAATAACTATTAGGAAGACTCAGAATGTCAGGGAAACTACAAGATGTCTTAGCGGGTGTTTAATGAGCGTCAGTTAAAGCCTAAATAAAAAGATCGCCCAAGATATGAAAATGTCTTGCCAACAAGATTACATGATGTGACTGTGAGAATTTTGAAAAAACCTGGTACACTCGTGTTTTAGGTAAAACATTAATGTCGCCACAGAGCATAAGTAATTTCATGAATTAAAGAGAAAATCAATTGAAAATATTATTGTGGAATTGGTAGTAGAGGAATCAGAGGGGAAAATGAAGGACCAGGGCATTCTTTCAACTCAAAGACTTTGAGCAAAATATAGTAAGTTCTTTGTACCTTAATTTATGCAATTTTGAAGAATGGAAGCTACTAGCTTAGGAAAATTGAAGGGTAGAAAACATGGGGAAAGTAGTCAACCTAAGGGAAAAAAATAGAAAATTGAAATTGAGCTAGAGGGCACTGAGCGAAAACTAAATCAAGATCTTATCGACCAATTACTTGGCTCTGGACCCAAAGCCAGACGATCTGCACAACTTAGGGAAAAAGTGGATAAATTAGATGACAAATGTAAGCTCATAGGAGATATTTGGACCCCAATAAGAGGTTATGAGCTATTTAATTTTCATTACTATCAAAGGGATTGCTTTGAACTAGTATGTAACCCATGGAAGCTTAATCTGGGTAAGTTGGCATGCCCCAATGTATTTGTCAATGTAGAATTGGTGAGATTGTTGGTCGCCCATTATAATTCAAAACTCAAAGCTATTTGTGACCCATCCGGGAAACCATTGATACACATATCAAAAGATGCAATAGGTGAGGTCTTCAAATTGGAAGGGGTATGTAACGAAAATATAATATGTGAAGAATTAGAAAAGGAATTAGGGAGGATGGACACAATTTATAAAGGTTGGAGGTTGCCATTGCACAAAATTAGATAGGGTGGCAAACCAATTCCGCTAGAGGATAGTGATGGACCCCCATTCCATGTTGATCTTTCTGAGCCCTATATGAAATACACTTATTTCTCGGTAGGCCAAGTGTTGGGAATGGAAGTCCCCGAGTATATGTCAATTGTGCCCATGATAATTTCAGCAGATGTTCAATATCACAACTCTAAACCTTTTGATTATGCCTCATACATTTTTAAAGGGCTTGATTCTAGGTTGATGGTAGTAAAAAGTGAACCCCCTATCTTACATCTAAGGTATTATTCATTGTTGATGCACATAGTGTTATATTTTGGATAGGAGTTAGGGTTGTGGCTTGAGGAGATGATAATTTCACAATTTGACAAGGAAGGTATGTCATTTCCTATTCAATTATGGACTACTATTTGGGACAGTAGGTTTGCTAATTCTTGTTTTGTACATTTTGAGGAGTATTTTGTAAAGCCATTGTACAAATTCTATAATCATCCATGTGCTTATTCTTTATCTGATGAGATAAAAATATTTCTCAGACCTAAGGACTTTAATGGGCCAACTGGTCACAATTGGGGGAAATGGTACTTTTTGGAGGATGCTACCATGGTTAGGGTATATGGATTTGAGGATTCCCCTTTCATTTTTCCTAAAACAGTTCCGGACAGGATTGCATACTTGGAAATTGTCAAGCAAATGGACTTTTCTAGTGTTATGAATTTGAGCTCTTTTGGAAAGAAGGATTTTATGCCTAGTACACTATGCTTTGGTGATTTTAATTTATTGGCGAGGGAAGGGTACAATTTGATTCTTGATAAGTTACTGCAATACAACATGAAAAGGGGATCACCAAGAAAGAATTTTGATCCAAAAGGATATATCAATTCTACTAAACAAAAGATAAAATTTGGAGGGTATTATCATGTGCCCTATCAATTTGATGATATGATTAGGAACTTGGAAGTAGAAGAAGCAGAAATGGTGGTCAGAGAATATAATCCAGGGCTACAAGATACATAATTGTTATCTTTTTGGGAAGATGCATCCAGGAATAATGTGCCACAAAGTCTACCTAATAAGATTTCAAGATTACACATGCCTTGCCAGAGAATTGAGTGTTGAAGAGAGTTTAGATACATATGCAAGGCAAGTGGAGTACAAGTCATTTGTAGCAGATAATGAATTTGTGAATTCTCCATAATTTAAGGCATTCCTATATAAACAAAAAGGAAAAGAGATAAGAGAAACGGTTGACAATGTCACACCAGGTAATGAAGAGCAGTTGCTAAATGATCTAAAGCTGAGTGTGGAAAGAGAAATGGTGGGTATGAACCTTGAAAAGTGAAGGAAAATGTTGGAAAATGCTGGTGTTATGATTTTTCTAGGGTTGGACCTCAATTCTGCATTAGTTCTTGACATTTTCCTAAAGAACAATAATGCTACACACAAGCTCAGTCGGAAAAAGGTGACAAAAGTATATGCAAGGTCAAAATACAATCCAGATGAAGGATCATTAATGATTTGGGCCTTGTATCCACCTCATAGAAAGTCAGTTGTTATTGTTACTAAGAAGGAATTCAGGCATGTTATGAATCTAAAGGTTGGGGAGGTTGATCCTATGGAAACAACAAAGATTGGGATCAATGTAGCAAAATTGAATAAGGCCCAAATACAAATATTAATCAAGGAAAAGGAAATTTACAAGATGAATAATGAGAGAATGTTGAGAGAAAATGACTGCCTAAAGGATTTGTTGGGAGTCACGATGGGATCAACCAAGCTTCTCACTCATGGTGAAATTTCACAGGAAGAATATCATTGGGATGGATCAAATGCATATTCTCAAGGGAAAAATGATGCACTTATAGTAGTAATCAAGAAGAGACAAGCTAGCCTAACAACTTGGTTGAATAAGCTATGGGGAATACACTCACATAATTTTACTACATTACAGGAACATGAGAGAATAGATGGTAGGATCCAAGAGAAGCTCCAGGAAATAAACCAAAGGGATGTTCCTGATAATGTGGCAATTGAGGCTACAAATCATCTTATGAGAAAGCACAGAGACTTCCTTGAAGAGTTGTGAGGGGATGCATAGGGATTAATTGATGCCACTAAATAGGAATTGACTGCATTCTTCGATGATGGAGGAAGATTAAAAGAAATGACTAAGTGGAAGGATGAAAGTGAATCAATATTGCAAGAAATTTTGAAGATAGCTACTGTGAAAGATACAAAATTGGATGAAGCATGGGAACAAAATTAAAAGATGGTGAAAATGGAGATCAAATTTCGGAATGCATTGGGAGATCCTGATACACATGAGCACCAGGATTACTTGGATCACTTGTCAAAGATTTATTTATGGCTTAGCAGATCCTAATTACTTATTTTAATTTATCGTTGTTTTAACATAAGACATTTTTGAAAGGACATGTCCTTTCAAATAGTAGATGTATAAATATCCATTTTTGGTGACAAAAGGATATAGCGAATAGGAGAAAGATACAGTAGATTACAATTTTTATAATTATGAGACTATGATGCATGTTTGAAATTATGGAGAAATCAATGGAAATCATTTGATGTGGTGGAGTATTTCTAGTATCAGTTTTTTGTTGTGTTAGTTGAAAGTATTGTTGAAGTTGTCTCTAAGGTTGATGTTTTTCTAGTTATTTAAATTGATATATCAAGCATATATTCAGTTTATCAGTGCACATTTTTGTATTTGTATGGTTTGATTAATTGGTTCTTTCAAGGAAAGATTAAATCATTTTATTCAATCATATTAATTAGGGAATCTCATTTGGATCATTAAGAATAAGTTGGTAATCATATTCTTGCATGTTTATACAAGTTGTAAACTCAAATTTATATGCCAAACAATTAGAGTATCTACCAGAAAGAAGTTATTCATTTTAGATCTTTCATTTGACTTTGTTACACCCAATAAGGCACTAGTCTCTTCCACTATACCATTTAGTTTCATTCATTTTTTACATATGTTAACTGAACATATTAGATTTTAGCCTTGATATTGCTTATACAATTATACCAAAAAAAAAATCATTTATCCACTCCCATTTTCCATTGTGGATAAATTAATTTAGGGAATAAACACAAAATTTACCTCATTCATATAGGTGTACCCACCTAGGTCTAGCAGCACCTAAAGAGAGGAAGGTCTAAACCATTTGGCCTTGTGTGTTACGCTAAAACGTACCAAGAGTTTGGCAACCTCTTGAGGTATTTTGCCTGCTTTTTTGAGAACTAATAGATCCTTTTATTTCCACATACTTATCCTTGTCAAAAATAATCCCAACATCCACTAACCTTCCAAATTTCACTTTCTTTAATTGGGTCCAAGATTCAAAACCCTAATACATCTCTTTTTTATCGACAAAAAGTGCAATTTCTATCTTTTCTAGCTCAAGCTTTACCTTTGTTATCTAAGCAATCCTTTCCATTGCTATGGTCATGAATTGTGAACCTTGCTCAATTATCCTATCCATAAATCCATACATGATCTTACCTTTAGAATTATATTTCTCCACCTTCTACACCAAAGTTTCTTCTATACTTATCGCAACAAGTGCCACATTCACAAAATAATATGTAATTCTCCTTAACATAGAGGTGAAGTGCTCAGCTTTCACCTTATACATGTCCTTGGTATCCTTTAGCTTATCAAATTTCTCCATCAATGTAGTCAAAGATGTCTGGGCATCCTCCTTTGCACTTGCATTTGTGATTTTCCCAAGATCAATTCTGGTAATAGTGTAGTATTCTATACTAGTTTCCTCGTTAGTTTTACCTTGAGGAGGTTCCACCAGCTCCACATATTTGTGTCCAGACTTGTCCATATGCAGCCTTGAGAGAACCTTTAACTTCTTCTTCCCTTTAGGCTTCAGCGGAGCTAACTCCTCAGGATCAAACTCATCAGGAGAAACTACTTGCTTTTTCTTTTTAGGAGCTTGTGAAGCAAAGCATGAGAGAAAGAAATGAAACATCACTTCCTAAACTTGTTACCAATTCTTGAGTCACACTTGTGTTTGTGGGAACAAATGTAGTAGTAACAATAGTTGGTGTCTCAATCATTATGGCACCTGGAATCTAAATATTTGATGTATCTTAGTGATTCATTCATGAATCAATCAAATTCTACCTATGGGGATAGATCAAATAATGGAGATGATAAATTGGGAATTGATGATAGAGACCCAAAAATAACATCTACATTCTACAATACCCACCCCAAGGAAGGGGATAAAAGAATTGAATGTATTACAGGAGGTATGGTTACTTTGAGCTCATGCATATCTGTTGAAGGTGGAGTTGAAGTTGGAAGAGGAGGTGGAGGAGAGGTAGGAATAGGAGGAGTATGAGGTGTTGTGGTAGCAATAGGTGATGATGTATGTAGATCTTGAGAAATATTACCATGCGATGACGCTTGAATTTCATCATCATGTTCCTCTTCTATTTGTTCACCTTCTTCTTCTAATTCTTCTTCTATTTTCTCATCCTCTTCATCCTCTTCATTTTGTTCTTCTTCTTCATTTTGCTCTTCCTCTTCAAGTTGCTCTTCATTTGTAGCTGGTGCGGTACTCTTCCCACAAGTAAATGTGATTTTCATCCCCTTTTGTGTGGAAGAGGGAGAAACACTTTCCTTGTTCTTGGTTCTGAGTTCTTGTTGTTTACTTTCTTCTCCTTTAGATTCCTTGCCCTCAGAACTTGTCTTAAAAGGCTTCAGCTTAATAGGTCTTGCCTTTGCAATCATACATTGGTATTACTCAGTATAGGAGAGCCTTTTTTGGATAGATGTATTTTCTTTTTGAGACCATTTAATGTGAGGAAATGGGTTTTTTTGCTATTTCTTTCTCATCACAGACTGTATTTAGAATATCACCCGTATCTTCATTGTCCTTAGGAAGGTTCGCTAAGCCAAGATCAGAGATCTGCTCTACAGTGAGCCTATAATAGTCCATCTTTTTGACATCTTCTTCATCTCTAGACTCCACCCAAATGTCCTCAAATTGGTAGACATGTGTATGGCTCTTTTTAATCTTGTTTTTCATTCCTTTGTAATCAAAATCAACTCTTCTTTTGTAGGTCTTCAGAGTCGTGATTTTCATTTTTGATGCTACAACTTTAGCTTTGGGCACTGTTTGTATTGAATACCTTCCAATGGTGATCATAAACTTGATCCTTGGCTTATGAATAGCTTATCACTCATTATGTATAGAAATAATTTGTCTACATAGTTCCATCAATACCCACTTATCACTAGGGTACCTTGGCAACATATAAGGATAGCCTATGTAGAAACCCACCCTAAGGTATGTGAAAATAGGAAATTGTAAGAAGATGCATCTGTATTTATTCACTACTTCCCATGCCTCATCAAAAACTCTTTTCTTCTCCAATGATGGATCAAACATGCACAAGGGTGCAAAGATAGCATCATTTATCCTCCTAAAGTGTTTGATACTCCCACTTAGGGTGATTTGGGTATAATAATTGTGCACATGCACATATCTTCTGTCTCCTTCTATCGTCAAGCCTGGATATTGTCTCATTACTACTGCAACATATACCAAATATGAAGTCATATAGAACTTCAATGTAGAGTGTACCTTGATGAGTTGATCATGAATTTCATCACTAATTTGTGCACCCCAGTCAATGTGTTGCTTCCTGCTCCTGATAACCTTGATGTATTCATACATCCATTCTTGAAATGGCAAGGAAGCTGGAAAAACTTTAACTCTACTCAAAAGAGTAATAAAATCACTTACATCCTCCACAAAGTCACTATGAGGAAAGCTTTTAGGCCATCTCACAATGCTAGGCCTTGGGGTTTTCAACCACTTGGAATTGATCAACTGCTTGGCCACATTTTGATTTTTATTGTAGGTTTCTTGAGCATGTCAAATGGAGAGATCTGTGTATGTTACCATATTCGGGACTTGGAAAACCATGTCAAAGAAGTCAACATCAAGCCTCATCATCACCTGACTTGAGGAATCCTTGATGCTTCTATCTTCCCTGATGTAGTGTGAAGCTACATGCAAAAAAAAATTTAGGCAGTGGGTTGCTACTAGAAATGAAGCAACCCAATGGATGTTGCTATCAACAATTTCCCCCAACTCTTTTTCCATAGGTTTTTTCTCTATTGTTTTAAAAAAATTGTCCATATCTAGGTGTCCAATCTCCATGTCCTTGATTTCATCAATCTTGGATGTAACCACTATAGGGAGATAAACACCTTGATACTTGTACTTCATGGTGGCCTTCTTTCTTGATGATGAAGATTCCTTAGTTGTCATTGAATGTACCAAGAACCACTAATTACTTGATGAGCAAAACCTTTGACAAATGCCTGAAAGGAACTTTGCAAAGAAATGCAAGGAAATAAGGGATTTTTCCAATATTAGAAGAATATGCATATGTAAGCATGGGAATGCGGAAAATACAAGTGTGAAAATTGGAGCAACTGAATGAAAGAAATGGAGTGAGAAAAATCAAGCAGTTGCAAGAAAAATGGAGCTTGGATAGCATTTTTGGAAGTTTCTAGCAGTTAGTGAATTTTTTTGCATTTTATGCAGGGGCGCTGAATTTCAGTGCCATTGCATGCTTGGGTAGTTCATTTGTGCATCTTCTCTAAAAATAAATGCCTTGACATAATGCACATGGATTTTTCTTGGGGAAGTGTAGAAGTGCTAATTTTTTGTGCTTGTGCATCTCTTGGAAAATCTTATGTAGAGTCGCTAAAAATTAGTGACATTACACTGTTTATACCTTCGCAAAACAAAGATGTAAAGGAACTAAAATTCAACGATTGTACACATCATAGAGGGACTTGGTAGGTTTTATGTTATTGTGCTAAAAATCAGTGCTTGTACATAATAGGGCATGTTTCCATTTTTGCATGGGCGGTGAAAAAGTTTTCCTATACACCAAGCACTTAGGTTGTGGGAAATGAGAAAAAGTAACAACTAGCTTTTTCAATGTTGTTACATATTTGTAAAATATCTTTATGTAAAGGCACTAAAAAAGTCCATGATGACATAAATATGGAAAGTTTATGTTTTCGTGTATCGACACTATTTTTCAATGCCAATGCATTCTTCGGGAAGAATGTTGTGTAATGGCGGAAAAAAAACACCGCCATTACATTAGAGTTGCATTTTTTGTGATCCTACACGATCGTTGAAAATCATCGCTTATGAAAGGTGGGAATAATCTTTGCAACTTTGGTAACAAACGCTGAAATTAAAACTATAACAATTGGTATGCATATGATTTCAAAATGACATGTATGCAGAGTTCGATGAATCAAGAAATTAACCTTATGTAGTGAATTGGAAGTAATATCATTTATTCCCAATCAAACAACAAGGGTTCAATCAATCCTTGTAGCATAAGAGTGAGATTATAAGAACAATATTTCACATCAAAACTTGAAGGAACTTCAAATAAACATAAGGTACAAATAAAATATAAACTAGGGTTTATGAAATGTAAGATTCAACATAGGGTAGACTAACAAAATGTGGTCAACATAAAGATTTTTACAATAGAATGCAATAAAATGAAAACCCTAAAATAAACCGAAAGAAAGAAGAAATCAAAATCAACACATACCTACTCAATGAAGAAAAAATAAAATTGGACACCCTAACTTGATGAACAAGGAAATCTTCAAAATATTCACAACCAACATCCACAATCACTTGCCCAAACCCACAAGAGGGAAGACGCAAAAAGAAATAAGTGCAAATGAGATTCTAATGAGTTAAAAATCCATTTAAAACGACTTTAAAGAAAGTGCATTAATGAACTAGGTGTTCATTAATATCACGCGTGTGAAGGTAGGAAAGGTGAACCAACGCTAAAAACTAGCACCACTACATTTTCAAAAAGTTCAATGATGTGTAGTGGTGTTGAAAAATAGTGCCCTTGCACATAAATTTTTTTATAACACCCCATGTAGGAGCACTAAAAATCAACGCCCCTACACAGGGTAAAAAATTTCTAACACTGGAAAATTGAAAAAAATGACAAAACACTTGTGTTGAAACTTTTCAAGAAATGAGAAGAGGTGAGCACTCAAGGGGGCGATTTGAGGCTTAGGACCATGGGTAATGGAAAGTGAAATTATGCCTTGTTTTGCATGCTTAGAGTACACAAGACTATAAAACAGACAAGTTCCGTAGGGGGTTATCTTATGAATCAATTGCAACTAGATTCAAGGATAACAAGATAGAGTAGAAGTCATCATTGAGTGTCAAATATTTCATCATGTTCTCATCATGTTCTCTACCATCTAACTCACCCTCGCCATCACTTGTACAAATCCCATTACTATCATAGTTTCTTAGGTTTTTCATCTCCATTGATTATTTTGATCTCCAAAATTTCCCCTAATAATTTAGTTAATTGTCTAAGTTATAAAAATTTAAAATTAGTTAAGTGTGGGTGTTTTCCTTTGTATTTTTTATTTTAAAAAATAGGAATTTTCCAAGTTCATGTACCTCCCAAAATATTAACAAAGGAATAGGAAAAGTTCCAAGTAAATAAATTCACCAAGTTTTCCAATTAATGAACTTGGTGAAATACTAACAAAGTTCAAGTGTTGGTAGGTTCATTGATTTGAAAACCTATTGAAACTATGACACAAAGGAAGGATAAGTTAAGTGAAAAATAATAAAGAAGGGTCACCAATCTTGAGAAGTTACCAAATTTTTGAGTTCAAAAAACATAAAAAGGTGCAATAAAGCAGAAAGGAATAAGTTTCAAGTGTTAGCAAGTTTGTACATTTGCAAACTTACCAAAAGGCTGATGTGGTTCTTAAGTTTGCAAAAGGTGTAAAAGTGTGATTAGGTTCACCACATCAACAAAATTGTGAGATATTAAATAAGGAAGGAAACAAATTCATGAGGTTTTTATTTTCATTAAGTTTATGAGTTTGTGAACTTACAAAAAATATAATATAAGTTTGTGAGTTCTTCATTTTGCTGAAAGTGCAACATTTCAAACAGAGAGAAGGATAAATAAAGAAACAATAAAAGTGGTCAAGTTCCAAATGCCAACAAGTTTTCAAATTTATTGAAAGTATGAATTATTTTGTAAAAGGCCAAAATGTACATGTAAATTTTTGAGCCCTTTTAGATTTCAGGCTTCAATTGGATCTTGGAACCATTGGTTCTAACTTCAATTTCCTCTCTGCTCTTGACCTTTGTAGTACTAAGTGGGATTCAATATCTAATTAGGACTTAGAACCTTAGGTTTCAACTCTTTATTCTATATTGAGACCCAACACCAACCAATATTATGTACCATCCAAGATTCCAAGTTCCTCCTAAAACTTGAAACCCTAAATTTTAAACCTTGTCAAGAACCATAGTACCCAAAATTTCACACTAAGGCTTAAAATTCTCCTTCCACCTACTCTCCTACATATCATGGACTCCATTAATTATAAAAAAAAATGTTGTATATGGAAGGAATATTAATCCCCTCACTTTTTGGGTACATAAGAACATGATTGAGTTAGTTTAAGGTACCAAAATGATGAAAAACATGATGTCGAGGTATGTGCACCCCTTGCAATTGTTGAGGTTATGATTTTTGGGATTTTCTTGCAAGTTTACACATTTTCCACTCTTTCATGGCTTGTAGTGGGATATAATTACCTTAATTTTAATTTTTAAAGGGATGGTAAAATAAATTTGGAGAAAAACTAAGAATACACCTCCAAGTAGCTAAGGTTTCGACTCTAACATAGGGAAACGACATATTTTTGTATTTTTAGATTTTGGGTTCATCCCAATTTTTTAATGAACTTACTATAATCTCTAAATAAAAAAATTAAAGTGTGGAATCAACCTTATTTTAGTGTATTCATTGGAATTTTATTCATTTATAAATCTATATTTGATCAGATAGCCAACTAGATGATTGTAAAAAACCTAAAATCTTTTTACATGATATATTTTTAAAATAATAAAAGGATATGTTCTGGTTGCCCATGGATTGCTAATTAGAATAATTTAATATTCTTAAAACTTATTATTTATTTTAATACATGTACAACCTAATTTACTTATGCATTCTAAGGGGTATAGCCTTAAGTCAAACCTTCAGTAAGGTGTCACAATGATATCTCAGTTATTATATGTATTGAATAAATTCATGACTCTATTTTCCTATAAGAGTTGGTATGAATATACTATTGAATCCACTTCTCATCACATCATCACATTAAAAAAATTCAATCATAATCAATTTATTTCACTTATGTTGTATTAGTTTGCCCATGCTTCCATGTATGAGTGTTTAATAGTAATATAGGCTCTTTATCTATAATTTACACACTCTACATGATAAGCCTTTCCTACTATATAAATGTGCATTTATTTACATTTCTAAACTAGCACATACATAGGTTTTGAAAACTAGAAGAAGGGTACACCGTATAATGGGTAGGTTTTATGACAAGGTTATTTATTTTTTATAAGATAAGCAAAGAAAAGGTCCTAACCCAAGAGTTTAAGACAACACCATTAAAAAAAATCAAAACAAAGGCATGTAGGAGAAAAGATGGAACTACAAGGCATGCAAGTCTACTTGAGATAGAATATAAAAAAATAAAAAACAACAATCGAGAGACAAAAACACCAACAACCAAAAGAAACAACACAAATGAATCAAGGAAAAATTAATTAATTAGGTCCCAAATCTCTAGTAGAGCATCCAACAACACGTCAAAATATTCTTTGGTCTAGACCTTCTTTACTTTTTCACTATTGGCTTTAGCCACTTAAGGATCTTTTCCTTTACCAAGTTTCTTTCTCTACTTTATTAATTTTATATTTTCTCTACACTTCCCCCATGACTTCTTTCAACATTATTCCACGAGTGACATGAGTGAGATTACAGATTTCCATTCTCATCCTTTTGATTTTTCATTGTTACTATTTAATATTAATTCTCATCTCCTTGATAGTTTGTTATAAAAATCTCTAGTTGAGATTTAATGAGTAGAAAAATCCTTCTCACTACTTATTTTTCAACTTTGTCATCCTTGTTGGCCTCCTTTTTATCACTATCAAGAGGATCAACAAAAATATCTTCTTTCTCCTTCTAGTTACCATCTTCTTCTTACCATCTTCAATTGTCCTCATTATCATAATATTCCCCAAATTCATCATGCAACTCCTTCTCATCACCATGGACTAACTCCACCTCAGTGTCCTCACAATGTTCTTCCATAACCTTAGTCTACAAAACCTCCACCCAGTCCACACTATGGATGTCTTCCTTAGAATCCTTAGGAAGAGGGATGAAATCCTCATGCTCATAGTCATAGACCTCCAAATATGATGAGGAAACATGTTTACCTTTAGACTCTAAAGAAGATCCCACAATTGGAAGATAAGCTAACATGGAAAATATTTGACCACCCAAAGAAAATGAGGTGTTCTTCTCTAGAAGTAATAAGGTGTTAAACTCTCCTTCAACATCAAATATGTTGATGGGATCCCCTTCATCCACAATAGAACATTTATTTCTCTTTTTATTTATTGCATAATTGGTCATGGGTGTGGTTTTCCTTTTAATGGGGTTGACATCTTGGAAATTCAAGCTATCACTTTCTAGAGTGTTTTCTATAGGGGACAACAAGGAGGAATTACTACCAGACAAAACAAGCCATTTTCTCTTTTTTAGGGGAAAATAATAAGGTTTTTGAGAGTAGGAGGAGGGGTAGCAGCCCCAAAAAATACCTCTTTGACTTTAACAACCTTTTTACCCTCATACTTGGGGCCGAAACTAGGCTACCTTTAACAATTTTAGTAGACAAAGGGGAAGGTTCAATTTTGTAAATTCTAACACTAATTTTACTTATAGAATGGTTTTTCTTAGGGTTCATAAAAAGGCTATACTTATGTAGTGCCATGATTAAACCTTGGTGAAGGGGAGGATAGGCCCCATCCGAGATGCATTTAAAAAAAAGGAAAGTAGGTAATAAGACAAGTTATTTTTAGACCCATATCTAATATGATTTAAAATTAGAAAATTAAGCCATAAATAGTTTAAAAGTGACCTTATAAAGTAAAATACTTCATAATATGAAGACTTACCATACCCCAAGGTGTCAAAAGTCTTTCCTTGTTGTAGCCATTCTAAAAATTCACAACCTTTTCACCTTTTTCAAGAAAAGAAATAATAAATCTATCATAGTTTCCATTTCTCTTCTTCTCAATGCACTCTCCTTTATACTTCAATCTAGTAGTTTTTGTAATAAGGTCATCAATAACCTAGAATTTTGCCCCCTTCAATGGTCACAAAACCTTGCTGCCATGAATTGACTAACTTAGATGTCAATTTATCATTATACCTTTTCATGGATTTGAAAAATGAGGAGCATCCACCTTTTTCAAAGAGCTCCTAGAGATCAAAATTTTGTATGAGATCCTCACAAGATTGAGGCTCGGTTCCTTTACTAGGTCCCCCATCTTACTCTTGACAATTTTGTTGCTATCAATTCCACAATAAATAAACCTAGAGTACCTTTTTATTATTGTAACTAGACTTGAAATAAGTAAAAGAAGAATTAATGATACTAAAAATATAATAATTCCACCTTCTCTCATAAAATCAAGAGCTCTGGAGATCCATCAACCACCACTTGTCATGACATATTTCATCTAGAGTACCAAAGTCATCATTAATTCTCCCTCCACTTGTAATAAGATGATTATTATTACCAATCTCACAACAATCATGTGGCTTGATAACACACACAAAGGAAATAAAGAAACAATCCAAAAAAATCTTTTGGAACACATCATTAAAAAACCAAGCATGAGAAAATAAAACAATCCACAAATAGCAATCAAAAGAAGGAGAACCATCATAGCCAAAAGGAAAACCATCTTATTTGACCAATAACAATCATGCCAGTTGAAGGCCACGTCATCCTTCAACCCAAAGTATGGTAAAAATATCATTAGGTTACTTGGGCACAATTGAATTTTGTCTTTCTTCAGAAACTTTGTCTTTCATGAAGCATAAGAGATCAGAGTAAAGTCAATATTTCTAGTCCTAAAATTTCATTGGATATAGCATCAATAATCGAATTTCCTTCTCTAAAGATATGATTGATTTTGGTATTAGAGAACCCCCTAATCACACTTTTATAATCATCCATCATGTTTTTGATCCTCCAAGGAGAAAGCATTCTACATTGCAAAATTTGAATTATCATGTTAGAATCACCTTCAATCTCAACATTAAGGTATCCCTTTTCCTTCATTCTAGTTAATCCCCACCAAACTATAGTAGCTTGCAAACCCCTCTATCAGGAACCCCTACTCATCTCTAATCACAGGTCTCCAATAGTAGCTTCACCAAGATTTCTTTTTGAGCAACCATCAAAATTAAGTTTGATCCAACCCTTATCAGATGGTTTTCATTTAATGTTTTTTCTTAAGATAGTTTTTCCCTAGTTGATCTTAGTAGTATCCTGAGAAATACCCTATTTTTTCTTTATCCTTATTTCAATATAAGAAGGAACTTTCTTGGCATAGCCAAGATGAAGGAATTGATATTATCCTTTAGGTTATCCTGAATGCTTCAAAAAAATATTTTTATTTCTTGAGGTTTCTCTAAAAATCCTATTATTTATTTCTTTCCATATACCCCAAGAAACATAAGAAGGAAAATTTTCTTCTAGATTTCAAGGAGCACAATATGGGAGAAAGGGGAACTTCTATGCCAAGAGGTAACAAAGTATTTTATAGTCTTAGGAAAGATCCAAAATAAACTAAGGTTATGCAACTCCTTAGTCTAGACATCCCTAGAGAAGTCACAATGAAAGATAATAGTTTCTTCCTCCTTATAGTACAAAGTACATCTATTAGCCATCTAAAATTGTATTTTATTAAAGTTATCACAAGAAATAATTTTGTTGTGAATTACTTCCTACCAAAATCAATTAGTCTTAGGAAGTAATCTATTATTCCAAACCATAGACCAATTAGAGTTATGAACCTCATTCCTAATATCCATAAGGTAGTAGATCAATCTAACAGAGAAGGAGCTAGAAGGATTTACCACCCAGATGCATTCGTCTCCTTTGTTGAGTGAGAAAAGTTGTCACTCTCCAATAATATACCCTAGCTTCTCCACATCTTGTTTCTTTTCTTCCTTTCACTTCTGAGAATTCTTCTTCCTAACAATTGTTCCCCAAAAATCCTTCCACTTAGGCTTCTAACCATTCCAATCAATATAGCTATGAATATTTTCTCCATTCTTCCTGATAAGAAATTCATTAATGTTATCAAAATTTTGGAGAGAAGATAGAGTTTCACCCTCAATCCAATGGTCATTCCAAAAACTTTCTTCCCATCTCCCACTCTCCAAAATAAACCTTGTTTAACAAAATTTCTAATTTTTAGTAGGTTATTCCAAACAACCAAACCATAGGGAATGTTAGAGGAATACAAGAAACAAAATTGATCTAATTTTTTTTAGATATTTACCTTTAAGGATGCTTCCCCATTCTTTATTTCTTTGTATGAAGTTCTAGCCCACTTTTGCAAGAAGATCTTTGTTAAACCATTATAGTTTTTTGATTCCCAACCCACCCTGCCTTTTAGGGTTACAAACCTTACCCTAACATACAAGAGAAATCCTAGCTTTATCCTCTATGCTAGACCATAAGAATTTATTTTGTAATTTATCAATTATTTTAGACATATACATAGGGATTTTAAACAAAGAGGGGTAGAAAACTAAAATATTTTAAAGAGAGGCTTTCAATAATTGTAGTTTTCTAGCTTGTCTAAGTAGCTTCCCTTTCCATCTTGCCAACTTATTTTGTAATGTTTTAATAATATTAATCCAAAAGTGGTTAGAAATATTTTTAGTGGATAATAGGAGCCCCAAATAAGTTGTAGGAAGGTAAGAAATTTGACATCCAAGAATTTTCATAATTCTTTCTTTAACAGGGGGATTATAATTGAAGTAGAGCATACTTTTTTGTAGTTTATGTATTGACTTGAAACTTTTTCATAATCATCAAGTAGAGTTCTCCAATAATTGAATTACACAATAGAGGTAACTCCAAATAGGATAGTGTCATCCAAAAAATGTTGATGAAAAGAGGGGGAAGAGGAAGCAACATTTATCTCTTTCAACGACCCAACATTGATAAAATTTTAGAGATTTCTTCATAAAACTTTAGCCACTATTATAAACGTGTAGGGAGATAGAGGGTCACCTTGTCTAAGGACCCTACAATAAGAGAAAAAAAAATAGGGGCCCCATTAACTAACACTGAGAATTTAGGAGTAGTAACACAAGCAGTAATGAGCTTCAAGATTTTACCTTTAAATCTAAACTTTTGTAGAAAACAAACAAAAAGGACCATAACACTCTATCATATGCCTTAGAGATATCCAATTTAATCACCATGCCAAGCTATTTATTATGTTCCATAGAATGAATAATCATGAGTAGACAAAAAAACATTCAATATTTTTTGTCCTAGTACAAACCCTTTTTGATTAGTAAAAATCAACCTTTGAAGAAAATTTTTTAGTCTATCAACTATCAATTTAGAGATCTTATAAACGACATCACATAAATTGATCAACCTGAAGTATGACATAGAAGAGACCTATTTTTTTAAGGTAACAAAGCAATAAAAGTTGCATTAAGTTGCCCAAGAACTTTACCCAATTTGTAAAAATCTATCACTGCCATGATGAGGTCCTTTGATGTGATATCTTAGAAGTTTTTGAAAAAAGAAGGGGGGAGCCCATTGATCCTAGGGGCTTTATAAGCACCAAAGGAAAAAATAATAGATTTAACCTCTTCAAGGGATATTAATATCTCAAAATCTTGAATGTCTTGGTCATTTAGAATTTTGGTGATAACATCTATAATTTCCTCTAGACTAGACATATGTTGATTGGGATCAGCCAGAGTTTCTTGAAAGTAGGAAATAATAGCGTCAACAATATCTTCTTCCTTCAAGATAGTAGCACCATTTTGGAGTTGTTGTTCCCTTGCACACACACCCCTTACTTTGCATCAACAAAATGGGGACCCCTCTTAATTTGATCAAATTTCTTGGGTAAGTGTTTTCAAGGTTCTATAGTTCCAAGTTTAGTTTTGCTACTTGGATACTATCATTTGATGTCGTTGATCAATATAGTGCTTACTTGTCCATTGATGGTCTTGTCTTGCTATTTTATTGAAAGGATTTTTTTAAATTGAGGATTTTTTCATGATTTTGGGTCTTTTGGCATTAGAGTTTATTGTGCTTAATTGATTATATATGTCAAATGGGGCCAATTTAAAGAAAAATATTGATTAAAAATCTATTGCTAGCTTATGTGAGGTCCTAGAATCTTCACAAGGATTTCCAATCTTCTAAAATGTCAGAAATGCCTTTAAAATCTTTTAAAATCCTTTCAAAATTAAAAATAATGTGAAACTATTATTTTTAAATTAAAAAATGAAGAAAATGGAGTTTGCACAACTTTACTTTCAATTTTGACCATTTGATCTCGATCTTCAAATCTTGGCCATTGATGGTGCATTTTTTGAGGCATTTTAGCATTAAAAAATGAAGTGTTTTTTGCATTTTGGATATTTAAATTCCTCGTCCTCATCATACACATGTGGAGAAAGCTTGGAAGTGATTTATTAAATATATTTTATAATTTGCTTCCATTTTCATAAAGATTTTGTGGCATGCAAAATTATTAAAATTGTTTTTTGTTGATAATAAAAAAAGTCAACTTTGACAATTTTTATTTAAATAGTAAATATGAGGATGAATAATTTTATAAAATAATGTATAATAATATTTTATGAGGATTTTGATGCTTTTTCATGTTTTCTTGCAAATATGGAATACAAAAGATGGGAAAAAATTAAAGAAAATATGAAGATAATTAGAAAGCAAGACATGAGCTTTTTCATGAAGAAACTAGAAACTTACTCAAAATGAGAAATGTAAAAAAATCCTTTATATAAGGAGGATTTTTTTCATTTTAAAAGGGGGAGAATTTAGGGGAGCAATTTTTGGGAAGAGCAAAAAAGACAAAAATAAAGGATAATTTTTAGTGTTAATTTATGTTGGATTTTTCCTCTAGCTTGCTAGTTCTTCACCGTGGATGGTGATGCATTTGTATTTTCTATTTTAATATTGGATTTTTTGGTGAAATTAAATGAAATGCTTAATTGTTTACATCTTTTGAAATGGATTTTTCAAATACTATGTAATACTTGCACATTTAATATGGTAGTTTTACACAATTTATTGGTCATTTTCATAAAATTCCTTAGAATCTTGCACTTGTAATGTTTATGATTGTGTTAAATACTAGTCATGACATTGTAAGTTAACTAAAATTTCACTGAATCTTTCAAGACAAAGAATGGTAAATTAGATGCAAAATTCATCCTCTTTATTTTCAATTTATTTTCTCTTTTAACCCTCATCTTTTGTTCTTTTTTTTACAATTCCAGTTAGTTTAAGAGTAGATTAAGTTTAGAATGGGATCTTGTTTAAATCAACTTGCTGTTATAAATCACATTTCTCATATTTGCAAGTTGTTCTATTGTTGTTATAGTGCTGAAAATATTCATTTTTATGCAATAGGTGATTGGAGCAGTTGTTATACATTGTTTATTTTATTTGTTGAACTCCTAAGTGCACATAAGTAATTGATTACTTGATTACCAACAATCCCTTATATAGGCACAACTATATAAGCCACTGAATTATCCAACATTGTCATGACCTAACACAAAGAGACCTTGGCGCTATCAATCTTTTGAGGTTGATTTCCTTTCAAGAGAGGTGGTGCATTTGGTGTTCTACCTGCATGTTGATGAGTGTGTCAAAACACCCCTCAACATGAGGGTCAAAGTTCTAATAGAATTTTGAATCCTATACTTTAAAGTGGATTGATGTAAGAACTTAATTTTTCTATCCCCCTTATAAAGTCACTAGATTCTAGACTTCTATTTCCATAAGATCTCCTCCTGTTTCACAAGGTTGTACTGCTTAGACCTTAGGTTTCTTTCTTTACTACAAGTGTTGATATTTTTCAATCCTTTTTGCATTTCACCTTGAACTTTCTTTAAGTCTTTAATTGATTTTTATTTTTTGTGAAAGATATTTCCAAAGTATAACCTATTCCAACATTTAACTTTTTCTTTGACTAATTTTTCAAATTTTTAGTTGCTTGAAGCATATCCATATCATAACAAGGGGTATTCCACCATTCTTACACAAGGTTCCTAAAATTAGGATGAGAGGCCCACATAATTTTACATATATAAAGGGATAAGGGCATTTAGGCACAACATCATTCCACTGAAGTAGAATAAGATTGTGATATGAACTAGTCCTAGGCAAGGCTGAAAAAGAAAGACAAGGTTAGATATTCCAACCATTTGAGATAAGGAACCTATCCAACCTAAATTGAATTAGATTGTTACCCTGCCTTCTATTAGACCATGTAAAGGAAAACCCTTTAAGGTCAATATCCATAAGACCAATAAAAAAAAGGAAATCAGAAAAATCCACCATACTTTCAAAATAGTCTTCAAGCCCTCCAATTTTTTTGAGGGAACTAAAGGAGTACTGAAGTCTCCTCCAAGTAACCACTTTTATTTATGCATAGCTCTCATTTGACCAAAGATAATTTCCCACAACTTTTTTCTAGTAGGTTTAGGGTTGGAAGCATAAATATTTTTAAGATTCCACTTAGTGAAGTTAGCTAAAACCTCAAAAGAAATCATAAGACCATTCTTACAATATTTACCTTTTGACCCCTTTAATCTGTTGGGATTCCAAAGGATGGCAAGGCCCACTGAGGCACCCTCAATTAGAGAAACATAAAACTCAGCAAAAGGCCAAAAGTTTTTAATAATTTGAGAAAAAATATACTGCCATTTTAATTTCCTGAATCATGAGAATATCCACCTTATTATCCACAATACAACTCTTTAAGAGGTGTTTCTTGAAAGGTTTGTTTAAGCCTCTTATATTGCAAGAGAGAATCTTTATAGAAAATAAATAAAAAATCACACTTTATTGACCTAATAACCTTGAACAAGGAGGGGTCATCCAATGTTGAAGTTGATTATCATTTATTTTGATATTTTGGACCTAAAAAATCTAGAATCCTTTGTTTTGCAATAGCCACGTCCCTTGTTGTCTCCCTAGCCCAAATGTCCTTATGGGAAGGTTTTCCCTACTTACAATCTCCCCCCATATTAGGCTTCTTATTTTTCTTTTTCTTCCCATTCAATGGAGTCCACTCTTCCTCATCATGACCAACTATAGTCCTAGTACGAGGAAGGAATAGAGGTAGACCCAAACTCTAATAAGTTAAGGGAATCTTGAATGTTAAGGAGAGCAGAAAAAAGAAGATGAGGGTAAGAAAAGGCACATGAAGCATAGGCTGCTAATTCGTTCAGATTTACAACTCTAGAGAGCTCCTTTCTAGGGAAAAATTTTCATGGCAGTTAATGTAAGTTGGGTTTTAGTTATTTTGGTGATTATAGTTATGGTTTTCGTCACCATCTCATGTCATTTCCATGCTTTTCGTCACCTCCTATCAGTGCATGTGTCGGTAATCTTTAATGTTTAGTTAGATCTTTTTGATTTGTTTACATGCCTTGTTCATGGAATTTATTTGAATGATACATATTTTTAATAGAATTAATACGATTAAAGACTTAATGTTTTCAAAGACCATATAATGAATTTGTAAACGCTTCTGGAGAAAGACTCCATGTAGCTTTTTTCTACATCAATATGTTTAATTCATAGCGATGAGGTAGAGTGTGCCAATGACATAAGGTACTTGGTTTGAGTCCTGGTTGAGTAATGGTATCAGAGATAGATTTGGGGTTTTTATGGTATCAAAGATAGAATTAGGACACGAATCTAACATCTTATAGATATATATTAGGGAGTGGGAATTTACTATTGAGTTGGGGGCTCTCTTTATGACAGGAGGCTTTTTAATAGGTTTTAAGATTTTTAATATCTACAAGGATAAAGATAGTCTATGAGACAAAAGACTTTGTTATTTTTTGTGAAGTTTTGATCTTCTACTATTCAATTTATAGAACCAATGTTTTAATTATTCAATATTCCTTTGAGTCACACGTTAGTACTTAATACTTTGAGTCTACTACTAGGCACTATAGTCTAACTCTGGATTGGATGTCAAGTTATTTTTCTTTCAATAGACTAGTTAGAAGCAAATATAGGACCTCACTAGATGTCACTAAGAAATAGAGTTTTTTTAATGACCAAGACCTTTTAGCAAACTTGTTATAATGGTTTGGGTGTTTTTTAATTTAAACATCATTTTGTTCAGTGGTTAAATAGTAATTTTATGGTGTGGCTCATGTTTTTAGTTTGTTATCATAATTTGCTTGTAGCTCATCTTTTAAACATCTAACAATAGAAGATCCTACATCAAAAAGGCTCTAGGACTTTTATTTTCTTGGGTTGGATTTGGGTGTTGTTCTTATTGTTGTCACAATTTTCTCTTAGACTGCTTGCTTTTATGGGCATTATTAAAATCTTTCATTTCATTTTTTTTTGGATCTCGATTCCTTAGACTATTTTCTCTTGTGGAGATTATTAAAAAAAATCATTTCATTTAAAGATATATTTAGACATTGATCATTGAGACTGCTTGTTATGCTTGAACATTTCATTTGGATTTAATAGGATTTCCCTACTTTCCATCAGAGAAACATAATAATGGAGTTGTAAATTTTTTGTGTTGTGTAGGATGGATATTAATGTTCATCTTCCTCACAACCTTCACAAATTGAAAGTATCCCATTACTCTTCCTCCTAGACTCTCAATGGTATGTACAAATTTCATAAACACTTAAACATTTTTCATGGCAAAGTAGTTTATTCTTGGATCTGAGTGAAAATTCTACTATCAATTGTAGCGAAAGATTTTGGAAGCGTGGAAATGTGGTCACAACGAGAGCCAAAATATATAGGGAAGGATTTGGATGTGGTGGTTGCTATTAGGTATGAACCAATCACTCACTATTTTTTCATTTTTCTTCTGCCTAGGGATCCAAACTAAGGTATTAGACTATTATCTTATGCAGATCAGATGTACATACCCGATGATGTGCAGTAAATCATGGGTGAAAGTTGTGGTCTCATATTTCACCTAAAGCAATCAAATGGATTTCATGGTGTCTTCTTGCGGCTTCTCAAGGCTAGTGCAACCCACAAAATTTTCTCAATTTATCAAGATGGGCCTTATGGATATCAACTAAAAATGGTGAGTAATGATAGTTAAATCATTATTTTGAATTTTCATCATTCTATCATTGTTGGTTTAAATAACTTATCCACCAAATGAAACCAAATAATGTTTCATACTTAAATTTTGTTTGGACAAAAACCTATCCCAACTGAAGATGAATTTTAAAGGATTTTAATTATTTGAGGAGAAATGTTACATTTGACAAGAATCTATTTTCTTATGTGACTCATAGAATATTATGTGGGTATCGAGGGAAGAACATGACAGTGAAAATAGATGAACAATAATTATCCTTACTTTCTTGTCATCCAATTTATGTACCAAGGAGACTAGATATATATCACGAGTGTGGAAATTACTTAGGTGAGAGACATACATACTCATGGCTATGTCTTCAAAATAAAATATCAGAGATGAGTAGTAATGAACTAAATTTTTGAAGTACAAGTGTGATATTCAAATTGGAACTTCATTTATAGAGAGTGTTCCCATTTTTCTCTTTTATCAATGTTTTCTTTTATTTTCTTGTTCTTTCTCTCCTTGTAATTTTGTTTTGTTTTCCTTCATATTTTTTAGTTTTTTTATAAGGGTTTTGTACAACATGCACACTGGTCTTTCTACCCATGTTATTCATCTATGTTTTGTTCTATTTTTTTGGATTTTTCTATTTTTTTTTGTTGTTCTATTTGTTGGTTTGTTGTCTTTATCTAGTTTGTTCCTTTTTTTTTGGTTTTTTATTTTTATTTTTTTGGTTTTTTTTTGTGGTAGTAGAAGAAGGCACAAAGAAAAGGAAGCAACGAATTGATGGAATCAAAATTCTTCTTCAAGGTAAATCTTCTTACACTTTCTCTTTATTATAAGAAATAATAGGTTAATTATGTTGATTAAAATAAAAGGAATTACTAATTATTAGGTTGGGAGCAACACTAAACAAAATGTTGCATTTTGTTTGTCTAAATTCACTTCATTATTTTATTTCATTAATTTCATTTTAGAAGTGTAAGTTTGAAAAATTGAAACTATTATGTTCTATCTGGAGGTAAATCATTTTGTAATATTCCTTTGTAGGTAACTTCAGAGAACACAAGCTCTTCCTGTAACAGAAAACCAATGGAAAATTCCTTGTTGCAAGATTTGTAGTATAGTCAAGGTGACAATTGTTTAGGCAGATTATGCCCAATCTTTTTGCATTATTATTCATGCCCACAAAATATATATAATCAGTAACACATCCTTTTAGATGCTATTTATCTATGATTTGTTATACTATTATTCATTGGGTAGGGCTTAAGTTTTCTTTTCCATGGGTGTCCCCCAAATCTAGTGACACCCCTCCACCCATGATCATGAAGAAGAGAAGATGTGGCCCTCACTCCAGGAGTTCACATATGGTTAGTATTTAGTTCACACTTTGTATACTTCATTAATTGAATTTCTTTTGCTTCGCAGGGATTGTGGGAAACAAGTCTATCTCGATAAGTCGATTTATATTTATGTTTCTCATAAAGTAGATATTAAAGTGCCTCAATTGAAAATACAAGGCTCATTCTTGTCCAATCTATGCCACTTTAAGTTTACATGTTCATTAATAGATATAAAATTTCATCCTCCTAGACTAGTTTGCCAATATTTGAAGAATTTTAAACTACCCTTCCTTGTTCTACTATCTATTGTAGGTGGATTTGACACTACCCACACAGCCACAAGGTAGAACGATTGGTTATTTTATTTTAATATTTGAAGAAATTTGAAATGCAAAAACCAAAACAAGTGTATACATAATAGTCCAAACATAAAAAGTGGGCATATTGTCTTATCTGGAAGTTTGGATAAGGTGTGGGTTGTTTAGGGTTTACATTAGTATTAAAAAGGTTTTTGCATTTTTACAAGGCATATGATAGGGAAACCATCAAATTTAGAGTCACAAATGCTAATATAAATTTTAGCATAATGACTGAGGAAGACATCAATTAGGTGGGTAATTCAATGGCAGTGATCATCCTTTTCAATATGAAATCTTATTTTTTGTATAGTATATAAGTTTGGATCCCATGAATCCATGCTACTTGTGATACACAAATGAATAGTTTATCAAACAAGGAGTTTGTGTATGGTCGACAAAGCATTAGATCTCCTAAAGAAAGTTTTTAAGTTTAGAGATGTCACTCAGCACAAATCTAGAAGATGGGAAGCTAGACTCATAAAAATTTTGGGCAAAAAGTATCTCTAACTCTCTTTTTACTTAAATGTAATTTTTTTTGGCCTTAGGAGTTTAAACAGTCAATAATTTGTAGTATTTTTTAATTTTCAGCATAAAATATTACTTGTTCATTAATGAATAATTTTAACTTTATGCATAGCTAGTGTATATGTTTTAGTGTGAACACATTAGAGTAAGAGAATGTGCAAGATATTAAAGTCACATGTTATTATAATAGTTTTTTAATATAAATCTATTTGAATATTATGAGTATTCTCCTAATATCATTAGATGAAATTGATTGTTAAATGAAATGATATAAAGGAAAAATCCAATATATAGTTTTGGTGTCATTATTTTACAAATGTAAAGATAAAGCTCAATATTTTATTCTAATTGTAACAATCACGATATGTTGCATTATCTTACTAAGCTTCTAGTTGGGTGATTGTGCTAGGTATGTGTACTTAGGTTTATTTGACAATGAAATCAAAGCTACAAGTTATGATATCATACTTCTCTAAATTCAAGGACATATGATGTGGATAAACATGTGCAATATGATAGAGCATATGACAAAGCAACAATTACATATTTAAGGACTAGGTAGCATCACATCCTTATAGATGTTATCTATCTATGATTTGTTCTATGTTTTTTACATGTTTTGTTTTTTGGTTGGTTCTATTTTTTTCGGTTTCTTGGTTTTTTTGTTTGTGGTAGTAAAGGAAGAGGCAGAGCAAAGGAAGTGGAAATTTATGGAGGACAAATTCTTCTTCTAGGTAATTCTTCCTACACATTCTCCTTATTATAAGAAATAATGGGTTATTTATCTTGATGGAATGAAAATCTATTATAGATTATTAAGTTATTGAAGATACATCTCCTCTTTTCTATTATAAAAAAATAACATCCCATTAACCTATCATACTTTCCTTGAACTTTTCTATTCATGAGTCCAAAAGCAAATTTATTTATTATCATTTATTGAGCTATATTTATCACTCTCATGTTTAGATTCAACCTAATTTTTTGTTTCTAGTGATCATGATAGGCTTCCTACAACTCATGAAATTCTTATCTTCATATTCATTGATTCATGGTCCTTTCAAGGCCATATTTTAGCTTAATTTTACTTTTCTTGGCAATGAATGTTTTGAAATTCTTGAAATTCTAGCTTTCTACCAAGACACATTTAGTGGTGGTTGATGTATTGAAAGGATCATGGAATGCACATGGGTTGTAGTGGGGATTTCAGTAATAGCTAGTGTTTTAGAAACATTTGACAATATTTTTGTTAAGGTGAAAAATAGGGTCCACCAAAATGAATCAAAGTGATGGACCACTGATTTTTCTAAGACCCTAAACACCTCAAATTATGCAAGATGAGATGACAATAACAACCAAAAATGCAACCTAACTATTATAGAAACTATGGGGGAATTTTTTAGAGCATAAAATGTTGTGTACCTAACTAGAAATTTGTTTTTGAGCTATGGAGGACTCATTTGCCTTCAATGGCGAATGGGTCCTTTTAAGGTTTTAGAAAAATGATTTCAGGATCCTGTTCCTTGATGTATACACTCTTAAATTCCCTATTATCAAATTCTAGAAGTCTGTATGTAATTTTGTAGAGCTGTTTCTGTGATCTTGCACTTTGAATGACAATTTTTGCAACTTTGACAATTTTGCTCAAAATCTTGCTCTTCGACCTATAAAATTTGTAATCACACACTCAAGGGAAGAAAAACTTGTTGATTTTTTAGTGAATGGGGGTTTTCCTTAGTCAAAACCCTTGTAGGTAATTAAACCAAATGATGAAATGAAGAATGAATATGAAATAATGTAAATGATGTCACCTTGGATTACATCTTGTGAAGCAAATCTACAAAATATCATGTAGTGGCCATGAAGAATGTAGATATAGGATCCTTGGAGATGATGTGAACAATAGTTTAAAATAGATATTCAATGTTGCATCCACCTCTTTAGCTCAACAACATGAATGCATGCATCAAACCCTTGAAATGATGATATAATCTTGAATTGTTGCAATAAACACTTGAATTTAGCCTTGAAATTTCTTATGAATGCTCTTAAAATGCTCTATAATGCTCTTGTTCTTGATCTCATGAAGTCACTCAAGTTTGCTAGGAGAAACAATGTGAATTAACCCCTTATTTATACTAAATTAGGAGATTAACCCTGAAATTGAAAGAATTAAGGCTACCACTAGATTTGGGAAGAAACATTGTTAAATTCCAGCCAAAATGAAATTAAAAAATTGGGGTAAAAGTTTAATAGGACCTAACCTCATGGGATTGAAAGAGGGCCACAAACCCATGGCCATTTCAGATCAACTGAGAAAGGGGGGTCATATTAAGGGAGGACCCATTCACCATCAAAGGAGAATAGGTCTTGGCTCAACTTACCAGGACCAAATTTTTCCCAATGAAATAATTTGTTAATTAAGTTATGATTGTCAGGATAGATCTTCAGGAGGTGTCAAAATTAAGTCCTAAATTTGAATCAAAAGGGGGTTAATAACTCCAATTAACCACAATTAATTAATACCTCCTAGCTAAGTGTGAAAGTGCCTTATAACACTCTACAACACTTAAACAAGGTACACATTATGTACATTTTATTCAGAAAGGGGCCCATAAGGCTTAATTAAGCAAATGCATCCTTGAAAAGTGTGAAAGTGTGTTACAACACTTTACAACACCCTTGCAAAGGATCAATTAAGGCATGTTTTAGTCAAATAAAGGTCTTAGAATAATGTGAATGTGTACAACACATTACAACACCACTCCAAGACATCATTTGTTCAATTTATATGTCAATTATCAAACAATCAAGGGAAAAGGCTACTTTTTCCATTAACATTTTTCCCCCACTTTAGTGAGAGGATGACCCCATGTCAAACTCACACTAAAGTAGACATCCAAGACACTTAAGTATGCATCAATAACACAGATACATGATCATACCCTATGAAAGGCCAAGAGAAAAAAAAACAAAGGATCAAGCACAATTGTTTCAACGCAATGTGAGATGGGGTTGTTTGTCCATAACATATGTTGCTCACTCTGGGGTAGTGGAACCTCAGTATGTCCACTAGGTGAGTTGTCCCAAAATATGTATATGCTCACTCTGGGGTAGTGGAACCTCAGTCTGTCTACTAGGTGAGCTATCCCAATGAGGTGGAAAATGAGAGAATCAAATTAGCCTCTCATACCATACCAAAGTTATCCTCCTGACAACTTCGATAAGGCACCACAATGTAAATGCTTTTGAATGTCATGTAAAAAAATTTAAATGGGATTTTTCTTTGTTCGTGTAATGATATTCCTCTTAGGGAGCATTGTGCCTAATGTCTCCAAAAGAGGACAAGTCAAAAGTGTCAGATCATCGCCCATGGGATGCCTCATTTACATCATGCCATGACAGTAGATCATACACTCTTGGATGACATCAAACCCAATGAACCACCAAGAAGAGGACACATTGAACAAGAAAAAAGGAAAATCACACCATGAGATTTTTCCAAAAGATGTCATCGATGTATGCCCCCACTTTAAAGCAGTTGTTACACCATCATTGTGAGAAATTTCTTTAAAGTAGCCAATGTTTTTGATCCTAAGACATGAGACCTTTTCTTAGAAAACCCTATGCCAAGTCATATGTTTTTGAAGTAAGTCGCGTAATGAAATAGGAAGGAAGGGTTTCCCCCACAAATACATAAGGGATCTATGGATTTGGGGTCAGTATGTATGTGCTACAATGTTGGCATAGAGCATGGAACTATCATCATTCCCCAAATACTCATAGAATTGGAAGAATGACACAAAGAAAGCGAAAACATTAAAGAAAAATCTTTCGGGTCAACATGGAAGAAACATGAATGTCTCAATGCCCTATGTCATCACCAAAAGGAAAATACAAGACAAGTGAAAAAGACAAAGACAAAGATTTTGGGTCAACATGGAAGAGACATAAATGTCTCGACACCTTGCATCATCCCCAAAAGGAAAACACAAGACAAATGAAAAATGATAAAGGAAAAGCTTTTGGGTCAACATGGAAGAGACATAAATGTCTCGACGCCTTGCATCATCCCCAAAAGGAAAACACAAGACAAATGAAAAGATAAAGAAAAAGCTTTTGGGTCAACATGGAAGAGACCTAAATGTCTCAATGCCTTGCATCATCCCCAAAAGGAAAACACAAGATGAATGAAAAATGATTACAACATAGAGAAGAATGAAGGTACATATAGAATAATGCACAAAAGAGAGAGGAACATCAAATGAAAAGTCACATGGGATCACATTACACACATGCAATCACATAAAGAAAAATTAAAAAAGACTAGTAAGGCACAGGCCAGTCAACCTAAAGTAGGTCGTCTGCGTCCCAATCTCGATCAGTATAAACAAAAGGTGGGAAACTAGACAAAGGGACAAGAGAAAGTGCCAAACTAGGACACGCACAAAGTTCAACACTCTTTTTAGGAGTTTTGTCATTTAAGCTCATGAAAGAAGAAACCAATGTATTCAACTCATCATGCACTAGTTCATCAATCTTTGCAATATCAATGCCATCATCTAAGTTAATCATAGCAGGAGGTTGAATAACAATTTCCATGCAATGTTCTTGTTTATGTTGCGGCAGGAGTTGAGATTCATCATGCATTTCTTCGAGTAGGTTTGGATTATGATTTTATATGTCGTCGTTTTCTTGTGTTTGCAATCTATGAGCAATAGCATGATGTCTACTTCTATGCTCTCTAGCACTTCGACTTATTTTCACTTTATTGTCAATTTTTTTTTTGTAAGAGAGGGTTTATCAATCAAAGGTTCCTTCTCTTCCTTGAGAGGACTAGAAGAAACAACAGGAGGTTGCTCAACCGCTTTCTCTTTGACTTTCTAAACTTGTTTGACTCTAGAAGGAACAATGGGATTGTTTGTACTATCTCATGGTCTCTTGTGGGAAATTGCAAGAGGTTGTTCTATAGATTGTTCTTGTATGTTTGAAAGTATTTTTGGTTCAATCATTGTCTCATCAAGGCTAGTTGGTTCATTCATGGGTTAAGGCATGTTGTGAAGGGATAGTTCCACTATTTTCTTTTCCTTTAATTTTTGATATGATTTGAAAAAGAAATCTTCACAAGGCTTGATAGGTTCCATAGGCTCGGGCCAAAAGTAATCTAGTGAAAATTTCCCTTTTTCCAAGGCAGGATAGAATCCTCTATGATGCACAGTAAATATGTCATTTCCAAATGGAAACTTTAGACATTTATGCACAATCGAAGGGACAAAATTCATGGAGGAAAGCCATGGGTAGCCTAGCTTCACATGAAATTGGTCTGATTATGGAATGATTGAGAATGAGACTATTAATATTTTTGGTCCCACCTTTAATGGAAGATCTATCTAGCCTATCGCAGGGCAAGAAAATATGTTATGTGTCTTGATCCATTCTTTTAGGTTATCATATGTTTCTTGATATAGCTCATGCACATATAAGAATTCTTCTATGATCACATTCTCTCCATAGATGGGATCAATCAATATCCCATTAGTGGGCTTATTATTGATTCGGCCAACTATGTAAAGAGGGCCATCAGGTGGATGTTTAGGTATGTAATTTTGTGAGAAAGCAATGTCAAGAGGTTATCTAGTCAAGCCCTTATGAGGTTTGGCTTTGAAAAATGCTATCACATTCTTTGTGGGAGGTAATTGCATATGATCATGATCCATGTTAACATTGTTCTTAGTTTTAGTAGGAGGATTGATTGTGGCATGTATGTTACTATTGTCTTGTTTTTTCAAGTACTCTTGAAGGAAGTAACTAATTCTATAGATGATTTGTGTTTTGTTTCGAGTTCTAAGCACTTTCCTTAGATTTTGTATGATAGGAACCAAGCTAATGTCAATCAATTCACTAAGGATATAGGCTTGTAAGTTTTCTAGTTGTTCATCTAGCTTGTCAATAACATCATGCACATTGATTATAGGAGGTGAAGCCATAGGAAATGAAGTATGCAAATTGTGAGCCATGGAGGGTTGATTCTCGACACTATCAGAAAGAGATTTAGGAAACCCAAGATCCACAGAGAGTGAGATATTGTAGGATGACATGATTCTAGAACTACGTCTTATAATAGTATTATGAATAAGACACCAAGTTGTAAAGCTCATACAAGTCTTACAACCCTAATGTGCAAACCCTAGAATAGCAAAGGGACAATGCAATAACCTAGAATGAAATGCAATTTTTAGAGTCTAAGCAATGCAATTTACTAATTACACAATGCAATAAGCTAAAAATGAAATTTTTTTGATGCAATTTTGAACTTTTAACAATGCCTTAAAATGAAGCAATTTAAGCTAAATGCAATGCAATTGATGAAACAACAAATCAAGAAATTGAAACAACAAGATAATAGCACCAAATAGAAGCTAAAATTTGAGATTTTAATGTCCTAAAAATGCAGATTTATAGCTTACAAGGACTCATTCTCTAGTAAGGGCGAATGGGTCCTAGTTAGGTGTTCTGAGATTTGTATGTGGATTTCATAGTGAATTTTGATGCTTTTTCAGTTGCCAGAAGGTTCATATCAAACCTGATTAGGGACTTATTCACCAGTAAAGGTGAATGGGTCTTGGTTAGGTATTTTTAAACTATTTTTTAATGATTTTCAAGCTCTCAGTTATGTCTTTCGATTTCAGGTTTGAAACAATAAGCTTCAGCTTCAGATTTTCCAGAAATTCAATGTAAAAATGCAATGAAAAGATGAAATGCAAGGCCTAATTTGAAATGCAATTTTTTTTTAATTTTCAAATGCAATTGTATGAGATCTAAATGAGATGCAAAATGATTGACTTTTTTTTTGTAATTTTCATACTTACAAAAATTGAAAACAATGCAAATCTAAATCCTATATGATATGCAAGATTTCAATGAAAAATAAGTAACCCTAAATGATATCTTAATTCAATGCAAATCTAAATGCAATGAATGTAAAATTTTAACTTAAGATGCAATGAAAGACTCTAAAAATTAGAAAATTGCAATGTTGAATGAGTCAGGTTCACATTAGGTTCACCAATAAATGTTGAGGTGAAAAATAAGGTCCACCAAAATGAATCAAAGTGATGGACCGCTGATTTTTCTAAGACCCTAAACACCTCAAATTATGCAAGATAAGATTCCAATAACAACCATAAATGCAACCTAACTATTATAGCAATTATGGGGGAAGTTTTTAGAGCATAAAAAGTTGTGTACCTGGCCAAAAAGAAGTTATTTTTGAGCTATGGAGGACTCATTCACGTTCAGTGGAAAATAGGTCCTTGTAGGGTTTTAGAAAAATGATTTTAGGATCCTGTTCATTGATGTCTGTACTCTTAAATTCCCTATTGTCAAGTTTTGGAAGTCTGTATGTAATCATGTAGAGCTCTTTTCGTGATCTTGCACTTTGAATGACATTTTTGCAACTTTGACAATTTTGCTCCAAATCTTGCTCTTCAACCTATAAAATCTGCAATCACACACTCAATGTCACAAAAACTTGTTGATTTGTTAGTGAATGGGGTTTTTCCTCAGTCAAACCCCTTGTAGAAAATTAAACAATATGATGAAATGAAGCATGAATATGAAATAATGTAAATGATGTCACCTTGGATTATGTATTGTGAACGGAATCTACAAACTATCATGTAGTGGCCATGAAGAATGTAGATCTAGGATCCTTGGAGATGATGTGAACAATAGTTGCAAATATATCTTCAATGCTACATCCACCTCTTTAGGTCAACAACATGAATGCATGCATTGATCAAACCCTTGAAATGATGATATGATCTTGAATTGCTAAAATAAACACTTGAAGTCTTCCTTGAAATGTCTTATGAATGCTCTTTAAATGCTATATAATGCTCTTTCTCTTGATCTCATGAAGTCTTCCAAGTTTTCTAGGAGAAACAATGTGAATTAACCTCTTATTTATACTAAATTAGGAGATTAACCCTGAAATTCAAAGAATTAAGGGTGACACTAGATCTAGGAAGAAACATTATTAAATTCTTTCCAGAATGAAATTAAAAGATGGGGGTCTCATTAAGGGAAGACCCATTCACCACCTTGGGCGAATGGGTCCTCGCTCAATTTACTAGGACCTAACCTTGAGGGATTGAAAGAGGGCCACAAACCCATCCAACATTCCAGATCAGCTGAGAAAGGGGGGTCCTATTAAGGGAGGACCCATTTGCCATCAAGGGCAAATGTGTCCTGGCTCAACTTACTAGGACAAAATTTTTCCCAATGAAATATATAAGTGCTGATTTGTACAAAGATATTTTAGAATGTATGAGCGAAGTTGTTAAATTGATCTAGTTTTTGGTACGATTTTGTGTTGTTTTTTTATCACATCTTTTTTCATGGTAGAGTAGTTTATTCTTATATTTGAGTGAAAATTATACTATCAATTGTACAGGAAGCCTATGGAACCGTGAAAATGTGGCCACAACAAGCACCAAAATATATAGTGAAGAAGTTGGATGTGGTGAATATCAAGTATGAACCAATCACTCACTATTTCTTTTCCTTTTGCTTCTACCTAGGGATTTAGAGTAAGGTAGTTTAGACTATTGTCTTGTGTAGATTAGATGCATAGACCTAACACTATGAATCAAATTCTACTTGAAACATATGAAAGATATTAGTGCTGATTTGTACAAAGAGATTTTATAATGTATGAGCGAAGTTGTTCAATTGATAGTTTTTGGTATGATTTTGTGTTCTTTTATCACATCTTTTTTCATGGTAGAGTAGTTTATTCTTAGATTTGAGTGAAAATTATATTCTCACTTGTAGAGGAAGCCTATGGAACCGTGAAAATGTGGCCACAACAAGCACCAAAATATATAGGGAAGAAGTTGGATGGATATCAGTTATGAACCAATCGCTCACTATTTCTTTTCCTTTTGCTTCTGCCTAGGGATTCAAAGTAAGGCAGTTTAAACTATTATCTTGTGTAGATTAGATGCATAGAACTGACACTATGCATCAAATGAGGGTTGAATTTTGTGGTTTTAGATTTTACCCAAAGTGATTAGACAAAATTTGTGGTGTCTCCTTGCAGCTTCTCAAGGTTGGTACAACCCATAAAATCTTCTCGGCTCATCAAGATGGGCCTTGTGGATATCAAATACAAATGGTGAGTAATGGAAATTAAATAATTATTTTGAATTTTCATCATTTTTTCATTGTTGGTTTAAGCAACTTGTCTACCACATGAAATCAAATAATGTTTTATATTTACTCCATTTTTTTTTTGATAGAAACTTGTCCCAATTGAAGGTGAATTTGAAAGGATTTGAATGATTTGAAGAGAAATGGGGCATTTGAAAAGAACTTTTTTCTTATGTGATTTAGAGAATACCATGTGAGTGTCCAAGGAAGAACATGAAGTGAAAATAAATAAGAGCAATAATTATCCTTACTTTCTTACCATGCAATCTTTGTACCAAGACAGCTAGACAAATATCATGTGCACAAACATATTCATGACATATCTTCAAAACAAAATATCAAAGATGAGTAGGTAATGAATTACATTTTTGAAGTGTTGGTGGGATCTTCAAATTATAACTTCATTTATAGAGAGTGTTCTTTTTTTGTGAATTTTTTCTTTTGTTTTCTTGTTTTTCTCTCCTTGTAATTTTGTTTTTTTCTTTCAAATTTTCATTTTTCTGATATGGGTTTTGTACAACATGCACATTGGTATTTATGTATGTTATTCATCTCTAATTTGTTATGTTTTTTTATTTGTTTAGTTTGTTGATTTGTTATGTTCTTTTTGTTTGTTTGTTTTTTTTTTTCATTTTTTTCTACTTTTTTTTGGTCTTTTGGTTTGTGGTAGTAGAAGAGGTAGAGTAAAGGAAGTGGCAAACTGATGGAGGCAAAAAATTTCTTCAAGGTAAATCTTCTTACACATTCTCTTTATTATAAGAAATAATAGGTTGTTTATGTTGATGAAATTAAAAGACATTACCGATTATTAGGCTCGGAGCAATGTAGATGTTTATGGTGAACTCAAACACTCCAGGATCACCTGCAAGACAAAATGACTTCCACATGAGAGAAATGGCAGAAATATCATGCTATCATTAAGATGCAAGAATGCCAAACTAAATATGGAAAAGTACATATGAAGCCTTGCTTATATAGGCAAGGTTGAGATGCAGTATGTGTAAGATAGGGGGACATACCACACCAAGGCTCCAGGTGAAGGAGAGTCAAGAGTGGAGGGTTTCCCTAACTTACCTCAATCTAGGTGAGTGTTTTAGGTCAAGGATAGAGAATGAAGAGCACTCTCAAGTTCTTTTGTCACTCTACTAACCCAAGAGGTTGAATAGGGCTAAATGAGTTGATTTTTGAAACTTGAATTGTACCTCAAGCAATTCTCTTCCTGAGGAAAACAACGTAGGTCAAGGACGACAACACAATGTGTTGGCATCTCTTTGGGGCACTGGCGTGTGTATGACTAGAAAGTACAAGAGTACATGAAAATACCAAAAATCTACTAATGGTTTAACAAACAGAGTTTAAAGTACTAAATAGAATAGTATATATCAAAATGAACTAGATAACTAGAGGATGATGAAAATAAAGGTGACAAAGATACCTATGAACATCCAAGAGAGGAAAAAGGTTGTGTTTGTATAGGGGTTTGCCTTAGTCAAACCCCCACTTTGGTGTTTCCACCTCCATGGATAGCCAGGAAAGCCATGAGATAGAGAATACGATAAAGTGAATAGTAGGAAAGAGTATTGAACAATCACAACAACATTATACTACGTAAATCAAGAAAAAATCACTTGAACTCAATTGAGGTGCCCTCAAGAACATAGAGGAGGATTAGGCTTGGTAAGGACTATGTTGTTGCAACAATGAAGAAGTAGTCCCTCAAGACACCAAATTACAACTCCAATGGTGGAAAATGGTGCAACAAGATGTGAAGAAGATGTGTTTAATTGCTCAAGAAGTGCTCCAAAAGATCAAGCTTGTGTGTAGAATTGTTTTAGAGATTGTAGAAGAAAGAATGAGTATGAGATGGATGAATTTGGATATTAAAATAGGAGGGAAAGATCCATCCTCAGGTCAGTTGGTCGACACAGAGGCGTTATGCTTCATCCCCAATGGGGAACATAACATCCCTATAGATTCTAGAGGTAGGAATATGTCAAGGATGGTAGTGTGTTGCATAGACGTCCGCGTACCACATGCGTGTCCATGATAGAAATTCCCACACCGACACAAAGGACAAGCACCAAGTGGATAAGGAGCAGGTAGGTGATGTGGAATTTCTTAGTCGGGTTTGATTTTCTAAGGTGGAGGGGTGTAAAAGGGGAATTCGCAAGAGGGGTGCAAATTCACTCATATACATTTTTCCCCCACTTTAGCGAGCATGAGTGTCAATGAGTGTTCGGTTAAGTAGATCAAAGAGTTTAGAAATGTATACCTGAACCATCAAGGAAGCATACCATAATCTGGTGAACTTGAAAGAGTAGGGTAAACAAAGAACTCCATTGGTACTCTCTCCTGAGGAGGTTTGAACAAAGGATTTCGTAGATCCTCCGAATTATAGAGTTGAACAAAGTAAACCAAAGGCCCACATACCAATGATGGATAAATCCTGTAGGATGTAAACACTTCATAGATCCTCAAACTCACGAAGAAGGTGCCCCCTAGGTACTCTCTCCTAAAGGAATCTTGATGCAAGGGAAATCCATAGAGTCAGACTGGAAACCAACTTCATAGGTACACCTGTAAAGCAACTTGTTAATCCACAGATAAAACATGTTAGAAAACAAAAAGCAGCCACACAAGGGGACAAGTAGATAGTCAAAAATTGAAGGAAAAAATTTCGAAGGGGTCCCTTGGGAACCCTTCAAAAGGAAAATGGGTCCACTCAAGGGACGCTTAGTTTGAAAGTGCAGGCGTATTTTTCATAAATCAATTCAACATCAAGGAATCCTTTCGAGAGATGTTCACTTCATCAAGGAATTCAGAAGGAAGAAAATGCCCCCTTGCGTGGGGAAGGTTGAGGCTTCTCCCGCAGGAAAAGTTTCTCCCACCTCAAAAGAAAGTTCAAGTTCTATCTTTACGAACCCATGATGAAGGAAACACATTTCGCTAGGGGTCTATATTGAGAATACAATTTTTGAAAAATATTTTGAAAATATTTTAGAGAAAATATTCGTTGGCCACCGAATACATTTTTTGAAAATTGAAGTAACATGACCGCCCCCTTAGGATGGTGTGTGTTGAACACAAAAGCATGTGGCATCCTAAAGAGAGACAAGCAAGAATGAAAAAGTAATGTTGTGGCTCATGAAACATAGTGAGATGTAATCATGGTAATTTTGTTGCACACATGAGGGAAAACACATGAGCACCACAAAATAAAAAAGCAAGCACGAAAGATAAGAGAAACAAATGTAAAAAGAGACAATAACATCATGAACAAGGGACACAAGGGTGATTTGATATTTTGGGGTCAAAGTTGCTCATAAATATAGATAAATAATTATAATAGTATATTAATGAACTGTCATCAACCCCCTACTATATAAGACCATATGAAGAATGCACGAGAAGACAAAATAAAAATAAAAAATTGGGTCAACATGGAAGGGAAGCCTAAATGCCCCCAACACTTTGCATCATCCCCAATTGTTGAAACTTAATACACATAATAGAGGAAGAATGATGCAACAAATAGAGAAAGTTTTACAACACAAAAAACACTCTTGTATCCAAGCACCTACAAGGGTGACAAGGGTCATCCAAGAACACACAACGCAAGCACGGGGTAACACAAACACACACACAATCTACTCTACAGATGAAGAAGAGGCGCCCCCTAGTCCTCATCAACCAAGAGGTCATCGCGCCCTCAATATAGATCATTGTAAGGGGAAGGAAAATGAGCCTGCACGAATGGAATATCAAGGGGGGAACCCTCTGACCCCCCTGCAACAAGAGCCAAGGAAGGAGGCCCCTTAGGGTCTCCTTCACTCTATTCTTGTGGGGTGAAGGTTAGTGACTTCATAAAGATCACTGAAAGGGATGAGACCTTGTCTAAAGAATTAAACATGTATTTCACTAAAGTGCCATGGGTTAATTCAATGGGTGAGGGAGGCGGCACCCGAGATTCATTGCTAGGCTCACCAAGAGACTTGGGAGCAATGAAAAAATCCAGGGATGTAAAAAATTCTTTCGTCACTAGGATGACACATGCTAATGCATAACCACCTTTCAAAGAAGGTGAACTCCTCTTTTGGTCCCTTTTACTAGTAGGTCCATCCTCCATCTTCCACTCTGTTGGAGGATGTGAGATCCCCACAGATGAGGCAAAAGGCATAGAGGAGGAGAAGACCGCGACAAACACCACTGAGATGTTTAGAAGGTCCATGGGCTTCAAAAATGGTGGGATGTCTGGGAGGGACATCAAAAGAGGTGGCTCGACTGACAGAGCAATGAACACCTGCACCTTTTTTGGCTGAGGGTTGTTTACGCTCGCAGTAGGAGCCAAAAGCAACATTGAGGCTAATGGAACTGAAGTAGAGGGGAAATGAGAGGAAAATATAGTGAAAGGTGTCAGAGAAAAAACTGTCGACTCCCCTCCTTCCTTTGTAAAGTAGTCTACTCAGTGCCCAGAGCCTTTTGTCGATGCATGCACTAGTGCGCAAAGTAGTTCCTACAACTCTGAGAACTAGAGGCTAGGAGTTGAGAGGGGACATAATGCTCCTGCTCAGCCATCAAAGTTTCCATCATGACCATCTCTATCAAAGGGAGGGACTCCTAGATAGGAGTAGGAGGGAGAGGCTGAGAGGAGGTTGAAACAATAGTGGGGGGAGTTAGCTCTAATGCCTTAGTGGCAAGCCTCTTCCCATTCATTGCCTTAGGGGTAGGAGTGGTAGGAGGTCGTGAAGGCTAAGATATAGAGGAATCCCCATGAGGACCCTTACCCTTACCATATCGAATGTTCCTAGGCACCATGGGTAGAATAGGAAGTTCAAACGTTGGACGCTCAAGGGCTTTCGCCAAGCGAGCACCATTAGATTCTCCATCAAATGCCTAGGAGTATAATCTAATGACACCACAATAGGGTGAGAGGAAGCAACAGGAGGGAAAATGAAAGAGGAGGAAGAAGAACATCGAGTACATTTTTCTTCCCCCCTTCTTTGAGCTAAGGTGGCATCACTATCCTCTTTCAGCTAGGCCCTATGCAATATGGCATAAGGGGAAGGAGAGTACCTCACTTTAAGTGTTAAGCACCCACTCTTGTACTTTACATAGGTTCAGTACAAGAGGTTTATCCTAGGAGGAAGTGGACCAATGGGTACGGGCCAAAAGTGATCCAGTGAGTAGCTACCAAGCGCAATCGGCGGCTTATAGTTGGTGTCATGGACTACATGCACTATATCCTCATGGATTAATTTCAAAAACTTATGTACCACCGAGAGAATTGCATTCATAGCGACCAACCATGGGATACCCAATTTTACCTTGAAGAGTTCAGACCCCAAAATTATGTCAAAGAGTAAATTCACTGATTTAGGTCCAACTAAGACAAACAAGGTGATGTAGCCAAGGGGAGGTACAAAAATCCCATTGTGTGTATGGATGGTGCTCTTGGATTTGTCATACCCATCTTTGTGCAAGAATTTAATTAGCATAATCTCGTTAGTAATGACATTCACCCGACACATTGGGTCAACAAGAACACATGTTACAATGTTTCCATTGATTTGTGTGGGGATGTATAAGCGAGATGAATCTCTGTTATAGTTCACCGACAAGTCCTGTGAGGTGAAAGTTATACCAAGGGAACTACTTGCAGGTTGTGCATATGGGATAGGAAGATGTAAAAATGAGGCCATCATGTATACTAGACGAAACTTTCACATATCTCTCAAGGGTTTTGCAACTAGACAATGAACCAATTAAGGTTTCATTTTGCAATGATTACAAAAACTTCCAACTACACCACTAGGGTTCCTAGGTCAGGTTGCAAGGCTAGGAACCTCGCAACACTTGTACCCACAATAGTCCTAGAATACGAGGAAAGGAACTTTCAGCACCATCGAACATAACCAAAATGGTTCATGTTAGATTCACCAAAATGTAAGATAGGAGGGCCAACCACACTAAGGCTCCAAGTCATAGAGAGTTGAGAGTAGATGGCTTCCCTAACTTACCTCAAGCTAGGCGAGTGTTTTAGGTCAAGGATAGAGAATGAAGAGCACTCTCAAGTGCTTGTGTCACTCTACTAACCTGGGAGGTTGAATAGGGCTAAACGAGCTAATTTCTGAAACCCGAATCATACCTCAAGCAACTCTCTACCCCAAGATAGTAGTGAAGGTTAGGGACAACAACGCAACATGCTAGTGTCTCTCTAGGGCACTGGCATTCATATGAACAGAAAGTACAAGAGTACAGTGAAAATACTAGAAATTTACTAATAGTTTAGCGAATGAATTTTAAAGTACTAAACATAATAGTAAATATCATAATGAACTAGATAACTAGAAGGATGATTAAAACAAAGGTGATGAAGATAAAAGTGATGAAGATTAACTCACTACGAGTCCAGTTTTCCAACAAACTCCACACGTACATGTACCTACACACAACAAAGAGAGGGAAAATGTTGGGATTGTGTAGGGGTTGGCCTCACTCAAAACCCCACTTTGGTGTTTCCACCTCCACAGACAGCTAGGAAAGCCATGATATAGAAAATCCGATAAAGGAAATAGTAGGAAAGAGTACCAAACAATCACAACAACATTATCCTATGTAAATCAAGAAATAATTTCACCTTCTCAATCGAGGTTCCCTCAAGCATGTAGAGGAGGATGCAAGCTTGGTAAGATCTACATTGCCCCAACAACGAAGAAGCAGTCCCTCAAAACACCAAGTTACAACTCCAATGGTGGAAAAAGGTACAACAAGATGTGAAGAATTGCTCAAGAAGTGCTCCAAAAGATCAAGTTGGTATGTAGAATTATTTTAGAGATTGTAGAAGAAAGAATGAGTATTCAAGATGGGTGCATTTGGAGATCAAAATGGGAGGGAAAGAGCCATTCTCGGGTCGGCTGGTCGACATAGAGGTATTATGCTTCTTCCCCAATGGGGAATGTAACGTCCCTACAGATTCCAGAGGCAAGAATCTTTCAAGGATAGTAGCATGTCGTGCAGACATGGTCGTGCGCTTGCATGCGTCCTTGAAAAAAATCCCCCATCAACACAAAGGACAAGTACCAAGTGGATGTGAAGCAAGTAGGTGACATTTCTTAGTCAGGTTTTATTTTCTAAGGTGAAGGGGTGTAAAAGGGGAATTTTCAAGAGGGGTGAAAATTCACTCCTATACAGTATGTAATATGATGTTGACATGTGTCATAATCTTATGATATGTGACAACTAACTAACTACCTAGGAAGTGATGCTAGATAAGACAAGGCTTCTAGAAAAGACAACTCATCCTTCTAGAAGGAATCTTATATCCTAACAAAACATGTGAACCTATCACCTGGTAAATGATACTTAGGAATATAATTAAATATGTAAGTAAACTTATGTAAGTGTAATTAAATAATTAATTACACCAACACCCCCCATAAGTGCAACTTAGGAAGGAAGTTATTATGCAAATGATGCAAAGATATAATGACAGGTCTTGGCTATGAGGCCATGTCAAGTACCCATGTACAAATGCAAATGAAATCTCTCACGAATGGAAAGGAGAAACCCAGTGGGACAAAACTCCTCTAAAAGAGAGATGAAATGAAAAACAATAATGATATCCATCACAAATCCAATCAATCTCAATCCACACAAAGGATAAAAAAGGAGACCATTCAGGCCCCCCATAATGAGATAACCTGCTACAAGAGAAGCACTTGAAAGTACACTGTGGAGTAACACTAGAATCCTCAATTCGGCAAGCAAAGGAAAGATAACTCTATTTGCTAGAAACCATATTGGAGTCACTCAAGGACTCAAGTCGAAATCATGAAAAGCAATAGTAGACCCGATGCCAAGGAGCACTATAAAAATTGCAAACAACTCTAGAATCTATGAAGCAATAGTTGATTTACAAATGATTTAGAATTGAAATGAAGTGCAGAGAAAATGCAAACCTAATGCACACAAAAAAGGAAATAATGCATGCACTGATGAATGTTCACATCTGCCTCCATGATGAAAAATAACCTCAAATTTGTGTAGATGAAAAAATCTAAAAAAATGGCCTACACCACTATGAAGTTCTCAAAACTAGCTTTACATTGATATCTTGTTTGCTAAAAACAGACATTGTGACTAGAAGTTATGAATTTTTCAAAAAGCTAAATTTAGCTTGTAGGAAACGAGTTTTCTAGCAAAAAAATTTTACTTCTAATTTGATTTTTGAAAAAATCTACTCCTTGTTTGTAGACAATAACAGAAACCCAAAAATATTTTGAAGCTAAGAACAAAACTCAAAAATTGTTTTTTGATCCAGCAAGTAGAAGATGAAAAAATGATTTTTTCAACCTTCAGCTAGGAGAAAAATGAAGCGCAATGATTTTTGTACATAAATTTTCTTCAGATCTATACAATATATCAAAAATATAAAAGATACCTAGTTGAGATTTTGACCCTGGCTACAAAACCCAAAAATTGTTTTTCCTACAAATGAGTGAAAGTTGGATTTTTGAAGCAAAAATGAAAATGGCTCCAATAAAAATGACTTGTATTAAAACCTTGTAGATTTGACATAATATGTCAAATTTTGATGAAACGAAAGCCAATCTTGACTTTCTCTAATGCCTTGGATTCAATGGAAAGGCTCTCAAGACCCCAACTTGCACCGAACAAAAATTTCATGCCAAGATTGGTCCCTCATATCTGGGAAGAAGTTTGTAACACTGAAGCTCTGATACAATGTCAAAGTTTATGGTGAACTCAAACACCCCAAGATCACCTGCAAGACAAAATAACTTCCACAAGAGAGAAATGGTAGAAATATCATGCTATCATTAAGATGCAAGAATTCCAAACTGAATATGGCAAAGTACATATGAAGCCTTACTTATATAGGCAAGGTTGAGATGTAGTATGTAATATGATGTTGACATGAGTCATAATCTTATGACATGTGACAACTAACTATCTACTTAGGAAATGATGCTAGATAAGATAAGAACTCTAGAAAAGACAACTCATCCTTCTAGAAGGAATCTTATATCCTAAGCAAACATGTGAACCTATCACCTACTAAATGATACCTAGGAATATAATTAAATACCTAATTAAACTTATGTAAGTGTAATTCATTAATTAATTACACCAACAAGCAACACCCGTAGAACAATAGAACCTAGATATAAAAAAATAAATAAACAAAATCTTGCGTTTTGTTTTTCTAAATTCACTACTATTGTTTTAATTCATCAATTTGATTTTAGAAGTACAAGTTTAAAGATTGAAACTATTCTGTTCTACTTGGAGGTAAATCCTTTTGCAATATTTCTTTGTAGGAAACTTCAGAGAACACAAGTTCTACCTATCACAAAAAATAAATGGAAAATTTCTTGCTTCAGGGTTTTAGTATATTTGAACTAACAATTGTTTAGGCAGATTGTGCCTAAAATTTCTACGCTATTCTTCATGCCCACAAAATGTCCATAATCAGAAACAAATCCTTTTAGATGTTATTCATTTATGATTTGTTATATTATTATTCATTGGGTAGGACATAAGTTATCTTCGCCATGGGTGTCCCCTAAATCTAGTGATGCCCCTCCACCCATGATCATAAAGAAGAGAAGATGTGGCCCTTGTACACTAAAAGATGTGAATCCCACAATAGCTAGTACTTAGTGCACACTATCTCAATTTTAGAACACCCAACTAGATCTTCCCATTGGCTTATATTAAATGATTTATTAATTGAATGCCTTTTGTTTCACAAGGATTATGGGAAATAAGTCTTATCTCGATAAGAATATACATCTATGCTTCTCATAAAGTAGATCAAGTGCCTTAATTGAAAAGACAAGGCTCATTCTTGTCTTCATTACTAGAGATAAACTTTTCTCCTCCTAGACTAGTTCGACAATACCTGAAGAACTCTAAAACTGTGCTTCCTCAATCTACTATCTCCTATAGGTGGATTTGACACTGCCCATGCAACCATAAGGTAGAATGATTGGTTATTTTATTTCAATACTTGGAGAAAGTTGAAATGTAGAAGCCAAAACAAGTGTATTCGTAATATAGTCCAAACATAAACAGTGAGCATATTTCTTCTTATTTGGAAGTTTGGATAAGGTTTGGGTTGTTTAGGGTTTATCAAGTGGTATTAAAAAAAATTTAACATTTTTGCAGGGCATATGATAGGGCAACCATCAAATTCAGAGGCATATATGTTGATGTAAATTTTAGCATGATGACTATGGAAAAGAAATCAATTAGGTAGGTAATTCAATGGCAATGATCATCCTTTTCAATTTGAAATCTTGTATTTTGTATAGTGTATGAGTTTGGATCTTCAATTTGAAATCTCATATTTCATGTAGTGCATGAATGAAATCATAGATAAAGAAGTAATGAGATCTTCAAAGAATTGATAATCTTGAGCTATTCCTTAGAGACCTCTCAACATACTAATTAAATAAGATATAATGACACAAATATCTCTTGTACATCCACACCCTAAGTAATAGTAGATACCACACTAGTTGCAAGCAAATATATCCACACAAAATCTCAAAGAAGAGATGAGATAAGAACATAAACTAGATTTTCTCATCAATATATGAAGTTATGATAGTGAGCCCGAGAGTACAAAAGCTTCAGACTAGTGACCTCAAGCTTGTGAAATCAGTTTTTTAAAAAGGTGGGGCCCATTTTAGGGTGCACCACACCCTAGAATGGCCTTTCCAACCTCATATTTTCACATTAGGTGCATTTGTGTCTGCTCTTTGTATTTTTTAAACTCATTTTTGTTTATCTGCATCTAGTTTATCATAAATCATAAAAAATTGTTGCATTTTCATAGTTTACATAGTTAGTTCATTGCATCATTCAAAATCAGTCAATTAGCAGTCAATCACTCATCAATTCAATACATCACAACAACACATTTCATTCACAAGGATTAGAACCTTGATCCACCATTTTAACTCTTCCTATTAGGTTTTGTAGTCAAGTATATTTGAGATCGTTTCTAATCCTTCAAACCAAATTGGGAAGAGTGTGATTTAGGACCTAGATCCCTTTTCCCAATTGAACAATAATTATGTGACATAATATTCTCAATAGTAGAGGCTTCTACCATTTGGAATGCCAATTCAAAGAGCACAAATTTTAAAAATATGCAACAATGGTTAGTTTTTATCTCTTAATGTGTTTTAGGGATAAAATATTACCCCCCCACAATTAAAAAACTCCTTTTTTGTGAATTTTTACAAGAGCATAGAAAAATATAAATAGCTTAATTCAAACTAAATTTATAGGTACTTGGGGAACAATATGGGAAAACCAACTAGATGCCTACATAATTCTCTAAACTATATTTTCAATGCTTGTTTTTGTGAAATTTTTGATAATGTATACCCAAGTTATGACATATTTTGTAAGATTTCTCCTTTGAGGTTTAAAAAAAGGTAAGGTACATATTTTTGGTATTGGTCACCCACATGACTAGGTTTTAATGGTTGGGGGTTGGTTGTTGATGATGTCAACTTTGCATTGCTAGTAATTTACACACATTTTTAAATTAAAATTTGTGAATTGTACCAAATGATGTAGGTGTGAAGTAGGCAAGAATATAACTAGGAATATTTTGATCTATGTAGCAATGGTGATCAAATAGCATAATGAATTATGATGATCATACATCTATGTGGAACTGTAAAGATCCATACAATTGGATAGATATTTTGCCTTGCTTTTTTCAAACCCTTGGAAAAGAAGCTTGATTTTTTAACTCCAAACCTTATCATGCCTTATATGGATTTATAGGTTTTTAGGCCTTCATGGCATAAGTGTGAGGTTAATGTTTCTCTAGGATACCCTTGAAATTTTTTCTAGCAAAAACCCTCAAAAAATAAGAAGGTATTTACTAATTCAAATATTTTATATCATGTTGGAGCTATGGAAGAACTCAAAAGTATAGCAATATAACTAGAAAAATTAAAAAAGCCTTCCACAAGAGATATGCAATATAAATATTACTATATTACTAGAGAAAAAATGAATATAGTGTTATAATATAATAATATAACCTTGTTATATAAGAAAGGATAAAACCCTAGATAAAATTATACGATAATTTATGATCATGACAAGTGTCTTGCAAAAAAGTAAATGACCTAAGTAATCTTAATTAACAAGGTGTGAGAACTTGCCTAAGGTGTAACTATATAGGTAATGTACCTTGTTGACATTAACACAAACTAGATGAAGAAAATAGTTCATGTGAAAAAGTTACAACCATTTTGAAACACCTAAAGGTTATTCTAGCACTTTGATGCATCGATGTAGAATTTTTTCAAACTTTGGTGGGCTGACATATTTTTTGACACTTTACACATATTTTTGTGAAAATGTAAATGACATTTTTACACCAAAATTTTCATTATTTTCTTTTCTTCAATTTATAATCTTAACTAGATCACCAACAAAGGATTTCTTATAGTTTAAGCATCATCCATTTTTTGAAATGTGATTGCACCGACACATTTAGCTTAAAAATCATATCATTCCCATAAGGTTTTGTATAATTCTAACAGACCTAAGAATTTGACCAAATATCATATTGGTAGAGTTTAATGGAATTTCATAAATTTTTTCTATTTTATATAAAAGTGTTCCTTCGATTCTAAAGTAGTTTTTTTTCTTCCTTTTCTCATTTTCTTTCCATATTTGGCATGCTAATGCAACTCTTTTTACCATTTGAGTATTGGTCAAATTCTTCAAAATCTTATTACTCTAGCAAACTCAAATAAGTAAACTATATTACATGCAATTTTTTTGAATCAGAGAAATTATATTTTTCCATAGACTACACTAGTGGAGTTTGTGACACTTTGTACAAATTATTTATCCAACATGCTAGTGAAATCAAATATACAAATTATTCAATCCATAAATTAGGGCTTAATAAGAAATGGAGAATTAGATTGCACATTGAGATTTACACCACATTGATCTACTATCTCCCAAACATACAATATTCAATACTTAAAAGGAACATACATCACACAAAGGCATGCAACTTTACTCCTTTGAATATCAACTGCAAATTTATATTTATTGACATCTAATTTTAAAAATTCTATGAACATAAAATTAATTTATAACCATTTTCAAACTATAATTCTCAATTTAACTCATTGATTTAAAATAATTACTCAACTATAGTAATGAGTAGATTAATAATAGTAAAATAAATCTTTTTTCTTAGTATTTGTTAGAATTTTATTTTTTCATTTTCAAGACAAAACAAAATGGATCAATATGTATGTTAAAATATTTCTTTGAATTAGAGAGGAAAGATTCCATGTAGAAAAAAAAAATTAATATCTTAGAAGATTTAAATATTATTTGTAAAATTTATAATTTTCACAACATGAAAAAAAATCATTTAGCTTTTTGATATGCAATGGAAAATAAACTACATTAACACATCTATTTTTCTTCTTAGGTGTAAGAATAAGACTTATTAATTCATGTACACATAAATAATATATTATGTTTTTAATGATTCTACAAATAGGTCGATCTAGATTAAAGTAAAATTATACATGTAAGCGCACAAAGATGAGGGACAAGAAAGTGGTCAAATATGTCATTTTGGGAAGAATGCATATAATAATAGATTTCTAAGCCTAAAGGATGAACTTTGATTTTTGAATAGCATATTCAAACTTCATCTTCATTAACTTTATGTGTTTTGTGATAAAATTCTATAAAATTGCCAACAAAATTTCAAACTATTTATTTACTTTCTATTCATATGTGAGTGTGTGTTTATTTTAATTTTAAATAAATTAAGGTATTTTAATTTTTTAATAGTATCTTCATATTCCTAAAATGCAACATATATTCATTTTTCTTTGTAATTTTTTAATCCATTTATTTAAATTTGAAAAAAGTATGGAATTGCTCTACCCTTTGTTTTATACACATTAAAGTTTTTCTTGCATTTTTATTATTTTTGTGAAATTTAATAGTTCTTTGGTGTTCACCTTTAGTAATGATATTTTGAGGATGCGTCCATTTTCAAAAGGAACAAAAAAGTTTAAAAAAACTTGCAGTACTCACTCTTAGCTATATTTTGACCAATTAATTTTTAAAAGGTACTTTAACATACAAGAAAAAGGGGATGGGGAGGTGGCATGCATTAGATCTTATGTTATATTTCAGCAATAAAAATATGAACACTTTTATGTGTGCTTGATATTTCACCCTCCTAATTGTAACAAATTTTTAAAATTCTTCATAGTTTTGAAACTAGATTCATGGTACTACAATTCTTGTTCTTGTCACATCTTAAAATTGAGTGGCATCTTGAATTACTCATTAAAATTTTAAATTTGTGAATTTCAAGAAAAAAAAAATCAATTTACAATGCAAATCATGTAGTTATTCATAATGCATATTTATTGAGAAAAAACACTCTCATAAAATATCGTCAAATGTGTAAATGAAAAATCACATAGTAAACAATAAAATTTTATATACAATATAACAAAAGTTATCATTCTTCACACAAGATTTAAAAATCATATTTTTACAAAACAAAAAAATAGCTTTAATTTATTTCATACATAATTAATTATATTAAGAACTTCATATGTAAGGCTCTTCAAATGGAAAAAATAAGAAAGGGCATCCCAATAAACTTATATTAAAGATACCTTCCTATAGATCATGAAGAAACCTTAACTTAGCTATAAAAAGGTCACGACTTAACCTTTTTTAAATGATCTTATTAGATGCATAGAGATTTCCAATTTAAAAAAATCATTAGAGCATTGCAATTTTTTCAATCTATGAAGTGATATATAAAAAAATAAATAGGTGCATTATGCACCACAGGGAAAATATTGTAACTCAAAATTAACATATTTCAAGTGGTAGGATACAAATAAGAGAAAATAAAGAAAGTTGATGAAATTGAATATAAAATATTTTACACAAATAAATTCACTTTGGTTTTATAGTGTCCTTTATTAATAATGATAAAATACAATAGATTTGTTCTATTATAAATCATTTTTACACTATAATCTTAATCACATAAATCAATTAAAATTAAATTAATTAATATTTTCTTGAAAAATCAAAATATTAATTTTTTAAAGAAAATGAATTACTTAATCAATTAAATTTAATAAAATAGTATATATAATGGAGATGGTTAGCCTTTGAAACTAACCATCATCATGTCTACTCACCCTATCAAATAACATATCATGATAACTCCAATTCAATTATGATTTAATCATATCATGATAACTCTAATTCAATTATGATTTAATTATATAATTGGATAAGAGGGACCTAATACATGTTGTAGACACCTAAAATTGATGCCCTATTATTACTTGACTATTTCTTCTATAATTGATTGAATGTAACCTAATTATTCAATTAATTATCCAATTTTCATCTTCTTATTAATTAAATAATATTTTATTTTATTATTTAGTTAATAAAAATAACTATTCATCATTATTCACCCATACCTATTTCTAGCATAAACCATTAAATCATCTTTCTTCTACAGTCCATCTTAGACAAATAAATCAAAATATTGATTTTCCCCAAAAATTAAATAAATATATTATTTATTTAATTTGTTTAATTCTTTACACTTTTCATTAAGTGGGCTAAAATTACTTAGCCTCTTAATCCCTTACTTGTGCATGCCAAATCCTAGTCAACTCTCCTCAAATCATGCACATTCCTCCAAGGTGTACAAATGTATGACCTTTGTACACAAGACATGGGCCTTTGTACATCTAACATGGCCAAGTGGTACCATGTCGCATGGGTCAAAGTACTTGCCCATCCCTCAAGGGTACTACAAAGTACCCCTTCCATCATGTCCACCCAATATTCCCAAGGAGAATCTCCATCCTTGATTTTCTCTTTAATTACTCTCCCTCTATCTTGTCCAACCAAATGAGGACACTTGTCCTCCTCTCATCTTCCCATGACTCTCAATTAATATGAACCATCAATTTCATCTTTTAATCATATTCATCCATTAGTTTATCCAAAAATCTATAATCCCTTTTTATTGGTATCTAGTTATAAGCTACCTGCTCACACAATCCAATGTCATCCATCCCATCAATCCATCACTCCCATCCTATCCAAATTCTCCTCACGATCCACAATTGCAAGTGAAACCTAATCCATACAATCTATTGCAAAATAATCCAATCACATCCTTGGTCTTGTTCCTATCTTTATTGCAAGCCTTGATCCAAATCCAATCATCATCAAGATGTATCTTTTCCAATCCTTATTTTGTTTTGAGATATCATTCCCACATCAACAACACTTCATTTATCATCAATCAATCTTGGATTTTCAACATGACTCGGGCAACACGATATTTATCTTTGAATCATTTTGTGCATACTTGCTTACCTATTTATTTACATTATCATTTTTCTTGCATCTATATGGGTCCTTGTAACCTAACTTCCACAATGGTATCATGGTCTTCCACATCAATACATATATGTTACATTGCCACCTTGGTTCCTTATACCATGGCACACAACGTCTAGTGTTATATCAAACAAAGAGTGTTCAATCAAATGTAACATAATGACATATTTCATACATCCCTACTCTTCCTTCCATTATCTCTTCATCCTCCCATCACCTATCCCTTACCACCTCCTATATATTATCTTATAGTATCTTCTTCCCTTATCTACCATACATCCTCTCATCCATTTTGAGAGCACACGTGTGTTCTCTTGAACTCACATGTCCTCTCAAGGGGGAATCTTCATCCTAATCCTCACTCTCATTATCTTTCCTCCTAGACAAACCCTTCGAATGATTGGGGTGTCTTTCGTAATCTAACTATTTTCTTCCAAGCACTATGTTTTAATCTTCTTTGAAATTACGATACTTCATAACACCATATCAAAGAGGGACAAAATGTAAACACCTAAAATTGATGCCCTAACATTACCCAAACATTTCTTTTATCATTGTTTGAATAAATCTTAATCATTCAATTAATTATCCAATTTTCATCCCCTTATTAATTAAAAATTATTTTATTCTTTAATTACTAAAGTCACTATTCATCACTATTCACCTACATCTATTTCTAGCCTAAATGATTTAATCACCCTTCTTCTAGAGTAAATCTTAGATAAATAAATCCAATTTTTATTTTACCTATATCCCCTCATCATCATCCCAAAAATTAAATAAATATCTTAGTTATTTAATTTTCCAAAATTTCTACACTTTTCAAATGTTAAGTGGGCTAAAACCACTTAGCCTCTTAATCCTCCATTTGCACATGTCAAATCCTAGTCAAGTCCCCTCAAATCATGTGCATTCCTCTAAGGTGTATAAAGGTATAGGTCTCTTTACACAAGGCATTGGCCTTTGTACATGTGGCATGTCCTTGGTACAATGTCGCATGAATCAAAGGACTTGCCCATCCCTTGAGGGTACTCCAACTTGTACCCCTTCCATCTTATCCACCCAATCTTCCCAAGGAGAATCTCCACCCTTGTTTTTCTCTTCAATCCCTATCCCTCCATCTTCTCCAGCCAAATGAGGACACTTTTCCTCTTCTCATATTATCATGTCTCTCAACCATTATATATCATTGATTTCATCTTTTAATCTTATCCATCCATTGGTTTCTCAAAAGATCTATAAGTTGGAGACCAACCCTAACCATTTTAACAAATTGCCTCTTATACAACCTTATGCTACTTGCAAGAGCACTCACACCCATAATCCTTAAGCACAACCATCTCATCTTGGTGCAACAAGGTTTGGTTTTGGTAAAGACTTTGCTTGTTTTTATCAAAGTTTTGTCAACTCTTATACTTAATCTGAGTGTTGCATTTATTTTGGGTAGAATATGTTAATATAATTTTATCTTATTCTTGCATGCTAAAAAACTCATGTACACACATATAACAATGACTTAATACCTATAGCTATCATTTGTTTACATTATAGATTCTTTTTAGATAATTCCATAGATATGACAGTAAGTATGATATAATTACATTTAAATAGTTGATAAGAAGATTGAGTAAAAAATAAATTTATATCAAAAGTTTTCTTTAGTGAAATTATTATTAGCTAAGAATTTAATTTTGAAGTTAATAGTGTTAGTATGAAAGAGGTGTGCTATTCTCTTAGATAAAATTGAGATAATCTCTTATTATAATATACAACTAATCTTAGAATTGTTTTGTTGAGCTCTCATAAATTGATTAATCCTAATTAACCTCTTTATAAAATGATATTCTATACATAATCAAACTTGAAATAATCACTTTTAATCTTCTAACTTTAAAAGTGCTTCCTTCAAACTTTTTTAAATTCTTATTACTCTATATTTTTTTCTCCATTTAAATAAAAAATAAATAAATTATAATTACTAAGAAAATCTAATCCACCAAAATCACAAACCCAACCTTCTCCATTTGGAAATCGCCACACTTATTCATATTACTACAGAAGTGTACGAAGATTCGAAGTACGGCGGTTGGAGACTTTATTCAGCCAAACAGCGAGTGATAAAGCGGTCGATGGCCTCCAGAAGTTTAGCGGTCTCCTTAGCAACGTGTGGATCGAAAGTGATGGCAAGCTGGTTGAGATAAAAACCGTGGCCCACGTTATCTGATACAATCGTTTCCACGTCATGCCCTGCGCCTCTCATGGCTTCGCAATATTCCATCTCTGTATCGCGCATCAGGTCTCTGTCCGCAATCCCTACAAGCAAGGGAGGAAATTTGAGCTTCTCCAAGGAGGCAGCCAGGGGCCCTATCGGATTCGTTACCGGGTGATCTTTAGTACTGCCCACGGGCAGCGCAAAGCTCAGGAACTTGTCCAGCATCTCCAGCGTCAAAAACGCCGAATCGGGCGAAATTTCGGCCTCCGATTTGCTGCGCTCCGATCGGACAAACCCCGGGTGTAAGATCACGCCGCCACGCAAACAAACGGGGCGCAGCTCTTCATCGCACGCCGGGGCGCGCAGTGCCAGTTGGTGGACCACGTTACCTCCCACACTGTCACCGATCATCACGCACCGCTTGAAATCCGCATGTTGAGCGAGCCACGGTTCCTTGTTTTCCCCGCGGCCGACTTCGCCGAGCCACTCAACGGCGGCAAAGCAGTCGTCGATCGCCGCCGGGAGACGGTGCTCGGGAGCGAGCCTGTAGTCCACGGAGACGCAGATCACGTTGGAGGCCGTCACAAGGCGCGAGTAGAAGTGATTGTACATTTGCCAGTCAGCGCGGCTCACGCAGAAACCCCCGCCGTGAAAATGGATCACCACGCCCAATTTATGAGCTCCCCTGTCTAGGGCCGTGCGAGGCAAATAAATGCGGATCCACACTCCAGTTTCCTCGTCCACAACAACGTGTTTGGTGGCCACGCCGTCGACGAAAACGTCGTTGGAAGGAGGAACAGGCATGGTGAGAGGCTTTGCCTCCTCTGGGCCGGTCCAGGTCCGCTCCACTGAACCGTCAGAGAAAAGTTTGAGCCATCCTGATACCTCATCCACAAGCTTTCTTTCCATTACGCTTGGCATCCAAGGAGACCGCACTAGGTAAGTGGATTCATGTCGAAGTGTGGAAGTGGAAGCTTGCAAAGCACATATAGACTACGGTCACCAGGGTCAGTCAAGTCTTGTGGGAATTGACTTGGAAAATATGACATTTAAAGTCGTTATAAAGATTTACTTTAATCTCCCACACAAAAGCATCTTGATTACTCAAGAAGACAAAACTAAGCTCCATGCTATTTTTATCTAGGGGGGAGGATCTAGTAGTTGTGTACCCTAACTTCGCACTTCTAGTTATCTTACATGGAAATTTCAAATCACTCCCAAATTTTTACAGCAGCTTACTTGGCAAGTCCCCTACTTATAACTTTCGTTTCAGGGCCACATCATCATGCTTTTTGTCAAAGTGTCCAAAAGGGCCCAAAAAAAAGGTGAGACCAGTATGGGTAGTTGAGCGTTGATGTGGCATCACATGATTGGTTGCTTTTTAGATCAAAGGAATACATTTTGTTTAATTATGAGTAGTCAAGTTACAACTATTGGGCATTATATAAACAACTATCACATCTATTGAAACATGCTCAACTATTAGGTCCTCTACCCTATGCTCTCAAATATATACATATGTTCATTGTGTGTATGATCAGTTAAAAAATTAAAATATTATTTTAAATAAATGGGTGTATAATTGGAGGTATCATTGTCGGTACAATATAGTTGGTTGATGTTATACCAAAAAATCCAAGTCAAAGGTTTGAATCATAACAATTTACGTGATCATGTATTGAAAAACAAGTTTGTTAAAAAGTGGACAATGTTTTTCAACACACTTAGTGTTTAGTGTATGTTGGGATGTCCATACATGTGAAGCATATAAAAGCATGTGAAACAAACGTCTTAGGCATGCTCATAGGTATGCCTAGTATGGAGCTTAGCCTTTGCTAATCATGATACAGGTTTCCCTCAAATAAATAATATATTATTGCTAATTTTACCTAGCTCTAGAAGTATAAGATTTATGGATTGTATAGTGAGTTGTTTTTTTTTTTAATTAATTTAGAGTCAATATAAGTTGGGTGGTGAGGTTGGGGATATTCTTAGGAGACATTTCAACTGAGGAAATCTTAGGGATTAGAATAAATTTGATGGTTGATCAACTCCTTAAGTAAAATTTTAATGGTATGGTTCATGGTTGGAGTAAGAAATTATTTTTCTTACCATCCATCCAAAATTTACTATTCTTGAGATAGTCTCTTTTTTCTAATAAACATTGTTTACTTGAGATAGTATTTGAAAAAAATGATGTTTTAAATATTTATGGATGGTCATTGCATTTTAAATGATAAAATATAAGCTCCATATTGTTCTTATCTATACTCTAAAATATATATGGATAATCATTGTGCAATGATCAATCAAAAAAGTGTTAAATTATCATTTATTTTAAATAAATGTGAGAACAATTGGAGGTATCATTGTCCATACAATATAGTTGGATGATGTATAAATTAATAAATCCAAGTCAAATATTTGAATCATGATGGTCTACATAATCATGTGTTGAAAATGAGTTTGATAAAAATTGTTTGGATATTTTTCAACACACTTAAAAAATATTCTAAGAATGGATGAAAGTGTTGAGTGTATGTTGGTATGTCCATACATGTAAAGCATATAAAAGTATGAAAAACGAATGTCTTAGGCGTGCCCATATGTATGTTTAGTATGAAGCTTAGTCTTCACCAATCATGATGTAGGCTTCACTCAAATAAATAATATATTATTGTTACTTTTACCTAGTGTTAGAAATATAGAATTTATGGGTTGTATAGTGGGTTGTTATTTTAATTAATTTAGAGTAAATATAAGTCAGGTGGTGAGGTTGGGGACATTTGTAAAATATATTTCCATTAAGGAAATCTTATAGGATTAGAATAAATTTGATGGTTGACCGACTCCTTAAGTCAAATTTTCATGGCATAGTTCATGGGTAGAGTAAGAAATTATTGTTCTTACCATCCATCCAAAATTTCACTATTCTTGAGATAGTCTTTGAAAAAACCAATTATATAAATTAAATATATGGATAGTCATTGTATTTTAAATGACAAAATATAAGCTCCATATTATTCTTATATATACTCTCAAATACATATGGATGATCATTGTGCATATGGTAAGCCAATAAAGATAAAATATCATTTATTTTAAATAAATGTGAGTATAGTTGGAGGCATTGTTGCCCAAACAATACAATTGGTTGATGCATACATTAATAAAATACAAGTCATGGATTTGAATCACAACGACTTATATAATAATGTGTTGAAAAAAGTTTGTTAAAAATTGTAGGATGTTTTTCAACACACATAAGAAACATTCTAAGTATGGATGAAAGTGTTGAGTGTATGTATGTATGTCCATACATGTGAAGCATATAAAAGCATGTAAGATGAATGTCTTAGACATGCCCATAGGTATGTCTAGTATGTAGCTTAGCCTTCGCCAATCTTGATCAATTAGGTTTCACTCAAATGAATAATATATATTTTTTAAACTTTATCTAGTTTTAGAAGTATTAAACTTATGGATTGTATAGTGGGTTGTTATCTTTTTATCAATTTAGAGTCAATATAAGTCAGGTGGTGAGGTTGGGAACATTCTTAGAAGATATTTCCACTAAGAAAATCTTCCACTAAGGTCATTATTTGTCAAGGTTGTTCTTTCACACTATTTATTTATGTTCAATGAAGTTGATGTTCAATGGTGCTCTTTCACCTTAATTTCCTCTTCAATGCTTATTTTTCAAGGTTGTCCTCTCACACTAATTATTTGTGTTATCACTATTATAATTTTCCATAAACAACACATCTACCCACTTGACCTTATGATAATGAGATAATTATAAATCTAGATGAGTAGAATAAAGATATGTAATATTTACTATAATAAAATTTAGTTGTGAACATATAGGCCTCTCAAATGCATGAATGAAGGAAATAACATGTCCAAGAGGTATGAGTTCAGCTCTCAATCACTCCCAATTAGGAGATGAGTTAACTTAGTCTAATTGAGATAAATGTGGCCTTGACTAAACAAAGGCGACACCTAACTACCATCAATTAAGGATTGATGAGGTAGTGGGGACACTTATGTACCTCAAGTCAAGGTGAACACATGTCATTAATAGCTTCCCAAGTGAGGGAAATTAAATTTCCCTATTATCCTAAGGAAACTTATAGCTAGGTACAATATTGCAATTAGGATGAACATTTTCTCAGGTGAAGTGAAACATTTACACCAATACCTCCCCTTAAGTGTAATTTTGGATCCTGAAATAGAAATGGGTCCTAGCAATGAGGCCATGATAATCACCCATGTATAATGATACCCCCACATAAAAATAGAGAAGATCCCCCAAAGAGAGAAAATGAAGAGATACTTATTAGCCCCTACATGTGACGCCCCCTGCATTGGCTAAGAAAGAATGATAATGCATGTTGATGAAGATTGATGCTCAAATAAAATTTATTCCTTTAGGAAGAAGTAGGCCCAAAGGTGTATGTAGAAGCTCCTACCAATCCATGAAGGAAAATGTGGGAACAAGACATAAGATGCACTTCTTTATAATCCACATAATTGTCCCCATGTTGATTGTGAGTGGTGTCAAGTTCATATCAAATTTCCTAGGCCTAATTGAAAAGGATGACTACTCAAGACTAGGTGGAAGGTGATGTACAATGGGTGCTAAATAAGTAGTGTATGGATGTAGAGTCTCAATGCATGGCATTTGTAATTCTCATCCCATAAAATGTCCTATTGCAAAGAATCAAGTTAGAAACCCTTGACGCGACATCTCTAAACTTTTTAAGAGTAAGAGGTGAATGTAGAATCTTAGTGTACTAAGCATGTGACTACAATGCTCATCACACAAGATGTTTTTATATGTTGGATGCTCTTTGTGAAGTGACTCAAAACTCTATTGTTAGCAAGAGGTGGTGGAATCATCATGTATATCAAGTCACTTCATTGCTCATTTCATAATGTTGTGTCCACACCAAACACCTTAGTATGAACAATAGAAAATGAGCCATCAAAAAGAGATTGTTAAGTGTTTCAATTTCATCCACATGTGTAAGGTTCATTAAGAAAACATCACAACTTATTAGAGGTTCAAGATCTCCATACAACTACCTAATAACAATTAAAATAATGATAAGACATTCATTATATAGAATTATATTCTATATGATATAGCATGTCCTTAACAATTGTAAAACATATTAATGTGAAGATAATATCATTGTAGTTTAACCAAACTTGTTTTTGTTCGTAATCATTTGACTTTAGAACAAGTCCATTGAAATAACGATAAAAATTAAATAAAATAAAATAAGGATAAAAGGAAACCTACAAAATAAGAATTTTTCAGCAAATCTAAAAGAGATTTTTTTTTGGATATTCTATTAAAAGTGCGTCACTATAATATATGCAAATAGGATCCTAAAGATGCCACGTGCCTTTTATTAAAAGGTTATATTAGAGAAAATTAATAAAGGTTATCACTTCATTAAAAAATGCCGCCACTAAAAATATTTTTCAAACCATATCGTACGCGACAGTGACATTCAATCCAAATGAAATGATACGGATCTTAATACGTTTACACGTTCAGAAATTTGAGTGCTTTAGTGGATGCCACGTTGCAGCGGATAGGCATTTTCGCAATGTAGTCAAGTAATCTCCACGTCGCAATTATGTAGTGATTTTGGCAGCGTGCAAAGGATAACTTGTCAAGAACAAATACTTCAAAATGCTGATTTTTCCCATCCCTTTTTAATATTATATATATGAAGTTAGAGATTGTCCTAGTTTCGTTATGCTTGTAGAGAGGTCGGTATTTCCAAATAATCAAAGGAGGACAATTTTTTTTCTACGGCAAAAATAGTCAAATTTATTTTATAAATTTGTTAATTTTAATAGTATTATTAGATTTTTTAGAATGTTCTATGAAAAAATGTGTAAAAATAAAGTAAATCTTTGTTCTTGTTGATTAGATTTTTATTGTTATTTCTACACAAATCAATCATTTATTTAAACTAATTTGACTATTGTAGATATAATAGTGAGTTCAAAATAGCTCCACCATTCATTAAATATGCTAGAAACTTAGATTTGCATGCTTCTATTACTTAGAACATGATAGAACATAATGACATGATGAATTTAATATCATGTCAAAATTAATAATAAACAAAAAATCTATCTATACCTAATGTTTATAATGCCTCAAGCTTTCACACAATATATCAATAGTTAAAAATAAGATGAATAAATTTTTTGCAATACAAAAGTGGCATCAAGCAAGCCACATAACACTTCTTCATGTTCAAGGTGTTAGAGCATCATCCAATGTCACACTTTGCACACACAACAATGCACGAGACAAGGTAACACAAGTGGAAGACTTAAAAGACCATAGGAAAAAATATTGCAATTAGCTTAAACATTGAGATATAGAGTGTAGAAGTTGAGAAAGCCAACTTCATAGAACCTGAAGATCACCTGCATGCAATTAACCTATCACAGAAAGGAAGAGATGGAGACAAAAAAGAAAAGGTGCTTTGCAAGCTTCAAGAGAAATTGCATTAACTGAATGAAATAATACAAAGAGATCAATCCTTATGAAGGAGATCAAGAAACCCTAAAGTGTAACCTAAAAGGGAGCATTTAATAATTAGAATAATTATTAAATGCCTACAAAATGCAAACTAAGTTAATCTTAAGTGAAATAATAAAAGGTAACTTAATTAAAATAATTAAGTAACAAACCTTTTACTCTAACACCCCCCTTAAGATGAACTTAGGGAGTAGCTACAAACTAAATGCATGAAAGCAATGCAACTACAAGCTAGAAAACAAACTTGGGTCCCAACAACTAGGCCTGATGAGGTACCCAATCACAACCAAATCTCTATAAAGTGGAGTAAAGGAGAAAACCCAGTGGGAAAAACTCCTCTCTAAAAAGAGATGAAAAAACATGCTGAAAAAAAACATGAAGGCCTCACAGAGACCCCCCAAGGACAATTTCTTTCACCCCAAGCATAGAACACAACTGAAGATAATGCGGTGATGCCAAAGGTTTCGTGAAGATGTCTGTAACCTGCTCCTCTATAGGAATGTACTCCAAGATGAGAGAACCATCCTGAATCAACTGCCTGATAAAGTGCATGTGGATCTCGATGTGCTTAGTCCACTAATGCTCCATTGGGTTGCGGGAAATGTGAATGGCACTTTGATTGTCACAACAAAGAATAGTGGGACTATCAAGACGAAACCCAAACTTTGTCATCAACTGCCAAAGCCATAAAACCTCTTGACTAGCTAACACTATTGCTTGGTACTCAACCTCTGTAGATGATAATGCAATAGCAAACTGCTTCTTGAAAGACCATGTGATAGGACTAGAACCAAGGCAAAAAGAAAAAGCCAAAAGTAGACTTCTGATCATTAACATCACTAGTCCAATCCGAGTCAGTGAAGCCAACAATGTGAGGGGATCTTGAAGTGTAGTGAATGCCATAATGAGTGGTGCCCTGAATGTACCTCAAGATACATTTGGCTACTTGCTAATGGCTCTCATGAGGATCATGTGAGAACTGAGAGACAAGGCCAACCACAAAGGAAATATCAAGACATGAATGTGTCAGGTACAACAAATTGCCAACCAACTTCCTATATAAAGTAGAATCCACTGAAGGAGTAGTACAAGTGGAAGACAAAACAACACTTGACTGAAATGGTGTGGGGGTAGGCTTGCAATCAAGCATGCCAAATCTTTGAAGCATATCATGAGCATACTTCTACTGAAATATGGAAATCCCATCCGAAGACTGAAGAACCTGTAGACCAAGAAAATAGTGCAGAAGGTTGAGATTTGTCATCTCAAACTACTCCATCAAAGCTCTCTGAACACTCTAAATCATGGAGGATGAGCTACCTATAAGAATGAGATCATCAATATATAGCACGAGAATCAAAAGATCACCCTCCTGATGTTGAATGTACACTATGTGATTAGAATGACAATGTGTGAAGTGAGAGGAAATCAAGAAAGAGTCCATCTTCTCATACCAAGCCCGAGGGGCTTGTTTGAGACCATATTTAATGAATGTCGAAGTCTGCAAACCAAGGAAGAGTCCTACACAAATCTCTGAGGCTGCTCCATATAAATCTCCTCATGTAGGTCTCCATGCAAGAAAGCACTCTTAACATCCATCTAAAACACTGTCCATCCTTGTGAAGCTGCAAGTGAAAGTACAAAGGGAATAAAATTCATCTTGGTGATAGTGTTGGTATGTGGCGATTGATCATGCTATACTGTATAGCCCATGGTATACTGTACACCCTGGCCCCCTGTCCTCGCCGGGGTCTGGGGCCGGGCTGGGCCCCGGGCAGGGGTTCGGGGGCGGTAGCCCCCGAGAAAAATTTTCTTCCTACTTTTTTGCGTGATCACTGAAAAAGGGAAAAATCAATGAAAAAGGAAAAATCCAATTTTGTAGAACCCTAAAATCTGGAAGCTTCTAAGCTTGGTAAAAAGGGGTTCGGATGGGTATTTCAGTATGATGAAAAACGCGATTATTCGCAAGATTGTAATAGGGTTTTTTCACTGGATAATAAAAGTATTGGATGGCTGCGGTTTGGTGGATGTAGCCCAGATTGGGTGAACCACGTTAAATCATTGTGTTATGATTTATTTTGTGTATGTTTAGTTTCTCTGTTTATATATAAAATCTGCATTTAATTGTTAGATCTGCCATCTCTAACCCTAACAGATAGGAGCAAAGGTCTCAAAGTAGTCAATACCCTCCACCTGAGAAAACCCCTTTGCAACAAGACGTTCCTTATACTTATCAATCAAACCATCTACAAAATACTTGGTACGGTACACCCACTTGCACCAAACCAACTTTCTTCCATTTAGAAGAGGACAAAGATCCCAAGTGTGATTCTATACTCCTCATCCATGGCCCTATCCCACTCAAGGTGACCTGTCGCCTTTGAAAACTTTTGAGGATCATCTGAAATAGCATGACTCAAAAGACTAGAACCAGATGTCTGAGCATGAGTACAATGAGTATCTGAAGGATCACCTGCCAAAGAACTAGTTGCCTCAATAGTAACATGAGCTCACCTAGGCAAATGCTGAGTGTCTGGTGGTGGTGGAGATGGTGGATCATCATCTACATCATCCTCAAGAGATAAGTAATCCTTAAGAGATTAAGAGAGAGGAGTAGGCAATGAGGGAGAAGTTGGTGATGGAGAATCCATCTGAGGATAGTTTCCATCAAATTGGACATCCCACCAAAACAAAACCTCTCTGGAATCAGGATCAAACAGCTTGTATGCCTTAACATCCTCACAATAGCCAACAAATATGAGTGATCGGCTCTTCCTCTCCATGGATTTTCATTGAGCATCAGGAATAAATGCCCAAGCCTCACTACCAAAAACTCAGAATGAAGAAACATCAGGCTTGACATGGGTCCAAGCCTCCTCATGAGTCATATGTCATAATGCCTTATGAGGCATCCAATTATGAATATAATTGGCACAATTGACTACCTCAACCCAAAATGAAGAACTCATAGCTCATGACTGTATCATACAATTTTCCATCTCTTGTAAGGTTCTGTTCTTTCTCTCAGCAACACCATTCTATTGAGGGGTGTAAGGTACTGTAAACTAATGCTGCAAACCATACTCAGTGCAAAAATCCCTGAAAGCCTGATTAACATACTCCCCCCATTATTTGTGTGTATCCTCTTGATAGAAAGTCTAGATTGCTTCTCCACAAATGTCTTAAAGATCCTGAATGGATCAAAGACATCGGACTTGTACTTAAGAAAGTACACCCATGTACATCTGGAGAAGTCATCAATAAAAGTGAGCACATATCGGGCCCTTGAAAAAGAAGGATTTAGAAAGGACATGAGATCACTATGTACCAACTCCAAGGGTGCCTTAGCACATGTGGCTCTACCCGTAGGAAAAGAATCCCACTAATGTTTGCTAAGTGCACAACCACGAAAAACACCATAAGTACAAGAAATCTTAGGGAGCCCAATCACTAGTGCTTGAGTACTCATCTGTTGTAGATATCTATAATTGACATGACCAAAACGCTCATGCCAAAGTCTGCTCACTGAGTTTGCATGTGCTATAAGAGATGAACCTGAATTGTCTGAACTCTCAAAGCCATCAAATATGTATAAACGAGATGCAAAATCAACACTCCTAGTAGCAACAACCAAATCAGGATCATGAAGGTCTCGAATAACCTCATCATGTGGTGATAACTCAACTATTTTACCAGAGCTAGATTGGAAAATTTGATAAATGGAAAGAAGGTTTGTTGAACTGTTAGGAACTAGAAGCACATCTTGAAGACAACCACCATCTAATGAAACAATACCTAAACCCTTAACTGAAAGTTGTGCTGAGTCACCAACTACAATGTGTGTAGTGCCAGTAGGGGCAAGTGTGATGACCAAATCCTGTGTGTGTTTCATATGGTGAGAAGCACTAGAATCTAGAATCCAAGTGGACCCTGAAGATAATGCTCATGTAGAAAGAGCATGACTATTCCCTGTGGGTGGAGAAGAAGACTGAGGTGAGGTGATATTATGTTGCTGCATGGATTCCTCTAAAGCCTCTAATCCTTTCCAACACCTGGAAACTAGATGTCCATCCTTGCCACATAAACTACAAGGATCACCTAATTTCTTCTTAGTCTTGGAGGAAGACTCACCAGACTTCAAATATTTTCCCTATTTAGGATTGGACTGTGGTTTTGAATTAGTCTTAGGAGGTGGCTTGAAGGAACTCTCATTGCCAGCTGAATCTGTCTTAGGCTTCGATTTCTGCTTCTTTTTCCCTTTATATGTTTGAGCTACCAGTGCTTGGTTCTTAGATCCTGAGAGGGCATCCAACTGTGATATTGTGGCCTACTCTCATGTCAACTGATCATAGAACACCTCAAAAGTAGGCATGGTAAAACATGCACCCAAGGCATCCATGGTGGAATAAAATGTCGAAGAGAATATTTGAAAAGGACCTTGAAGCTTAGAAAGAATCAGGTAAATGCACTCCTCATCTGTTTTGTTCTTACCACAACCCTGTAACAATGACCTCAGTGATTTGAACTTCATCAAAAAATCCTCAATGGTAGGATATGAATTAGGTACTAAGGAATTCAATTCGGCCTCAATCTGAAGTGCTCAAAACTAATTAATGGTGCCAAATAGAGTTTCAAACTTCAACCACATAGCCCGAGGAGTTGCACAACCCTCTAGATGGAATAGAAGACTATCACAAACATGCAAGGATAACAAACCCATGACCTCATTCATTTTATTCCTGTGCTGAAAAACCTCAAATGGCCATGTCAACTGAGGTTGAACTTCATCCAAACATGAGCATAAGCCTTTTGACATGAGAAGTCTGGTCATTTGTGCCTTCCAGGTGTGATAATTGTGTGGGAAAGATGCTCAATAGAAGATGAGTCCACCATAATGAATGAGTTTTGGAATGTTTTTTATGAAGATATTTCTAGTTTTCTGATGTAAATGATAGAAAGCAAGAAAAAAACACCCCCCACAACACAAGAACCCAAACCCTAGAACAATTTTGAAAGTTGAAAAGCGAGAAAAAGAAAAATATGCTTCAAAAAATACTATGTGTACCTGGTAAATTTTCTGATGAAATAAATTGCATATATGGAAAGAGCACAAAACCACCTTTCCAACACCTATTCATTTTCGTAAAATGAAGTCCGGATGCAAAAGTTATGCCCCTTGGAGTGCAAAAAAAAGTTGACTTTGACTAGAAAAAACATAGTAAAACGAAAAAAATCAGAAAAAAATTCTACACCACTAGATCCAGCTTCGAATTAGCTTTCCAGTGATATTTCATTTAAAAAAACGGAGCTCAAACGCCCATTTTACACTCGATTTTTAGAAAGAGGTCAAAAAAGACTTCAAATGGAGCCCTGGTGGCTCTCTAGTGGTTCCACTTGGTTTGGAGGCACTTCGGTGGCATGCTAGCGGCGGGTGGGTGGCTGGCAGGTGGAGGTTGGGCACCGATGGTGGCTAGGCAGCCGACCGATGGAGGTGGCTGCCCGACGGTCAAATCTGGTGGCCGTCGCCTCTACTGGTGGCCGCTTAGCTGAGTAGCGGTGGTGATTCCCTTTTGCATGGGAGGCACTTTTTTAAAGCTTATTTTTTTTATTTTTTGAATTTTTTTTAATTTCTTTGCATCAAAACTTGTGCCCTAGGGTTTGTACGACCCTAGGGAAAATTGTTTTTGCCTCCTGAGTCAATTGCACCAAAATTGAGCGAGTTATACATCAAAAAACTTGGAAACAGCCTCCTGAGCGCAACTGTGAGGTCAGTTTGGGCTCAAACCACACAAAATAAAAAAATATTCCCTGGATCAAAAAAGGAAAAACCCAAACCCTCGAAGCTCCAAAAATCCTTCAAAACACGAATAGGAAAGCAACAAGTCTGGAGCTCTGATACAATGTAGAAGTTGAGAAAGCCAACTTCATAGAACTCGAAGATCACTTGCATGCAAATAACCTGCCACATAAAGGAAGAGATGGAGACAAAAAGTAAAGGTGCTTTGCAAGCTTCAAGAGAAATTGCATTAACTAAATGAAATAATATAAAGAGATCAATCCTTATGAAGGAGATCAAGAAACCCTAAAGTGTAACGTAAAAGGGAGCATTTAATAATTAGAATAATGATTAAATGCCTACAAAATGCAAACTAAGTTAATCTTAAGTGAAATAATAAAAGGTAACTTAATTAAAATAATTAAGTAATAAACCTTTTACTCTAACATGGAGAAGAGTTGGGTTCTCAAGCTAACTTACAAATCCCAACAAATTGTCTATTAAGGCACTCTCATGGCATCTTGGAAAATAGGTCCAATAGTACAATCCTACAATGACTTGAGCTTAATGGTTTAAATTGAAATAAGTTTAGGCTGCATAACCTAATTTTCATGGCTCAAACTTTAGGTTTTGGAGAGCATGTTGCATTATTGAACACTTGAAACTAAAGTTTGAGTTGTGAAATGCAAACTATGAAATTCCTGCATATCATTGATCCCTGACACATCAACAATTTGAGCTTCGATCCCCCAATAACAAATTGCAAGAATAAATACAATTCCTCTAATGATGACATCAAAACTCTTCTTGATGCAATAGTATTGCAAGTCCAAAGTGGGTATCAATTGAGGAATAGGAAAGTGATTGTAAGAAGTGATGTTGCTACTAGGCCAAACATACCTACTATAAATATAGGGAAAGAAAGATAAAGGGTAAGAATTGAGATCAAGGATAATGACACCATTAAGAAAGTAATAGAAAATTTAAGAGATCAAATGTAACTTCCTATATTATAGAAGAAAAATATTTTCACTATTCACAAGCCTATTACACCATTGAAAATGAAGGATTTAGATGAAAAAGTAAGGCAATTTTAGAACCCACCATTGAGAGAAAAATGGGAGCCTTGGAAGAGAGGAGTAAACAACCAAAAGGTAAGGTTGTCACTTCTTGTGATTAGATAATTTCATGTATTCTTGATATAATTGATATAGTAGCATCATAGTCTATCTCTCTAGACAATTCTAAACCCATTTAGAAAGATCAAGTGATGTGCCAACTTAGACTTTATATGGGCCAATAGGAGAGCTCCTTAAGCTTTTTGAACATAGAGAGAGTTTTATCCTACATCACTATTTTAGATGAATCAAACTAGCCTACTAGCATCCATAATAGTTCTAATATTAAAATAAATTCCCAAGACACCTCCAAGGCCTATCTAGGGACCTCCCTAGTTAATAGTCAGTTGAATTATTTCTATCATTTCTATACAAATTTATAGATAAATGGATGACTAGTTCATAGCTAGATGTTAGACTCTAGAGTCTTGAGAAATGACATATCTCTTCAAATTATGAATGAGGTGGGTTTGCAAGTTTATAAATCTCATGGTAAATAATTTACCATGAACTCTTGGTAGATGAATGTCATTAGAGTTGTAAATGACATAAAGGTTCAACATGTTGCATACCTAGGTAAATAATTCTTAATGGATATAATCATCATTGATTTTCCTACCAAGTAGCAAAATTTTGTTGTGGGGAAAGTGGGAAGCATTAATTTGTGGCAACATGCAAATGGAATTGTCTTGTGCTATCTACTCGGTGTGTGGAGAAGAGGTTGAGCTACATAGAGAAAAGAAATGGTTGCATATTGTTGAGGACCATTATAAGAGGTACCAATTATTTGATTTACTTAGATTCTAGTCTAGATGATTGCATTGGTATTAGGAAAAGTCTCTCAAATTTTCTCCTAATGTTGAGTATATGAAGAATTCAATTTTTACACCATTAAAAATAAAAACTCAATTTTTAGTCCATAGACTTTATTTTTTGGAAAAATATATTTTTTGGATTATTTCGCATCGCTTCTAGTGATACCTCTTATATAGATATTTTTTTTAGTTCTACAATTTACAAAAAGGGTCACAATGGCCTCCCAAATATAAAATTATAGCCTTCAAAAGTTGGGCCTCTTGAATTAGAAATGTAAAAATATATCTAACATAGAAAATAAATGTAAGGAGTTGCACTTGTTGATCAACTTACAACACATCATAAGGAATATTTGAATGGATATAATGAAGCAAAATTGGAATGATTGAGTTGGTAAATATATTTTGTTGCGCTTATGATAGGTGGAAGGAATATGCCATTTTTAGCCTATGAAATCATCTTGGAATTTGGGTGTTTATTTTATAACTAGGTATTTAGGCATCACTTTTTAAGGTGGTTTTTTATCTAATGATTTTGTAAACCATTTGATGATTTTGTATACTACTTCTATTTATATGACTCTTTAGAGGGATGTATTAATAATGATTTTGTAGGTATTGTTATGCTATTGAAATTATTTTTAGATCTATAGTTGGTTATACTCTTGTAAAGGTTTTATCTATAAGTGTATTATAATTGTGTTTATATTATCAAATAATACATTGGGTTGCTTTAGAGTGTAGGATTTTTCTTTGAAAAGGGTTTTTCCCTTGCACACCTATGTTAAGGTATGGCTTTGTTTATATTTAAATGTGTTTCTTATTTTTTTAATTGTAAATATCTAAAATTTACATAATACTCTCCTCCAAGATTAGTTTAAGGAGTATTTTCATGTACCTTGCTTCCTTTTATTTGTTATCAGATCATGATCACCTTACTTATAGGTGTTGGGTAGAGGGTTTTTTGTATTGATCTTCATTTGAGTGGGATCTTGCACTGAAGGGTGTGATCTTATTGTAGGAAGATACAAAAATTCAGATTTGGAGGGGAAGAAGGTCAGATTTCTTGCATCCACCTTATTAAAAACAATGCAGTAGTTAGTCCATTAACATAAGCATATACATATGTATAATTATTTTACTTTTCATAATGAAATATCTTTTACTCTCAACATAAATTATTGTAGTTTTCAAATATTTCAACTCCTATTACATTACTGATTGATATTGAGCTATTAAAAAACATATTTTAATGATCATAATATTAGTCTAAAAATTATAACCAAAATTCAAATCATTATATAACATATTCTATAAGGGTGATAATGGTGTAATGTTTTTAAATAAATCATGATCACTAGGGAATTTTTTCATTTGGGTTGAACTAAATGTATACAAGAGTATTATCACTTCTCACGTGATCATTTATGTCAGTCATAGGCTTAAGATAATTGTGTAAAGGAGGAGATTCACTACTCTCGAGATGATAGGGTCTTAAGGAGAAAATAACCCTCAATTACCTCAAAAGGCACTACTCAAGTGACAAGATAAATGATGAAGAATGTTTACACAATTTAACCAAATTAACACTAAGTTTTAAATAATGAGAATATTAAAATCACTTAATTACGAGAGTAAATGCCATAATTAGTCTCTCTGATATATAGAAACATAAAGTATAGAAACCACATATTATACCTTCAAGTGGATTTTCTCTCAACCGTAGATGCCAATGCATCATACAGATGTCTATGTGCCATATTTTCATCTCTGATGAAACAAATAGTAAAAATATAGAATCTAGAATACCTAACTCACCAACTTTGTTCATTTGCACACAAATAGAACATGAAAGATGTTGTGGGTTGTTTAGAGGCTTGCCTCAATCAAACCCCCATTTTGGTGTTTCCACCTCCTTAGACAACCAAGTAGGATTGAGATAGATAAAATGCATAAAGCAAATATGTATGATAGAAAGAAACCTCACAAAGGAGAAGCCCTATCACGAATACAATCAGATAAATAAAGATGAGATTATATAGACAATATTATCAAAGATAAAATGAAAAGAGAGCATTACCAATAGCTTGTGGCTCCCCTTGATATATGTGATAAACTTGTGAGCAAGAGGAGTCTTGAATGTTGTATTAGAGAGAATTTCTACAGAGCTTCGCTATGAGAGTGAGAGAGCAAGAGAGAGCCTTCTAGTTTTCAGAGCATCCTCTTTTAAGATGAGAGTGGAAATGGAGTTTTGTTAAGTTGCATGGATGGGAGGAGCCACTATGACATGTGTCATGGGAAAAGGATACATAATATTCACATTTGAATCTCAGAAAGTATGAGGATGCTAGTGCATCGTGTAGACGTATATGTGTCGTGCTAGTGTTTTATCAAAACTACATGAAGATCCGATACATAGGCTGCTAGCACTTCATCGTTGTCGCCTATGAAATTAGAATTGTGGAATTCAAACTTATAGGTTTTTGTTGTAAATGAGGTGGGCCTAAATGCATAAGTGTGAAACTGCCACAAGGTGCAATATATGACACAACTTGTTATGTACTAATAATTTTTTAGGCCTAGGATTTGAAGTATTGTTGTTCAAGGATTAATAGATTCAAAATGGTTAATTTTATCTTGAAGTATGTTATATTCATGTGGCTTTAGTGTTAATGAAAATTCTTATTTCAATAAATGGTAAATTGTAGTTTTATGAATTTTGAATTTAAATGTTGTATATAATTATATATTAAACTAGGTTTGTTTCAACTTTTTTTAAAATTTTTGCAGCATCGGGAAGTCCCTCTATTTGATAAGATTTTTTTGGGAAATTTTTTATGTTTAAAAATGCATTGAGTGTGGAAAAATTAATATTGTTGAGGTTGAAAGTTTGAATGTTATTTCTACAATATTTTACTCTAGGCTATGGTTAATTGTAAGATTTTGAGGCTACTATCATGACCATATAATTAGGCTTACTTTCTACATTGTATTTGACTTTATAGTCAAAATGGATAGACCATACAAATATATAATTGTAACCTAGGTAAAAATCTAGGTTAGCAGATTAGAGCTTAAAATAAGATAACCCAAAGCAAGCAATGAAGAACAAAGGAGTAAAAACATGAAAAAAAGGAAATATCTCACCATATGTCTTCAACCTCCATGATTAACCTTCATTTCACCTTCTCTATTTGCTGGAAAATGATATTTTCCCTCAAATTTGTGATGAGCAACCTATGATAATGTCAATGTCCTAAGCAAATGTTGAAGGATTCTATCAAAATGCTACACCATGCAACTAAGAAACTATGAAGCAAGCCTAAAACACTCATGAAATATCCTATAAAGTCAAGCAATGCTAAGATGTCAAGATGCCAAGAGATGTAGATTGCCTAAGATGTAGATGTCCAATGGAGACCAAAATTTCTATTTTATAGAAAAGTCAATTTTGGGTGAATGGCCAAGATTGAAGATTGACAAATTCTCTGAGATCAATGGTTAATATTGAATGTGACAACCCACAATTAGGGTTAGGGTAACATTAGGGTAAATTTGAAATGAATGGTCAAGATTTGATTTCAAAAAATTAAATCAAGGGACAAGATTGCATGTGACAAGAGGATAAGAATGACATGGAAAAAGAAAGAGCTGGAAGATCAAATAATATTAGAAATTATTTGTTTTAAGAAGGAAAGTTGTCATTTTGAATTAAAAATTAATTTAATTCAAAGGCTATGTGGAGGATCATCATGGAAAAAATAGGCCCTTAAGTGGCAAAAAATTCATAAAAATTAGAGTTAGGCAACTTGACGTAAAAATTTGAATAAATTATCTATATTATTTGAAAAATATGTAAGAATAGAATATGTATAAAATTTAATGTAGTTTCTAAACTACTAGGTTTATTTAAAAAAAAAAATCTATTTGGTGAAAATTTAAAATTTCAATGCAATAGTACTTAAATTTCAGGGAAAAAGAAGTAGGTGTCCTGTCTAACCACCCTAACCATAATAAAATGATAATATTTTTAATAATATTTTAGATATAAGTAGAGGACTCATGTCCCGATGTGATGCATATTTTTTGTATTTTTTTCCAAGTAAATAATTAATTATGATTTTTTATTACAAATTTTAAAAAATATAAAAAATCGTATGTCTAACCACTTTAACTTGGTCAAAACTTCATGATTTTTTTTAATCCTATAGTATGCAATAGAATGTGACACATGTTTTGGATTCAAAAATGTGATACCGCTTTGAAAGCTATAAATTTGTTTCAATCATCCAATCAATCAAGACTTTAGTTGTAATTCAAATAGAAAATAAATAATAATTATCTATTAAATTCAAAGTAAAACATAATTTATATTGGTGGAAAGCTGAGAATTCCTTAAAACCCCTTTTGTTTCATCAATTTTGGGTAAAAAAAAAAGTTGTCAGCCACATACCCTACACATACCCATCATATTGCCACTTTTTGGTCCATCATGATCCTGCACATACCCCAAAAGTGGGGCCATGTGACAGTAAATAATTAATTTAAAATTATTTACTAAGAGAGAGAAAATAGAAAGTGGGACAATTTTAAATAATTTTATTTAAAATTAGGAGAATGCCAAGGTGGACAATACTTAAATAAATTAAAGAACTTATTTAATTATGAGAAGACATTTAGAAGATAATGACGTATTTAAAAATTTATTTATTTAAATAATCAGGAGAAAATAATGGACAAAAGATAATTAAATAAATTTAAGAGCTTATTTAATCATAGGGAGACATTAGAAAATTAGTGACGTATTTATTTAAATAAATAAATAAAATTTATTTATTTAAATAATCAAAAGAGGAATAAAAGACATGAATGAATTAAATAATTATGAATTATTTAATTAATATTTGAAATTGGACCATACGACATACTTAAATATTTAAATTATGTTAGGAAACAATATGGAGAAAATAGAACTTGCAGGCCTAGGTCATTTTTATGTGTCTACATTTTGCCCCACGTTGTCATAATGCAGCTTGTCGCATTGAGACAAAGAAAATTTAGTCAAAAACATGCCCCAGTGAAGGTACGTAGTATCTATAACCTTCATTTCCCTTCTCCATTTTGTTTGAATGTGATAATTACCATCAGATTTGAGTGTGCAATAATAAGCCTATGACAAGTGACTAGCAAAATATTGAAGATTGTTGGTTCACACTAGCAACATGTAGTTGCATAATATGTGTAGATAATGAAAATGACAAGCATAAGGTCTTTTATAGAAAAAAAACAAATTTGAATGAATGGTTGAGATTGGATGCCAATAAGATGTCTTAATCAATGGCGAAGATTGAAAGTTGAGTTATGGACTAGGGTTAGGGAAAAATTAGAGAAAATCATAAAGATGAAGGGTTGAGATTAAATTATGAGATAATTCAATCAAGGGCTAGGATTAAATGAGATGTCAAGAGATATTTGATATGATGTGGAAGATAAGATTGGCATGGATAAAGAGGTGATAGGAGAAATTAAATAATAAAAATTATTTAATTTAGGTGGCCAATGAATAATTAAATAATTATTTAATTGTAGAGGAATGTGACAAAAATAATCATTTTGAATTAAATAATGATTTAATTCAAAATTCAAGAGAGTGGACCAAATTAAATAAATAAAATCTATTTAATTTATGAGAGAAGAGGCTAACGAATAATTAAATAATTAAAATAATTATTTAATTATAATGGAAAGTGGACACAAATTAAATAAATAAGAATTTATTTAATTTTAGAAAGAAGATGACTTAATTAGTGACATAATTAAATATATAAAATTTATTTAATTAATCAAAGAGGAATAAAGATAAAAAATGAATTAATTAAATAATTAAAATTATTTAATTAATAGAAAAATTATGACTTTATAAAATAATTAAATAATTAAAATTATTTAATTATCAAAGACAAAAGGGGAAATGCTGGAGAATTTATAAATCACTGGGACAATTTTTAGTGTCTACAATAATTAAAAGTGTTATAGTCAAAATGAATAGACCACACAAATATATTATTTAAAAAGTGAAAATATCTAGTAGAAAAGAATGTTTGCATTGAGTTCAAGTTTGCAATAAAATAGAGAAAAGACAATTCATTAAATGAACTTTAATAGAAAGCTCCCACTATAATGCTATAGAGATAAAGTAGCACCCAAAACATATATATGCTTATGAAAGAGACCTTACATTTAGATTGAATATATATATTATTAAAAAAATGAAAGCATCAAAGTCTAATCTCTAGAAGAAAATGATGTTTGCATTGATTACAAACATGCATAGAAAATAATTTCATTATCAAATGGGACAATGAATAGAATGAAAAAGTGTACAATTAATTATGAACCCAATAGTCTATGTCAAAATAATAAAAATATTCACAAATATTATCTAAAAGAATGATAAATAAAATAATTTTGATATTTTGAAAAAATATTAAACAAGTGCCACGTAATGGCTAGTACTTTCCTTTATAGTATTGTAATTATTATTTTCTAGATTTGGAAAAAAATAAATGTGAGTTTTACTAATGTGAATAAAAATAAATGTAAGTTTTGTCAATTATAGTGTTTTAGTATTGTTAATTAGTTCTTTGCATGATCTAACCCTAAACCTAACTCACATCCTAACTCTCACCCTAACCCTAACCCTAAACTTAACCCTAACTTTAAATTTTAAACCATTATCCTAATCCTAGACCTATCTCTAACCGTAACTATGGTTGTAACACTATCCATAACTATGATCATAACCCTAACCCAAACAATAAAGAATTGCAACAAAAAAAATTCTATCAATTAATAATGGGAATAAAATTTGAAATAAAGATATTAGATGAATAAAATTTTAAAGCATTATATCTATTAATCATATTTTAGTGATTTTTATTAGTAATATTTAATTTTTAAATAGTTATATCCATAATTTTTACATTATTTTTAATTCTAATCCTAATCCTAATTATAATGTTTTTAAGATTATAATAATTAATAATAATAGGATTAGAATTATAATTTAATTAATATTTTTAGTTATTTTAATTTGTATTTATGTATGTTTTGAAGATAATAAAATTTGGAAAATAAAAAAAGTGGCAATATCAAATAGTTTTTTGAGATTTAATTTAAATTTTTATTTTAAATGTGTAAAATCAAATTAGGAAAATTATCTTTATATGCTAATTTATGGATGTGCTTTGATTTAAGTTTTATTTTATTATTTTAATAGTGTGAGTTCAAATCTCTATAAAATAGCTAATTGATTTTTGTGAGTTTTTTTAATAAAAAATAACAATTGCATACATTAAAAAAATTATTCTTAAAAAAAATGTAAAAATAAGTAACATTTATTTATTTTAGAAAGATTTAATGAAATGACTTTATAAAGCAAAAAATGAAAAATCATTAAAAATTAATAATTTACTTTGCTTTCCCTATAAATTTACCCATAACACCCCAAACTTTTTAGCCAATTATGTTCAAGAAAAATAATTTTTACAATTTTTAAAGTTAAGTATTTAACATGTTCACTTTAAAAAAATAAATAAATTATATTTTAAGAGTATAAAATTCTAGTTTTTCATTGGTTAAAAGCCAACTTATTAATAACTAATTAAAAAAATGAATTGAAGAATTGATGGCAATAGTACTATGCCTCATGATAAGTACTAAAAAATAATACATTAAAAGATCTAGTTAAATTGTACTTTCTTATTATTCCTACATCCTTGATAAATATACATACAAAAAAAAAATAATAGAAAATAAAAATTGGCAAGGGTTCACTTTGACAAATTGAACAAAAAAAAGTTCTATATGTAGCCATAGCTTATAATTGCTTACAATTGGGGAAAATAAGGGAAACAAATTATCCTCCTTGTCTTCACACCCCTTCTTGATTTCTCCACTCCTTGTTTCTCCTTTTCATTTTATTTTGCTCGTTTATTCAATTGTATTAATTCCATGAACAATTAAAGAATTTAATGTGCAATTATATATATAGTTTTTTTGTATTAAACAAAGATGGATTACATAAGAAAATAGCAATTCAACTAGGAACTGTACAAAAAAATGATAAAAAAATATACATCCAAGTCCAAGGCAAGACTATAACACCTAAATACAACAAAATAACGACTTCCATCCAAAAGGCACAAGTCCATCTAAAGGTTGTTATCAAATTACATAGACTTACAAATAAGGACCCTTAAATTCTGAACTTGAATAAACCTTGAATTTGTCTCGAGCAACAAATGTCCCCTTCATGAAGCTATAAAAGATGAAGTTTAATGGCCTCCAAGTGACCCCAAAATTTAGCATTCCTTTTATTGTCACCCTTCAGCTGAGAACACCAGTAGATAAACTAAAAATAATGTCAGAGTAAAGCCTTAGCATTCCAACTTCCTGATAAAAATGATTATAAAACATTGGCAAACATCTACAATTCCATATATTAAGTAAAGTGGATTGTTTTATTGAATCAACCACCAAGTTATTTTGCAGCCCAATGCCTAAAACTTCTTTCCAGTACAATACATGGCCACAAATAGCAGGAAAATGAACAAAAACAACACTCCATTTTTTCTTGGCATGAACACAATCCCAAAAAACATGTTTTAAACTCTCATTATGCTGACAATAAGGACATTTAGCTTGATAGAGTTTCAAAGTTTTCAACTTGTCCCCTACAGGCAGTTTGTGACACAAAATTTTCCAAGTCAAAATTTGAGCATTTGCAACAATTTCAGAATTCCAGATCTGGGCACTCAAATTCCTCCATTTCCTCTCATTAAACTTACATTTCCATTTGATATTGAGTCTTGAATTAAGCTTCACTTTTGGAAGTAATTTAAGATAGATTTTCTACAACGGGAAAAAATGGAACTGATGAGTACCCAACCATTGCCAGTCTTTGAAAAAACTGCATTGTAAAGGCATACAAAGTTTCATGAGCAATTCCATAGGAACCAAAGATTTCACAAATATCAAAAACCTTTTAGCATTGTTGTTGAGTTTAAAATAATTTCTAATACTTTTCCAATCTTTCCACTCATAAGAATTGAAATCCCATATATCATCAAACTAATGAACACCCTTCTTAAAAAGATACTTAGCTTGTTTTGGAAAGGTCATAGCTAGAGGTTCTTCTTGATACTGGACCAAGTTGTTCCACCAAATAGAAGGAGTAGTGAAACTAAAACCATGTTGCAAGGAATTATTCCTCCAATTTAAAAAGCTACAGACTTGTTGCCAAGCCTTCTAGATAGATTATAAAGGAAATGAAGCCTTAATGCGAAAGAAAGGAGCAAGTAGAAATTTTTCCAACCAATTAAATCCATGCCAATTATTGTTCTTGGTAGCGTGAATGATTCGATTGCGAACCAGAATTTTCCACTATTCATTTCTAGAAACAAATCTTATTATCCATTTCGTTGATATGTAGGACCCCTGTGTTTTGGGGTCTAAAAGACCTAGTCCACCTATATCTTTAGGCTGAATGCAATGGATCCAAGATGCACATTTAAAACCAACCTTCCCATCCCAATTAGTCCATAAAAATTGATGAATTATTTTATTCAAGTCTTTGTATTCTTTTTTGGATGGCATCCAACATGATGAATAGTAGACGTGAGAAGCCAAAAAAATTTGATTAACCACTTGGATTTTACTAGCCAATGAAAGATATTTATTTCCCTAAGTAAAATCTTATTTTTCAACTTAGTTAAGAACTAATTCCACATATCAGAAAATGAGACCCCTCGCCCAAAAGGAATCCCCAAGTAACGAGTAATTTTCCCATGCTTAATTTGTTTCCATTCCCTAGGAATCCAAGGTGGAGCTAGATCAGGTTGAACCATAAGAAATTCAATTTTATGATGTGCAAGCTTTGAACCTGAAACAACATAATAGAAATACATAATCCCCAAGACATTAGTAATTTTGGTTTTAGAATTTTGAATGAAGATCATACTGTCATCAACAAAGTGTGAGTTGAGAACCACCACATTGTCGGGGATGGGAATGCCTTTAATTGGATTCATTTGATTAGACTTTTTCAACAAATAACCTAAAGCATTAGTAGCAAGAACATAGAGGAATGGAGATAACGAACATCCTTGTCTGATAGAGCATTGTAGGGGGAAGGGATTAGTCAATAAATTATTAATAATAAGCCGAGCATTGGTCTCTCTAAATAGCATTTGAACATGATTACATATTTTGGGCCCAAACCCCAACCACTACAACATCTTAATAATAAAACTCCACCTCATTCTGTCATAAGCCTTGTCAAAATCCAACTTAACCAATAAAGCATTTTGTCTAGTTTGTTGCACCCATTCATTAGTTTCCCAAGAAAGAATTAAATTATCAAGAATATATCTCCCTCCAAGGAACCTAGTTTGTTCAAGTCGGACTATGCATTTTACCACTAGTTTAACCCTTGCAGCCAAAGCTTTAGCAATAATTTTATATGAAGTATTAACATGGGTAATAGGCCTCCATACAGAATTAGTATCTTCAATCTTACCTTTTGGAAGAAGTTTGATTAAATGCTTATTAACTTGAGGCCCCAATGATCCATATTTTAGCGCTTCTAAGTAAACAAGGTAAAAATCCTCCTTGATATATTGCCACATGATTTGGTAGAATTCAACTAAAATTCCATTTGATCTAGGACTTTTATTATGAGGCATAGAAAACACATAATGTTCTAAGTCATCTAAAGATAGATCATGATCCAAACACTGGCTGTAATCAACATCAACCTTTTTAGGAATGTATTCTTGGATGATGTCTTCCAAACCTGATTGAACATCCTACCAATGGGGATCCTCCCTAAAAATATTCTCATAAAAGTTGTGGAATAAAATTTTAATCTCCTCCAAATTAGAATGAACTTGACCATTCTCATCTTGGATTGTACCAATAAACTCTTTTTTATGTTTATAGTTCAAATAATTTAAGAAATACTTGGAGCCTCTATCTCCATCTTTAAACTAATGTAATCTAGCCCAAATTTTGGCTCCTTGACCTCTACAAATATCATGTTTACGTAACTGAGTTTCAATCACAACTATAGAGGTTTGGATCTTACTATAGTTTGGATTAGAATTTAGAAGTTTTCTAAACCTTTCTAATCTCTCGATTGCAAGGATTTTTCTTTACGCTTTACTACTAGGGTATTCTTTTACCAAATGAGCAAAGAAATGCAACACACTGAGAAATAGCCACACTCCACCATTCTCTATATGACTCTCCTTCTTTAGGCTTAGGGATAGAGTTCCAAAGACCAACTAGGGCAAAAATATAAGAAGGGATTTTCAAAAGTGATGTGTTGAGTTTGAAAGGTAGTTGGTAGTTCACTCCATCCGAATGCAACATAGAAATTGCACAAATGATCGAAAAGTGGTCTGAAAGAGTAGTAGAATAGTCAACTTTGACACAATTCCCAGAAGCCTCCTGGATTAGCTGAAAATTGAGGGAGATGTAAAACCTATCTAGCCTGCTAAGTTTTCTATCAGCCCCAAATATGCAATTAGTCAAGGTATACCAACTATTCTTATGACTTGTGTGTTTTTCATGAATAGGATCTACTACTCCCAATGTATTATGACAATATAACCACTTATCAAACTCATCATTATTTCACTTGACATGACTATCCCAACTACAATGTAGCTAGTTCTCCACCATGTTAAAGTCACCACCAATGATCTAATCATCTTGGGGAAGATTTGTTGTCATCCAATCCCATAAGTCACATCTTTCTTTTGCAATATTAGGGGCATAAATCGAACAAAAACCAATGGGCTAGTTATTGATAAAAGAGAGGACCCAAACACAACTATGAGAAGGTTCCTCCCCTTTATCAATGACAAATTTGTTGACCCAGGGAGAAATTCCAATGATATCCCATCCTCTTCCTTCACTATGCGACATATAAAAGAAAGAAGCATCCTTCCATATGTTGAATAGAGAAGAACCAAGGCGGGTACCATTAAGCTTTACTTCTTGCAAGAATAAAATGTCTAATTTCCACTTAAGAATAGCATCTTTGACATGATACTCCCGATTGGGGAGTGTAATCCCTCTTACATTCCAAGAAAAAATCTTAAACTTCATTTTTTAAGCAAGGTTAGGAAATTCTTCCTCTTGTGGTAGAGCCTCAAATTGATTAATAAGAGAAATATCATGCTTAGAATAACTTTATTCCTTTTTAGAAAGACAAGGAGACCTAGATCTTTGTCTGACTGAAGGGGAATGAGAACCTTTCCTATCCAATAGAGAAGGAGACCTATGTCTCCCAGAAGGTGGAGAAGCACTTTGATTTGAAGGCAAGGGTGGAGATGTTTTCTCTTAAGAGCTCTTGTTATGCAAAGATGAAACTGAGCAATTATAAGAATCAATATGACCATTTTGAGAAACTGAAACCCCTGTAGGTTCTTCCCTTTTCCTGACCATATGCCAACCAACCAACATCGTAACATCCTTGTAAGAAGATTGAGAGTTTAAATTAAATTTTTTATGGTTCACTTCCAAAAGGTCTTTGGCTTGTTGTTGCGAATGAGAAGGTTTAGAGGGCATCTCGGTGGGCGGTGAAGGAATTTGAATTTGTTGAGGACTAAAGATAGCTAACCCTTGGGACTGAACATGCATATTTTTCTTGGCTGGACAATCTCTAATCAAATGGCCTTCTTGTCTACAAAAGAAGCAGGCATTGGCCTTGTTCAAATAAACTATTGGTTTCAATGAAACTCAAATCCAGGGCATATCAATTTTATATTTTTAGATAATTTCTGATTAAGGTCCATTTCCACACAAACCCTAGGATGTACCCTCAAACTGGAAAACTTATTAGTGTTGTTCTTACACCATAAAACCTTGCCAAGTTGTGTTGCAATTTCTCTTAAGAATGGGTAGAAGAAAATATTTAGAAAAGGAAGCTCTAACCACATTGGGTATTTAGATCCTAAAGGACCTTTTGGATGGAAATCCAATGTCCAAGCTTGCAGGTAACAAACCTATCCACAAATGAACCAAGTACCATATTTAAGCACAACTTAGGCATGCTCAGCTGATTTAAATTTGTAGGAGACACAGCCTTTGCCCAAACTCCTCAAGGCCTCTATTTCCCAGCCCTTATTTTCCTAGTTGATTTTGGCCCATTTATAGAAATCAACTTCAGATGGTATTCCCCTCAGAAAAAATAAATGACTGATCTTTGTTGACATTCAACAATGCAGTCTATCACATCATCAGGAAGTAAAAATTCTAAGGTTTTATCTTCAACCTCATGTGCAGACTCCTCCATGTCTTTATTTGTAGCTTTTCCTTTATCTTCAATGAAATTTTCAACAACTTGACCCACATTTTCACCCATTAACTCCACTCCATCAAATGAAGAACCCACCGCAACAACATTTTCTTTTGAAAATTCAAATTGTTCAACTGAAAAATCTCCCCTCTCCTGCTATTTGTCTTGCCTCTGCCTTCAGTCTCATTGCACCCCCATATACTCCTCTGCTTGAGGTTGTTGCTAAATCTATCGTTGAATTTCTTGCAAGAATCACTGATAAATTTGGTTGCCTCCTATTGTAGCCGCTAGGGTTTCTACTGTGCACACCAAAAGTTTCTCGCTCTCTCTTTTTCCCTCTATTTCCTCTGAATCGCTGACGGAATAGTTCACAATTACATATAGTTTGTATTTAAGTAATATCTATATGTAATCATGTAATTTAAGCATTTTATAATTAAATATATTAAATAATTATATATAATTTTATTTAATTAATATATATTTCGTATTTATCTATCTAAATATAAATAAGTATATATTTAATTATATTCAAATATCATAATTGTTTTTAGATATTTAAAAATATGTTAAAATATGTATTTTATATTATAAATATATGTATATTTCTATTCTATAAGTATATTTTTTTATATATTTGTTAGTAAATAAATAAATAAATAGAGATTGTATATCTATGTCTTATACAATTCTTTTTAAATTTACTTTGTTTTTAGTATTTTATTCTCTATTTTAGATATTTATTAGTAATTAAATATAAATATATGTACTTATATCATAAATATAAGTATATTTTGTGTTGTACTTTCCATATTTATAATTTTTCATATGTATTAAATTCTTTATATATAAATATGTATTAGAGTACAATCTTTTATCTATGTTCCACTTTGATTATCTAATGCCTATATGAACGTTGTATATTTATAGATTTTTGCATTGTTATAAATATATATTTCAATATAGAGCTTTAAAATGCAATCTTTAGCATGCATTTATTAATATAAAGAAGTAGATAAATAAATGAGCACTTTTATTTTATTCTTAAAAATTAGATAATTATGTAGATGCATATTTATTATATCTATAGGTATACATACTTATAGATATTTATATGTTACTTATATATATTTATTTGTATAGATAATTATTTAGATTTACAGATATATTCTAGATATTTCTATGATATTTATAGATATATAGAATTTTATAAGTTATGTGTAGATTCTTTTTTGTCTTTAAAAATAAGGATATGTTATTAATCTGCATTTTTTTACTGGCATTCATAGATATACATGATAGTTATAGATGCTTATTCATTTATACATATGTTATAAATATACTTATATTTATAATATTAGTAACATACTTATTTTTTATGTTTTTAGATTTATAATTCATTAGTGCATAGATGTAAAAATATATATCTTAAATTATTATTATAAATGTAACTAATTTGTTTCTTAAGATTTTTTACATAAAATAATTAATATAAGTAAATAAATAAGGCTTAAAAAAAAGTAAATAAATACGTATTATCATGTTAATATAAAGATACTTTTATTTTTATTTTTCATATATAAATTTGTTAATTTTTGTTGTCTTATTTTTGTATCTCGCACCATGTGCTACATCCCCTCTCTCTTCCCACCCCTTCACATCTCTTTTTAGTTAGTCTTGGTTTGTAACTAATCATTTTATATATCCTTGAGCTCTCTAACATCTTGATGGTGGATGAAAAAGTGTGATCTAAAATGTTGATGCTAAAAATTCTCACACAATCAAATCTAGCAACACCAAAAGTGACAACTTCATGGATTGTGGATATTTGATAACAATAAGAGGAAAATTTGACAAAAAATGGTTATAATGTGACAAGATATCAAAAGAAACTATCACACCATCATCAGAATTGATCAAAATGCAACCAACATACTATTTACAAACTATTGTAAATGCATGCATATAAAACCAATTAAGTTTTGGTTGATTTTATTTTGACTAACTTGTTAGATGGATAAGCTCTTCCAGTGACAACAACATGAAATTATGAAAGAAGAGGATGAGGTTGTAAAATATGATTTAAAGTTAAATATTTTTGGAAATGAGGAGGTGGTTGGTGTACAATTGTGGAGACCAAAATAAATTTTGGTGAGCAAGTCTAAAATTACCAGATTGTGGAAAATTATGAAAAGAACATTGAACTAATCGATTGTGAGATAGATATTCAAAAGTGTACTTGGGAACACAACATTAAGACCATAAGAGTGATCATGGGGATGGTGTGGAAAATGTATGAGGATGAATTGGAGGGTTATGTCAACATAATGACAAGGTCTAGAAAATAAAACAAGGGCATACATATCAACATTAGTCCAAAGGTGGATGCTCTGAAAAAAATAGGCTTGGATTGCAATAGGATTTTCCAAAATTAAAACCATAATTGCATACCCTTGTCATGAACATGAAGAAAAAGGAGCAACTATTGGTCATCATGAAGGACACAAGTTAAAATTCTTGTAGATACATATTCTTGTTCTTTTGTTTTCGTATTTGATTTTTATGGCTACATGTTTCTAGAGTTTCTTGATTTTGCTGATTTATTTTTATTAAGAGGGGTAAATGATTTTGGCTCAGAGCTATGAAATAGTGAGATAAAAAATGAGGGACCTCATCCCCACTATAAATTCTCAACAATTACACCCCAATGGGGTTTGAACCTTGATGAAAAGAATAACAAAACAACAACTTAACCATCACACCATGTCACTATTGGCTGATTTTGTTGATTTGACTTTGGTAGATGATTTTATATTATCTATATTTTTTAAATTATTATTGTATATTTTAACTTTTGATTTTAATATATAATATTTTCATTAAAAAATGGTTGTGAAGTTCAATATAGATTTTAAAATGATTGAGTTGGTATATAAAGTTGCTCAATTTTGTGAGGAATACCTTGGTGCAATGACAATAATTTAGATATTAGATTGACACTATGGATCAAGAGCTTTGAGAAAAAATTCTAAAGGGTGATAATCACATATGAATAGTGGCCAGTGTACATGTTATAAAATAGAGTTTAAATTCCTATATACTTTGAAATTTCTTCAAAAGATCAACTTAAGGGAACATTTAGGCTTTGTGGAATTAGACAAATCATGGATTTTTATAATTATTGGATATAAACCTTACAATATAATAGGAACAATAAGAGGAAATATATGCTTATGAAATTTTATATATAAAAATAGTATGATAAGATCATGAAATGGAAATTTCTCTAAAATATTTAATATATGACTTCTTCACAATTTGATGCAACATTATGACCTTATTTATATAAATTTTTTTTAGGATGTACTATGATATTCACTTGAAATCCTATGTATGTATCTCCAACATTGTTGGAATGGGTAGTTTGATACCACTAAGGTGTTGAGAGAAAATATTTTTAATTATTATTCTCTAGAATACTTGGGATATTGTTCCAAATGACATTAAATAAGGGGGTTATGCAAGAAGGTCATTAGTGGGAGTTACATATTTTTCATCAATAAAATTGACCATCTCTCACATGTAGCACTGATAGTTACATTAGAAAAAGTGGAGCATTTTTTCAAATGTGGTGTGTCCCTCATTAGTTGCCACGTTCATGGTGGAGTGCTAGTTTTCGGGATTATGTCCATGAGGATTTATTGGGTCAAATATGTTATTTATTCATGGATTATATCTTTAGTGAGATCATAATTACACATTGGGATGTGGCATTTTTCATATAGACCATGATTTTGGTGGCCATTAGTTTTAGGAATCCACTTATGGTTTTCACTTCACTTTGGTCTATAAATTGGAGGAATTATATAAAGGATTAATGGGCTATGTAGGTAAAGTATTATTATGCTACTAGAATATTGTTGGACTAATGAGTGGAGTGGATTGTATTGATGCAATAAATTGTTTCTAATTAATACAAGTTTAATGTATCTTTGGTGGTGGATTTTCTTTTGAAATATTTTCTCCCTATATATTTAGTATTATATGTTATTGATTTTAATTTTTGATATATGTGTTTCTCTATGTTATATTTTAGATTAGATGACAAATCCATATTAATCTAATTATTTTTCCTATTTTCTTATTCTTTTGATATTTTGGCTTATTTTCTTTTATAGTGAGAGGTGTGATAGGCCCTCTACTTGTAAACACTATTCCACCACATATCTAAATATATTGCATACTCAATATATGCAATGGTATTTTACCTATTGTAGTTTAATATCAATGAGCTTAGAGAAGGATTCTTAAGCACATGTGTTTATTTTATATCATGATCTTTATTATTATTTATAGTTCTTTGCTTGTAATGGTTGGATATAATTTTGTTACTCAATGAGGAACCAATTATTAGAAAACTTGGTGTTTCATACCCGTTAAAATCATTCACTAGTAGTATATGAAGTAGAAGTAGATTGGTACACTATTATTTATGATTCAATATTATAATTAAGGATAAATATTAAGTAAAGTAAATTGCTACATTATTAGTGAATCATTTACAACATGTTTATGCTTTTCTAATGTTAAAGGGTATGGAAATAAATTATTTGAAGGGATTATGTCATTTCTATTGTTTATAGATGCATGCGTAGAGTAAATTCAAATCATCTATAGAGAGGTTTCCATTTAAACTTAACTTAGTGATAGTTATTGGGGTTAAGTTTACATTAAGGTATGGTTGTTATGGGTTTTGTTTTATTTAAGTGCCTATTCAAGAATACATTTAGGAATGGTCTCTTTTGTTTAAGTTAAGCCCAAAGTGTAGGAGATATTACTGTAGACATGCAAAATTTACATTATGCATTCGATCAAGATTCGGTCAAATTAGATGTCGCATTAGGACCATTCATCAATTAATCAAGTGCATTTTCATCCATTCATTTATCAAATAAACATTATCATTCAACCTTCATCTTGCATCATCCACTTAATTCAATAAATCAAAAATCCATTTAAATCAAATCTTAAATTATATTCTATCATTTTCTAATTCAAATAAACCAGAAAATCAAAGTCCAAAATGTCAACTCACCTAATCAGCATTAAATCAGCATAATCTTCATCTAATCCTAATCTAAAGTTAATCCCATCCCACTTGCATTATCTAGATCTAGCCACTTGCACAATAAATCAATTTTATTGATTTATTAAAACCTCATTTTCTCTCAACATGACAAGTCAAACATGGCATTTATTGCTATTTTTCCTTGTCCCCCTCTCAACATTTATGGCAAAATTTGAATTCAAAATTTCCCCCTCTTGGGCACTCTTCCCAAATCTTGCACACACATCAACTAATCACATGATGACAAGTGTCCTCAACTCATTGGCTTAATCTTTAGTCCCACATTGGTCCCTCTTCAACAATCTTAGCATTTGAAATATTCAAATAGAGGCTTCAACATTGAGCAAATCCTCCACAATCTCTCCACAATTTCATGCAAAGTCACTCTCTTCATTTGAGATTTGATCTTGTTCATCATCATTCCACCATCTTCATAGAATTTCATCATCTTGAGCTTTTTATCAAGGATTGGGAAAGGGTCACTAGCACATGTGACACCAATCCAATATGAGATAGATTTGGATTCTTGCTTCTTTGTGCTTTCATTTAGTTTAATTGATATTTTGTTGTTTGGATTGCATTATGAAGCATGATTCAATATTTCATATGGATTCTATATCTATTTTGCTTGATTTAACAATACTCATGCTAGTTTTTTTTTGAGCAAAATGCAGATTTAGGGTCTACAATTACCACTCTTATATGTTAACATTTAACAATATTGAGTCTATTAATGAGCCTTTATTCACCTTCTTGAAAAAAATTGCATAGTCTTGAAAGTGGGGAAAAGCTCTAGAATTTGGAAGAGTGATTTTGGGACCTAATATAACATTTTTTTTATCTACAATTCATTATAATATAATTTATATTCTATAATTCACACATACATGTGATCATATGTGATCAAAAAATTATGGTGTAGCATGTTGGAAGCCCATTGCAACATACTATAATCCATTCATGACTCTGGATCAATAAATATCATACTATCTTTCTTCAAATTTCATTGTGTTTATTCATTATATTGTATGATTGGATAATCCTTCATTAGATCCTTTATCAATAACTAATTGATATATACTCATAAAATTTTGGAATGATATGGTTGAATGTTACTTCACCAATAAGAAATGATTGTATACTCATAAACATTTATGTAACTATATTGTACATATAAATATTCAACTTCTCAAATTGGAGATTAGAGGCATAATCTAGGAGATATAGAAGTTTAGGAAAACCAATTAGATGTCACTCCTTTCTAGGACCATGGGAATCCTCATTCTCAACCTTGTGTTAGAATTAACTATGGTTGCCAAGATCTTGAGGCCAAATGGAAAGCATAAAGAGAGAATATCTAAATATGATAAGAATAAACTATATTCTTATCAATTATGATTCAATGGATATAAAAAATGTAGTAGAAACTCCTTGGTTATATAGCCAAGGTAAGATACAAGATGTCATAGGATTATGACAAGTGTCTTAATCACATGACATGAGACAATTTATCACTACTACCTAGGTTCACATGTGTTACAAGTCAAAAGATAAGATAACAACTAATGACAACTAACACATTCTAGAAAGATTCCTAGGTCCTAAGTAAACTTAACATGTAAATAAGTCCCCTAGTAATGAATTAACTAGGTAAAAGACTTTATTTACACCAACACCCCCTTAAGTGCAACTTAGGGAGTAGTAGATTATTATGAAAATGACAAAAAGATGCAAGAATGGGTCCCGAATACTAGGCCATGTTAGGTACCCATGTACATATGCAAAAGAAATCTCTCACAAACAGAGAAAATGAGAAAACTCAGTGGGACAAAAATCCTCCCCAAAAGAGAGATGAAAATACAAAAAGAAATGATCTCAGTGAAGAATGAGAAGGCCAAAACCCCATTTGAGGAAAAAGACCCCCCATAAGAGAGAAGAAGAAGAAAGCCAAGGAAACCCCCCCTCAATATTCAGTCTCCTACAATGATGGTAGAAGCTCAACATTGAATGTTGAAGATGATCCAATCTTGCTGAACAACATTCCTCCCCTTAGGAAGCAATAAAACCAAGAATGTATGTAGGATGTTAGAAAGATGGATGATGTAGGATATCTCTAAAGAATGCTCAAGTGTCTCCATGTTGATGTCGAAAGCTGATGCACTCCAAACAGGTGTTCTAGGCCACACTGCTGAAGATGTCAATCCAGAATCTAGTAGAGATGAATGTAGAACATGATCCAAAGACAATAATATCCCCTCTAAAGACAAAGAAGCCTCCTCCAAATGTTGTCCATAAGGATCTACAGTCATGTCAAACTGTGAAGAATGATCATGTAGAGAATGAACAAGAGGGTCAAGGTGTTCCCTCACAACAACTGAAGAAGGATCATCTCCATCAAAGAGAAGATGAATGTAATCAATGATGTCTCCAAAATCTGCAATATGAAACACCACAAACAAGTTTAAAATACTTGTCAAGAAGCCATCCAAAGTAGCCAAATCTGAAAGACAATGAATACCCCACTACATTGAATTAGAAGAAGCTATATCTGTAGCAACACAATCATCATCAAATGCAATAGTAGATGAGGATGTGATCTCAATAGGATGAAAGAACAATTAAATAAGTCACCTAGTAATGAATTAACTAGGTACAAGACTTTATTTACACCAACACCTTGCTATCTAAATCCATCCATGTATCCTATCCATTTTTGCACTGAATAAAAGTATCACTTATTTTCTATATATTTTATGCATACAAATGTTTATTGGTTAACTGTGTTTTTATTTTTTCTTTTCTTATTTTATAATTTTCTGTTCCACTACAATAAGATTTTCCTCTATATTGTAGAAGTTGAAAAACCAACTTCACAGTCCCCAAGAATCACCTGCAAGTAATCACCTATCACATCCAACAGATATTTAGAACAAAAAGGAGAGATGTTCTATAAACCCTCAGAGCCAATATGTGCAAGTAAAAACTATAATAATGATTATTGAAAGTAAATTGTTTTACAAATAATACAAAATCCTTAAAAAATGAAATCATGCACAACCCTAATCTTATCTTGAGCAAAAAGACAACTCAACAAGATAAGGATAAGAATTAACCTAGGAAATAAAATATGCCTAAGTAAACTTATGCTAAAGTGTAATTAAATAATTAAATACACCAACACCCCCCCATAAGTGCAACTTAGGGAGAAGCAAATTATTATGCAAAGATGAGTCCTGACAACAAGGCCTGATCAGGTACTCATTTACAAATGCAATGAAAACTAAATCAAACGAGGTAAAGAAGAAAACCACATGGGAACAAAAATCCTCCCCAAAATAGAATGCAAACTAACTAAGTGATGAAAGATGGAGGACTCCATAAGACCCCCCAAGGGCACCATCCATCACAAGGATACATTAAAGAACCCCCCAGAAGAGAGGAAGAAAGAGACCACAAATCCCCCCTAGAATGAAGTAGCTCCAAAAGAACTGAAGCAATTGCATCTCCTGAAAGAAGTGAGAGGGAAGAGGCTGTTGATCATCCATCTCTGGAGGCTACTCTTGAGTCTTCTCCTACTTTGACTTCTTCATTGGTTGAGGTCACACCTATTTCTGTGGAGACATCTTGGACTACACCTACTTCACCTTCAGAGATTTCTTATTGAAACAAATATTCAGAACAAAAAGGAGAGACCTATCACATGCAACAGATATTAAGAACAAAAAGGAGAGATGTTCTGTAAACCCTTAGAGCCAATATGTGCAAGCAAAAACCAAAATAATGATTATTGAAAGTAAATTGTTGTACAAATAATACAAAAGCCTTCAAAAAGGAAATCATGCACAACCCTAATCTTATCTTGAGCAAAAAGACAACTCAACAAGATAAGGATAAAAATTAACCTAGGAAATAAAATATTCCTAAGTAAAATTATGCTAAAGTGTAATTAAATAATTAATTACACCAACATAGATCACCTAGGATTTGGGTCAAGAAGAATTCCTAGAAAATATCTAATGAAAATAGTTGTTATTAATTCAATTTTTAACAAGAATAGTGGGATAGAACATGAACCTAAAAACAAACCATTCTACCACCACAACTAGTTTATAGTATTTTTATGTGATGTGAATGTAGGTTTTTCCTAACTAGATTAAAGGGATAGGAATATGTTGAAATGTCACATCTTGTTCTTTGATCAAGTTGACTATGTCATTTAACTAACTATAAGTTAAATACTTTGGTATGTGTTTCAAATCAATGTGATCAAAACTATGGTTGTGGATCTTTACACTATGTTTATTATTCTTTATTATGTTAACATAAAGAAAATATCAATTAGAAATTGATTAGAATTTTTTTTTTTTGAATGATTTATATTATGTTATGATACAATGATTAATGAACTAACCACCTTGTTTATTGAATGAGGTGGATGCAGAAAAGTAGATTTTCCCCCTCTCGAATGAGGAGGGAGAGTATCACTAGAGAGAGGGAAGAAAATTTGGGAGAATGGACAATGCATAATGACTATGAAAACTCACACATGCACACAATGTCATATCTTATTAGATATACAGTCTTGATATTTATCTTAAGTTGCAAGAGTGAATGCATTTTGTGTCATAACATCATATTGGTTTTCCAATTTGGTTGTTCACTATCATTTTTTATGATTGAATTGATAGTTGATACTGACTTCTCATCTTGCTATTTTCTTGTTATTATGTCCTAAGTTTGATAGGACTTTGTCTCAAGAAGATTGCATAATTATTAATTTATGATAAATGTTTAAATATACATGTGTATAAATATAATAATAGATATAAGTGGTAAAAATTTGTAATAGATCCTGAAATATGTTTATGTGTCTATTTGTGTGTGTGTATGTATATATGTATAAATATTCATACATGTATACACGTCAAGCTATGATTACTTGTAAAGAATATATATATGCATATAAATATGTATCTTTATATATATGTATATTTAATTATGATATATACATATTGTAAGTGTGGAAAAAGTAAACTAAATACAATTAAATACACCTCTTAATGAAACATTGTATAAAGATTAAACATGAATTAAACTAATTTAAAACATAGAAAATCTTGAAAGTGTCTCATTGTCTCCTATCTCGAAAGATTTATGAGTCACGAGAAGACTCTCAGATTTGATAAAGTACTGTGACTATTAAAATGTCTATTTAGAGAACGAAATGATGCTAAATGTTGTGATGTGATGATTCTTAGATGATATGGAGCTACCATAAACTATATTGACATGAAACTTGCTAAATGGAAGCTAAAATAAAAACTAATGATGCTACTATGATTCTAAATCTACTGATGCTATGATGCTATGCTAATATGCTAAATGATAATTGATGTTAATGATGATGCTAATGCTTAAGATGCTTGAGTGCTAAATCCTACACAGTAAGTTTGCATAAAAGATGATAATTCTTGGGATCCTTTTCATGCTTCAAAAAGTTGTATATATAGATTTCCGGCAATAGGTTTGCATAGGGGTAACACAATAGAGGCCGAGATTCAATCTGAAGATTTGAATGGTAAGAGATGAGCAGGTGGAGCTGATTATGGGGATTGTTCCTCCCCATGAAAACACCAGGCAAGATGAGAGGAAAGATTTGAGGAAGAAGATTGAGAGGATTGCCTGCAGGTTTGTCCCTGAGGCTTTTTGCATGAATGCCAGTTAAATTAATTAGATTTGAAAAATCTAATTTTATTGGTGAGTGAATAGAGGGATTTGATTTATGCCTTAATTTAAATTATTTTGATTTATTTAAATTAGCAAAAAGGGAGATAAATAATTTAATTAAATAAACTATAAAAGTTTGTTTATTAAATTAAATAGAAGAAGTATGATAATTAAACAATAAAGTATAAAGCTTTATTTATTTAATTAAGATTGAATATGATGTAATAATTAAATAATGCCAACTATAAAGCTGTTTATTTAATTAAAACTGAAGAAATAGGAGAATTTAGAATGTGAACTATTTAAATAAATATTTAATTTATTTAATAGTAGATGAATTTGAATATGATATTTAAATAAAATTTGTTTATTTAAATAAGATGAAAATAATTGAATCAAGATTGAAGAATTATGATGAACTATTTAAATAAATATTTCCTATTTATTTAATAGTAGAGGATTTTAAGGATTAATTAATTAAATAAGTTGTATTTAATTAATCAAATTTCTCCAGACCATTTTTAGGTGTATACATTTTGCCCCTCTTTGAAGTCATGTAACAACCCCCATGTTTGTATTTTTTTGAGGTCTTTCCTTGATGGATTTCGATAACTATATATCTTGTATTTACTCTATTCGTCCCTTCATTATTTTGTATTGACACCTGAGAGGTGTAATTCCATGACTGTTATGCTAGATTACATGTTTACATGCTTACATGTTTATATGCTGTTATGTTGTTGACATGATTATTGTTCATGCTGGATTTCATGCTTACATGGCTAGATATTATGCTGGATTACATGCTTATATTTGTATGTATACATCATTGACCTTGCTTTTGTATGATTATGGATAGGAAAAAGATGATATCATAACACTCGTAACTGAGAGGCTTATGATATTACGACTCTTTTTCCTAATGGTTGATGCTGTTTTAGATATATGATATATGATTCATGCACATGTACTTTAACATTTGATTAGAGTGATGCAAGTACTGAGTATCGACTCTGCCTAAATTCATAGGCCTGAGAGTACTCTTTTTCTCCTATGGTGGTTACTGGAGGTAGTCACAAGCCAAATATCCCCTACCCTAGCCCATTGTACCCTGTTAGGGCAGTTCTTTCGTATTGTTGTCTTCCATCTGGTTACCTAACGGTAATGTCCGGAGCACCCTTCTACCATTTGTGACCTTCCTTCTTGTCTCATTGAGGTATTTGGTTTTGGTTTTCATTAATATTTCATGCGTATTTTAATATTGTTTATTTGTAATTTTAATTAGTTGTTCCTTTTGGGGAGCTTTAATGCATAATTTTATAAAAAAATGCTTTATTCTCTTTTGGATGGTTTTTGGGGAAAAGATAGAAAAGAAAAGAGAGATTTGTTTTTAGAGAGGATTTTTATTTTGAAAAGAGGAAAGAAATTGCTGTTTGGCATGGTGAAAGAAACCCTAAGATTTGGGTGATTGAGTTGGGAGATTGTGAGGGTTTTCAGAGAAGAATTTCTGGGTAGAAAACTGTTGAAAACAACGCGCCAATTCTTCCGTGCTGCCTAGTTTTGGAACTTGGTCATGCCTCCTTCATTGAGAAATTCTCCATTTCGGTTTTGGGATAGTTTGAGGTAATTTTATGTTGCTCTTCATTGATGTATGGCTGGTAATTTTTCCTTTCTAATCTGGGTTATTTCTGTCCCATGAAAATTGAGGAACTCCTTTATGTTTTGTTTTGTATTGCTTGGAGTTGAATGTTGGATTATTTTATTCGGTTATTGCTGCTCTGTAGGGTTTTGTGTGATTGATTGTTGTATATATCCAACAAACTTGAATTGGGTTTATGGGAAAAAAACTATTTTTGGGCTCTTTCCTATTTTCTCTTTTGCCCAATTTTTTTTGTAAGAAAAAAAAAGTGTTTTTCAATTGTTGTTCATTACCCTATTGATAAAAACAAAAATTAAGGGTTGATTTCATTTTGGAATGCCAAGATCCCAACTAGGTCTTTGGCATATTTGAAATCTGGACACTTTTATTTTTCTGTGATTTTTGCTTGCCTGGTTTGGGAAAAGACATTTTTTAGAACACTTTATTTTTGGTTCTAAACTCAAAATTCCAAGTTGTATTTCAATTTGAAATGCCAAAATATGAATTGGGTCAGGCTTAGATTCGTAATTCGGGCACTTTGAATTTTTACATGTTTTCTATGCCTTCTTTTCATGCTGAATTACAACCATTAAATGTGTTTTTTTTATAGCAGTGTTGGTTGGTTGTTTTTAATTGGTTTCTTTGACAGAAATTGTGGCCCTTCTTGTTATTTCAAGTATTCTTTGGTTTCCTCATTTGGTTAAACGAGATGAGCATAGGTCTAGGTAATAGAGTGGTCATATGGAGTGGCTCTCTACGGGCCTGGGGCCCGCAAGTGGTTGCCATGGGAACTAGTAGTAGAGTTAGAGTAAACAAGTGATAACTAAATAAAATTAATGGGGTAAAATAATAATAAGATAATGAGTCCTTGTGCATGGCCTTGAGCGCTTGCAAAGGCTAAGGATGCATTCGAGAAGGCCCATCTGTCTGCGAGGCATTGAGTCATCCATTTACGGGGCATGGATTCAGGCATGATTGAGTCTCCTCATCCCTATGAGAGGTGTACTTGATTCCATGTGGTGCCATCCCTTTGAGCATGCATGATGACACTCCATCTGATATGCACTCTATTATCTAGTCCTTGGTAGACATGAGTAGTACCCGTCATGATATTGGATGAGCATTTCTTGTGGTGACTTTGATTGTGTGCATTGCCTTCCATGTTGGCTTCGTGATTGATGTGAGTCTTGGAATTACTTTTCCTTTGTCTTGGTACCTCTATTTTGGGCCTTGTGACTATCTCCGTGCACGGTGGGGTGGCCTCTTTTAAGTCCACATGGTAGGGAGGCGTTGCCACTGCCATTGGGGACTGGTGTACAGGTTATTGGAGCACCAGTTGGAGTCATCCCATTTTTCATATTTATCTTTCAGATGATATATTTTATTCATGTAAATACTATTGTATTCAAACTTATTCCTTTATGCTCATTGTACTCTCTTGAGAGAGAAAAAAATCATAAAATTAATGAGAAGATATGTGATGATTATGTTTGGCTTTTGGGTTTCAGTGTTGGTATCAGAATCGCGTGTTCTATGATTATTATTTTATGGATTCATTCTTATTTCATGTAAAATTAGAGCTATGTATGTTTTTTCTTTCTTTATGTACCATGTTGCTAGTTCTAGAGCAGTGCTGCGAGTGTCAGAGCAGCGCTGTTAAGTTCTGGAACAACACTGCTAAGATTCTAGAGCATTTTCCTTAGAGCTATCTTATTTTCTCTTGTCTAGTTTTTCTTTGGAGGGTAGATTAATCCCCTCCCTTAGGCTGCATTAGGCCATACTTGGCCTTGTATGTGGTCATATTAATGTATTGGAAACTTCTTTTGTGTATGTTATCCTGTATGTTTTAAATTTTTTTTTATCTTGTCCTTATTTGGATCTTAACCTTCAAGGTTTAATAGAGGGATGTTACATCTAGTATCATAACCCATGTTCACACACTGGGAGCTCTAGCGTACTTGAGCTTTCTATGTTATGCTGTGTGTGGCGTGTGCTTCTTATATTGTTGAATAGTCTTGTTGTTATGCTTTCATGCCGTAGTTTGGTGAATAGGTCATCCTTGTGATGATCTATTTTGATGTGTTCTTTGTTTTGTTTTCAGAATGCCTCCTAGGGGTAGAGCTAGAGGAAGAGTTCGAGGTAGAGCCTTTGTTCCTCATCAAAGCACCCAGCTTAATGCTGTTCAGGGAAATCAGGGTGAGCAACAAGGGGAACAACGTGCTGAGAATCACGCCCAAGGGGTCAGGGGTGCTCAGGCTTTATCTCTTTTGTAGCAGATTATGGATCATTTAGGACCTCATTAGGAGGTATCTCACGAGGAGGAGTCACACCCTTCTCGTCAGGATGGTCGGGATGCTAGAGCTGAGCGGGAGCGTTCTAGTAGTCCAGGTCATTCGAGAGTAGATGTTGTGAGGGTTAGGGTGGATGGAGATAGGGTTGATGTTGGTCACATGAGGGATCTCCTTAGAGCCCATCCCCTACTTTTGATGGTTCTGGTATAGATACTGAGGCAAATAATTGGTTGATCAATCTCGATCGATGGTTTGCTATGCATCCTTACAATAGTAATACTAGAGCTCAGTGTGCCATTATGCATCTCAGAGGCTTTGTATCTACATGGTGGAGAGTAGAGGAGAAGAAGCTTCACCTAGACATTGCTTCTATTTCTTGGGGACTATTCTTAGAGAGGTTTTGTGCATGATTTCTTTCTGAATTCTACCCGCAGAGACATGTTGATGAGTTCCATGAGCTTCGCCAGTTGACTATGATGGTAGATCAATATGAGAATCATTTCTTTGAGCTTAAGCAGTATGCTAGCATCTTTGATGATAAGCCGATGTGAGTGCAACATTTCATCAGGGGCTTGAATGCCTATATTAGTGGTGGTGTTCGGGTGTTTGAACCAAAGAACTTAGATATCGCCTTGGAGAAGGTGAGGTTGATAGAGGAGAATCTGGTTAGAGGATTTGGTGGACAGGCAGGTGTTCAAGTTGGTAGTGCCCCTCCTTTAAGATCAGTTACTAGGGGTACACAGTCTCAGGGAGCTGGACCATCTAGATCTCAGTCTGCACCTTCTAGATCTAGTCAATGGCATAAGCATAGGCCTTCTTAGTCTCAGTAAAGTCGACAGGATCCTAGTACTCCATTTTCTAGGGATTGTTCATGTCATCGTTCTTGGAGTAGGCATCAGAGTGGTCTGACACAGAGTTCTTAGAGTGCACAATAGAGTTCTAGGGGTGAAGGAACCCAACAGTCATGTGCACCATTTTCGGGCCGAGGTTTTGGTAGAGGTGGTTGTTTTTCTTGTGGGAAACAGGGTCATATAGCTGCTCAGTTTCCTCAAGGATTAGTAGCTGGAGGTAGTCAGAGATAGGCTACTTCAGAGCCTATAGTAGGTGATACTGGTAGATCTCATAGAGTTTTTGTGGTGGTGGATAACCACCAAGCTGAGCATCAGGGCACCGTGGTCGAGTATTTAGGTGTGTTATGTGGGATGACCACGTCTATTTTGTTTGATTCAGGAGTTTTAGATTCTTTTATTTCTCCTTCTCTCATAGAGCATTGTGGACTCGTGGTTCCAAGGAAAGATGTTGGTTGGTAGGTTGAGTTAGCCATTGGAACCAAGGTGGCTATAGACTCCCTTGTTCAAGGTTGTGTGTTGGATTTGGGCACCTTCACTACCATAGTGTATCTTCATGTGTTGCCTTTGGGATCCTATGGAGTTTTTTTAGGCATGGATTGGTTGGAGACACACCAAGACAGTATAGATTGTCAGCGTAAGTCAGTTCGGTGTGTAGACGATGTTGGGAAGTATGTTGAGTTAGTCAGGGTTTAGAGACCCATTTCTCTTCGTGTGATTTCAGCCATGCAGCTGAAGTGTGCCATGCGGCAAGGTTATCAGATGTTCGCTATTTTGGTTAGTGATCTTGCTGAGGGTGGGATTCAAGAGGTATCTCTTGATGACCATCCTCTTCTTTAGGAGTTTACAGATGTATTTCCAAGTGCTATTCCAGGTATGCCGCCTAAGCACGACATAGACTTCTGTATTGATCTCATTCCTGGAGCATAGCCTATCTCTCGGGCACCGTATCATATGACTATTCATGAGTTGAGTGAGTTATGGTTGCAGTTAGAGGATTTACTAGAGAAAGGTTTCATTCATCCTAGTGTATCCCCTTGGGGAGCACCTGTCATCTTTGTGAAGAAGGAAAAATCTCTTCGCTTGTGCATTAATTATCTCCAGTTAAACAAAGTGACGGTGAAGAATTGTTACCCATTGCCTCAGATAGATGATTTGTTTGATCAGATGAGGGGAGCCAAGGTGTTCTCCAAGAGAGATCTGAAGTCAGGATACCATCAACTTCACATTCATGAGGCGAACATTCATCAGACAACATTTCGTACACACTATAGACATTATGAGTTCACGGTTGTCCCTTTCGGATTGACCAATGCTCCATCAGTTTTCATGAGTCTGATGAATGAGGTGTTTCACACCTATCTTGACCGATTTGTTCTTGTGTTCCTTGATGATATTTTGATTTATTTGAGGACTATGGAGGAGCATGAAGGCCATTTGTGGCAAGTGTTGCAGTGCTTGCGAGATAATCAATTGTTTGGCAATTTGGCCAAGTGTGAGTTCTTCCAGACTGAGGTGAGATATTTGGGCCATATCATCTCAGGAGAGGGTATCGCTGTGGATCCTTCTAAAATTTAGGCCATTATGGATTGGCTAGTACCGATGGATGTGACTGAGGTTCACAGTTTCATGGGATTGGCAGGCTACTACCTCCAATTTGTGAGAGATTTCTCTCAGGTAGCCCATCCCATCACCTCTCTTCAGTGGAAAGGAAAGAAGTTTGTGTGGTCAGATCAGTGTGAGTTAGCTTTTTAGGCTCTTAAGGAGCAGCAGACTAGTGCACCCATCCTTGTAGTGCCAGATCCTACAGGTGATTTTGTAGTGCACCGATGCTTTGTTGGAAAGTGTGGGGGCAGTTCTTATGTAGGAGGGATGAGTGATTTCATATGAACCCTGTAAGCTTAAGGATTATGATTTGAACTACCCCACCCACGATTTGGAGTTAGTGGCTGTTGTCCATGCACTTGTGCATTGGAGACATTTCCTCTTGGGACATTGGTTTGAGTTGCATAGTGATCATTGCAGCTTGCAGTATATCTTCACTCAGCCGAATCTGAATGCTCGACAACGTCGTTGGATGGAGTTCCTATGTGAGTATGAATTTGAGGTTCGCTATATCCAGGGGAAGGAAAATGTTGTTGCAGATGCCTTGAGCAGGAGGAGACATGAGATCTTAGTTTTGTCCCTTGGAGTGGATTTGCAGAGCCGTATTTTGGAGTCACTTCCTAGGGATACTTGGTATCAGGAAGTGAAAGTAGAAATTGAGTCTGGGAGAGTCCTTGAGGGTAGGTTTGTAGGGTTCTCTCTCGAGCCTAATGGATTGCTGCGACATCTTGGTCGCATTTATGTTCCGGATTCTAGCGATCTTCGTTCTTTCATTTTGTTAGAGGCCCATTGTGCAACCTATTCAGCTCATCCAAGTGTCACGAAGATGCATGCCAATCTTCGACAGTTGTATCATTGGGCAGGGTTGCGATATGATATTGCTGATTTTGGGGCTTGGTGTCTTGAGTGTCAATGGGTGAAGGTAGAACATCAACACCCGATAAGACTGTTGCAGCCTCACTCCATCCCTAGATGGAAGTGGGATATGATATCTCTTGATTTTACAGTGGGGATACCTATGTCTTCGCGTCATCATGATGCTATTATGGTTACAATGGACAAGCTGTCCAAGGTGGCACACTTCTCACCCATAAGATCTTCGTACACTGCAACATCTGTAGCTTGAGTGTTTATGGAGGATATTGTGCGGTTGCATAGTATTCCTTGTAGGATCATTTCCGATCATGATCTAGTGTTCACTTCAGCTTTGTGGATTTCTCTCCAGCATGCTTTGGGACCTCAGCTTAATTTCAGCTCTGTGTACCATCCTGAGACTAACGGATAGACAGAGCAGGTTAATCAAGTTTTAGAGGATATGCTTTAGAGGTACGTTATGGATTAGCAGTCTCATTGGGAGGACTACTTGTACCTGGTTGAGTTTGCTTATAATAATGGGTACCACAATTCTCTTGGTATGTCCCCCTTCCAGGCCTTGTATGGTAGGCCGTGCCGGACACCGTTGAGTTGGGATTGCTTAGAGGACCGAGTTCTTTTGGGTCTAGAGATGCTTTAGGATATGGAGCCGCAGGTAGTGTGGATTAGAGAGTAGTTGGCTACAACCCAGGATCGATAGAGGAAGTATGTTGATGCCCATAGGTTGGACTACCACTTTTCAGTGGGTGACCATGTGTTTTTGAGAGTTCGTCCACGGAAGAGCCTCATCCGTTATGGGAAAGGCTCAAAGTTGGAACCTCATTTTGTTGGACCTTTTGAAATCCTTGAGAGGATTGGTCCAGTCGCCTATCACCTTGTGTTGCCACCTAGTCTATTGTGCATCCATGATGTATTCCATGTTTTTGTTCTTAGACAATATATTCCTGATGTGACCCATGTTCTTGACTGGACTGCTTTGCAGGTCGAGGCGGATGGGCAACTTTCTTTGGAGCCCGTACGAATCTTGCAACATTGGAAGTTGACCCTCAGGGGTCGGGACATAGAGCAAGTAAGGGTCCAGTGGGATCCTGATGGTGAGTCTTTAGCATCTTGGGAGGATGCGGCAAGGATGAGAGACCTTTAACTGTATCTTTTTGTAGGCTTCTAGGAGTAAACCTGGCCCTAGGGGGAGAGCATGTAACAACCCCCATGTTTGTATTTTGTTGTGGTATTTCCTTGATGGATTTTGATAACTGTATATCTTGTATTTACTCTATTCGTCCCTTCATTATTTTGTATTGACACCTGAGAAGTGTAATTCCGTGATTGTTATGCTGAATTACATGTTTATATGCTATTATGTTGTTGACATGATTATTGTTCATGCTAGATTTCATGCTTACATGGCTAGATATTATGCTGGATGACATGCTTATATTTGTATGTATACATCATTGACCTTGCTTTTGTATGATTATGGATAGGAAAAAGAAGATATCATAACACTCGTAACCGAGAGGCTTATGATATTATGACTCTTTTTCCTGATGGTTGATGTTGTTTTAGATATATGATATATGATTCATGCACATGTACTTTAATGTTTGATTGGAGTGATGTAGGTACTGAGTATTGACTCCTCCTAAATTCATAGGCTAGAGCATACTCTTTTTCCCCGATGGTGGTTACTGGAGGTAGTCACAAGCCAAATATCCCTACCCTAGCCCACTGTACCCTATTAGGGAAGTGCTTCCGTATTGTTGTCTTCCATCTGGTTACCTAACGGTAACATTCATAGCACCCTTCTACCATTTGTGACCTTCCTGCTTGTCTCATTGAGGTGTTTGGTTTTGGTTTTCATTAATATTTCATGCATATTTTAATATTGTTTATTTGTAATTTTAATTAGTTGTTCCTTTTGTGGGAGCTTTAATGCATAATTTTATAAAAAATTGCTTTATTCTCTTTTGGATGGTTTTTGGGGAAAAGATAGAAAAGAAAAGAGAGCTTTGTTTTTAGAGAGCATTTTTATTTTGAAAAGAGGAGAGAAATTTCTGTTTGGCATGGTGAAAGAAACCCTAAGATTTGGGTGATTGAGTTGGGAGATTGTGAGGGTTTTCGGAGAAGAATTTGTGGGTAGAAAACTGATGAAAACAGCGTGCCAATTCTTCCTTGCTGCCTAGTTTTGGAACTTGGTCGTGCCTCCTTCATTGAGAAATTCTCCATTTCGGTTTTGGGATAGTTTGAGGTAATTTTATGTTGCTCTTCATTGATGTATGGCTGGTAATTTTTCCTTTCTAATCTGGGTTATTTCTGTCCCATGAAAATTGAGGAACTCCTTTATGTTTTGTTTTGTATTGCTTGGAGTTGAATGTTGGATTGTTTTATTCAGTTATTGCTGCTATGTAGGGTTTTTTGTGATTGATTTTTGTATATCTCCAGCAAACTTGAATTGGGTTTATGGGAAAAAAACTATTTTTGGGCTCTTTCCTATTTTCTCTTTTGCCTAATTTTTTTTGTAAGAAAAAAAAAGTGTTTTTCAATTGCTGTTCGTTACCCTATTGATAAAAACAAAAATTAAGGGTGGATTTCATTTTGGAATTCCAAGATCCCAACTGGGTCTTTGGCATATTCGAAATCTGGACACTTTTATTTTTCTGTGATTTTTGCTTGCCTAGTTTGGGAAAAGACATTTTTTAGAACACTTCATTTTTGGTTCTAAACTCAAAATTCCAAGTTGTATTTCAATTTGAAATGCCAAAATATGAACTGGGTCAGGCTTAGATTCATAATTCGGGCACTTTGAATTTTTACATGTTTTCTATGCCTTCTTTTCATGCTGAATTACAACCATTAAATGTGTTTTTTTTTTTACAGCAGCGTTGGTTGGCTATTTTTAATTGGTTTCTTTGACAAAAATTGTGGCTATTCTTGTTATTTCAAGTATTCTTTGGTTTCCTCATTTGGTTAAACGAGATGAGCATAGGTCTAGGTAATAGAGTGGTCATATGGAGTGGCTCTCTACAGGCCTAGGGCCCGCAAGTGGCTGCCAGGGGAACTAGTAGCAGAGTTAGAGTAAACAAGTGATAACTAAATAAAGTTAATGGAGTAAAACACTAATAAGATAATGAGTCCTCATGCATGGCCTTGAGTGCTTGTAAAGGCTAAGGATGCATTCGAGAAGGCCCATCCGTCTGCGGGGTTTTGAGTCATTCATTTGCGGGGCATGGATTTGGGCATGATTAAGTTTCCTCATCCCTATGAGAGGTGTACTTGATTCCATGTGGTGCTATCCCTTCGAGAATGCATGATGACACTCCATCTGATATGCACTCTATTATCTAGTCCTTGGTAGATGTGAGTAGTACTCGCCATGATATTGGATGAGCATTTCTTGTGGTGACTTTGATTGTGTGCATTGCCTTCCATGTTGGCTTCGTGATTGATGTGAGCCTTGGCCTTAATTTTCCTTTGTCTTGCTACCTCTGTTTTAGGCCTTGTGACTATCTCTAAGCACAGTGGGGTGGCCTCTTTTGAGTCCACATGGTAGGGAGGCGTTGCCACCGCCATTGGGGACTGGTGTACAGGTTATTGGAGCACCAGTTGGAGTCATCCCCTCTTCCATATTTATCTTTCAGATGATGATTTTATTCATGTAAATGCTATTGTATTCAAACTTATTCCTTTATGCTCATTGTACTCTCTTGAGAGAGAAAGAAATCATAAAATTAATGAGAAGATATGTGATGATTATGTTTGGCTTTCGAGTTCCGATGTTGGTATTAAAATCGCGTGTTCTATGATTATTATTTTATGGATTCATTCTTATTTCATGTAAAATTAGAGCTATGGATATTTTTTATTTTCTTTCTGTACCATGTTGCTAGTTCCGAAGCAGCACTGTTAAGTTTTGGAGCAGCACTGCTAAGGTTTTGGAGCTTTTTCCCTAGAGCTATCTTATTTGCTCTTGTCCAATTTTTCTTTGGAGGTTAGATTAATCTACTCCCTTGGGCTACATTAGGCCATACTTGGCCTTGTATGTGGTCATATTAATGTATTGGAAACTTCTTTTGTGTATGTTATCCTTTATGTTTAAAAATAAATAAATTATCTTGTCCTTATTTGTCTCTTAACCTTCGAGGTTTAATAGAGGGATGTTACAAGTGATGTGTTTATGCATTGCTTCAAAGAGAATTTTGTGCTCTTGCTACTAGTATCGATCAAAAAAATTTAGTGTGCCCCAGACATGATTTTCAGGTGATTGATGGATATATGCCCCCTTGGGAGATAAATTAATGAATTTTTGATTTTTTTGAATATTTTGAATATTTTCAAATTTTTATGATTTTATGATGATTTGATGTAGATTCGATGAAGATTTGATAATAAAATAATTTATTTCCCAATAATTGATGTAGAAAGTGGCCCTGGATGAATTTCAATTAATCTCCCTTTTTAAAAATTAAATCAATCCCTAAAAATCCCTTTTTTAAATAACCTATAAAAGGTTAAAAAGGTCCTTTTCAACTTCATTTGTACATTGTGACTTTTGAAAATTTGGTGAAAGAGATTTTTGTGCCACTTGGAGCAAGATGTCGATTCCATATCACACCCACCATTTTGAGTGTGTACGACAACATCAATGGCCAGCCACGTTTGAACCTCCGATATGACTATTTTTTTTGTCTTGGTTTTCATGCATTTTCCTCATTTTTTGTGTATTTTCAGATTTTTGATTTTTTACTTCATTTTAGCGCTTTTAAAATCCATTGTAGTGCTTTTAAGTCCCGTTGTAGCGCTTTTAAGTTTCGTTGTAGCGCTTTTATAATTTTAGCACTTAAGAGTTCTGTTTTAGTGCATTAATAGGTTAGATTAGAGCTTTGCAAAGTTTAGCGCTTAGGATAACCATTGTAGCACTTATGTAAGATACATTAGCGATTTCAAAACTTTAGCACTTAGGTTTGATTTTGTAGCGTTTAGGCTTCTTGTTCTAGCACGTTCAAGGTTTTAGTGCTTTGACCCAAAGTGTTAGCACTTTGACCAAATAGAATGGCACTTTTGATAAAATGACACTTTGTCCATTTGTAATAGCACTTTTGTCTGATGAAATGGTGCATGTCATTTTTTTAGCGCTTTAAATGATTTTTTTAGCGCATTCAAATCAAAGTGTTGTGATTTTTGTCAATTTGTTCTTGATTTTGTCGATTTCTGATCGTATCAGCTATTGGTTTGATATGATTGATTTGTCTGATCAAATACATGATTTTTTGACCTCATGATAGGCGATGTCTGATGTTTGTTTTGATGATAACTATCCTCATGATAGGTGAGGAATAATTATGATTGACATATCTCATGATAAGCGAGGTTGATTTGATGCATTGATGATTGACCTCATGATAGGCGACCAGTAATACCCTGAACAAAGGAGTTTCTTAGCTAGGGTTAGCCCACTTGAATGGGTCCCATAAATACCTTCATGGACCTATTGTAAGGATGTTTTAGATTCGTGGTGCTCCAGACACCAGAGAAGAGTACCATCTAGACCTCGATGGTAAAGGATGTCAGCGATTAATGTATGTCGCGTAGATTGGAGGATAAAGTTATGCTTTTGGTTTCTAGAGAGATCGAGAGGAAGAATGTTATCTTTGAGGTAAGTATAGATCTCTCCATATTGTGAGGGTTGAGTGTTGGTTATTTGGCATATGGTTTGTGAATCAGGATTATCGTATGTAGGATTACATACTTGTTCAACCATAAAATCATATCGATCTTTCTTTTCTGGTAATTACAAAAGGGAGGCAATTGTCACCATGGCATCTGCAACTTTTTTTCTGCCCTTGGTATTTGCTTGAACTTGATATCCATGAAGTACTTTTTAAGATCGTCTATCATTTTCTTATAAGGCATGAGCTTCTCATCCTTTGTTTGATACTTGTCATTTACTTGATAGATGACAAGCTGTGAGCCCCCATACACTTACATTTTTGTGATTTTCCATTCAATAGTTACTTTGATGCCGATAATCAATGATTCATACTCAGCTATATTTTTTATACATGGAAACATTAACCTATAGGATCTTGGAATGGTGTGTCCTTGAGGTGTGACAAATAGAATTCCCACACCAACTCCTCTTTGTGTATATGATCCATCAAAATAAAGCCTCCATTGTTGTGTTGTAATATTCAGGATGTCGACATCTGGAAATTCAATGTTCATTGGATGATGATCTTGTAATGGAGCTTTAGCTAGTTGAAATGCTATTACCTGTCCTTTGATGGCTCTCCTATCGACATATTGGATGTCAAACTTGCTGAAGATCATGACCCATTTTGCAAGTCTCCCTGTTAGAGCAACTTTACCGAGTAGGTATTTCAATGGGTCTATTTTTGCTATGAACTTGACTGTATGAGTCAACATGTAGTGTTGCAACTGCTGGGTTGCAAATACCACTGTGAAACAAGCCTTTTCTATGAATGTATAGTTTATTTCATATTCATTGAGAGTCCTGCTGATGTAGTAAACTGCTTGTTATTTTCCTTCAGAATCCTCTTGTGCTAATAGAGCTCCTAAAGATATGTCAATTGTTGCAATATATAGTAATAGTGGTCTTTCTGCTATGGTGGCATGAGTATTGGAGGTGACACCAAATACTAATTTATTTGACTAAAAGTTGTCTCATAGTTATGATCCCATTTGAATGAAATATTTTTATGAAGTAGATGATTAAATGGGTGACTCTTATCTACTAGCTGGGAGATAAATCTCCTGATGGATTGTAACCTGCCTTGTAGGGACCATAATTGACTGATATTTTTAGGTGGAGGCATCTCCCTTATTGCTTTAACCTTAGTTGGATCCACTTCAATACCTTTTTCTGACACTATATAACCAAGAAGTTTTGTTGATGTCACCCCGAAGACACATTTATTTGGGTTCAACCTTACATTGAATTTTTCTAGTCTAGTGAAGATTTTATCAAGTATTGCCAGATGTCCTTCCCTGGTGTGTGATTTTGCTAAGATGACATCCACATAATATTCCATGAAATTATGCATCATGTCATGGAAAATTGTGGTCATTGCTCGCTGATATGTCGCACTTGCATTTTTCAATCCAAAGGGCATGACATTCTAGCAGAATGTACCCCAAGGGCAAGTGAATGCCTTCTTTTCTTGATCTTCAGGTGCTATTTTTATTTGATTATATCCTAAGAATCCATCCATTATAGATAACATGGCATGTCCTACTATTAGATCAACAATTATGTCAATGCTGGGCAAAGGAAAATCATCCTTTGGGCATACCTTGTTTAAATCCCTGAAATCTGTGCATATTCTGATGCTATTATTAGTTTTGGATATTGGCACAATGTTTGAGATCCATTATGCATAATCTATGGACCTGATAAAACCTGCATCCAATAATTTCTTTACCTCAACTTTAACCATAAAGGCAATGTGGGGATGCATCTTTCTCAATTTTTGTTTGACCAGTTTGATTCCCTTTGGTAGTGATTGTAATACCCCTCGTGTTGCTATTTGGACTTGATATTTTCTGTGGTTTTGCTTGATACTTTAAGACTTTGATAGTTACTATGTGTTGGTTGGTTTGGTTGATTGGATAGTTTAGACTGCTTGATGACTATGCTACTTTATATGATGACATGAATATTATGATATGACATTATGGTTACATTTGATTTGGTAATTTTTAATTTGATGTAGTAGATTTGTAATTATTTTATGATGATATGATGTGATCAGTATAGTTTAACAATGCTATTTTATATTTTTTGTTGTAGTTGTTATTATAGCTTTGGTGAGGGGACAGTGTAGCACTACTTGTTGCGAGTGCTCTACTACACTGCGATTCCTTCTCATGATGGGATGCATTTGATTATATATATATACATGTGGTACATAATCTTTTTTGTATGTAGGAATTGTAGGAAAAGAGTCTCGATTCCACCTGCTTTGGCAGGATAGGGCGAGCATCAAATTAACCCAACGGGCATGAAGTTGAAACGAAGATGACAAGGAAGTCACCCCGTCCCATGTTTGTCAACCCATTATGTGTCTAGTGGTATTGTGCGTCTTTGACCTTAGTCCTTTTTGCATTTTATGATAGTTGTTTTGTGTGAGTGTGTTTATGTTATTTATTTTACATTGGCGTTGTAGTATGATGTAATTTAAATAATTGAATGATTAAAATAAATGTTAATAATAGTTATTGGAATAGTTTTATTAAAATATAAAAAAGTATTAAATTATAAGTCATGTAATTTATTAAGGATAAATAAATTGAAAGGTGTAAATTAAATTATTTACATTGGTATTTAGATCATTTAATGAAAATAGCATGTTAAGGATAATTAATGGAATAAAATAATTAAATAAGTTAAATTGTGTAAACTGTAAGTATAAATTAGCAAAATTGAAATTAAAACAAAAAGTGCAGCTCGAATAGAAAAAAATAAAGAAAAGAATAAAAGGACCAATGAATGTTGAGATTTTTGGGCTGAAAAGTTGGTGAAGAAATAGAAAATTTCTATTCATTCTATTTTTTTTAAAGTTTTTGAAAATAGAAGAGGTTATCATTTTATTTAATAGCAAAAAAATGAGAAGTTTGGATTGACGGGAAATTTAACAGAAGCTTCAAAAAAAAAAAATGAAGTTCTATAATAATTTGCATCCTTTCTTGTTTTCTCTGTAAAAATTGTTTCCCATTCATTTTTCTAGGAAAGAGGCTCTTTTGAATAAAAGATATAGATTAAAAAATTGATCAAAAGAAACTACTGAAGAAGTTCTGAAGAAGGAAAGGGGAGCTCTTCAAAAAGGCTAGTTGGAATCAATGGAAAGCTTCATCACTTCTCTGCAAGCACAAGACTCCAGGTTCCTTTATTGATCTTCTATTTCTTGTTAAATTGAAAATAGCAAATATATACATATTGTTTTGCAAAAGAAAATCATTTGAAGATTATAGAATGATTGTGTAGCAATAAATGAAAGAAATTTATCATTTGTGTATCTAGAAATGTTCTGGATTTCATGATTTTGATTATAAGGAAATCCGATTTCCTCTCTGAAATAGATGGATTTATATATATATATATAAATCTATATATATACATATATAGATTATATATATATAATAAATATATTTATTGATTTCTTCTTAAACATGTTCTTGGTAATATATATACACACACACACACAATGGTATATACACATATATAAATATATATATGAACATATTAAATTTATTTTGAAAATTTTTGTGGGCCGAATCTCATTGTATTTTCGGCAGCAGTGAGTTAAATGCCATATGCTGGGTAGGGGTCGGCCTTGGCTGTACCCCCTCCCCAACCATGCGTTTTGTTTGGGCTGCAACGCAGTCAAAAGACTACCACAACAGTCCTTTGGACTACGTGCACGTGACCACGCCTATACATGGGGTTTCCCCTGTTTAATGCAAATGTTATTCTTTATTCATTTATTTATATATATATGTATGTATATAAGTGTATGTATATGCTTATGTAACTCTGTTTGTAACATAATTTTTTCCCAGAATTTTTGGTTGATAAAAAAAAGGGCAGAATACTTATATTTATATATTATATATATATGTATATATAAATATATATATATATATATATATATATATATATATATATATATATATATATATATATATATATATAATATAAATAGATAGATATACTGATTTGTTTTGGATTGTGAAATTATAAAATATGAATGTAAGTTATTAATGGAATAAGGGAAAAACTTTATAACGGAGTATTATCAAAATGTTTGTTTTAAAATTATTTCATCGAAAATGGATTTAGTTATCATTATGATTGAAATTTATTCACGGAAATTGGAAAAATCACATATACCAGAATTATTATTATGTTTTATTTCAAATTATTTTATTGAAAGTGGGAATTTAATCTTATTAATTATAGAATGAATTGTTGAATCTAGGACTTTGTTTCGTTATAGCTATGGGTGTAAATTATTATGTCTTTTTATCTTGTAATTCAGCTTTGACTTTTTTGATGTGGGAACCCAGTTTGTTTTAGGAACCCGCTTAGGGATATTGTGAACCTTAGGCTTCTAGAGGCTTGAGTTTATTGTTAGTCGATGTTTCTCTTGTTATGTGCTCTTAATGTGGCAAACCTTTTTGATATCATTATTTGAAAGGGTTGTACGGGACTTTGTGGAGACTCTAATTATGTGCTTTTAGCGAGATGGGTAATGCCTCGTATGTTTTTCTATTGAGACTTAATATTCATTTTATGTGGTACAACCCTTGGTTTTGTATATGTTTTGGGGTCTCTAGGGAGAGTGGCTCTTCGTGGGGGCTGATGCCTTAGAAGGAGGAAGGGCCAGGATAACCCACGTAAGAGTTAGATTAAAAAGTGAAAACCTAATAAAATAATTTAGGGGGATGGGTAGTAATAACATAATAAGATAATCTTGGATACCTTGTCTATCCATTAGGGCTTTCACAAAATAATGGTAGACTGAGAAGGTTGTGGTTTGCAAGGTCGTTACCTCGTCCTCATGAGAGGTTAATGGCTCTACATGAGTCACCCTATGGGGCCGACGCCTCAAGTAGGAGGAAGGGCCAGGATAACCATAGATGGGGGATGACACCTCAAGCAGCCTAGTTCAACCAGTGCTTGGAGGAAGGGCACAGGATAACCCATGTAGGACTATGTGATGACACTCTCCACTAGTTTCCCTTATGCTTTGCTTTCTTACTTGCCTCTGGAAGTGGATTATGATTGTTTCCTTTTATTTATTATGATGTGTTTAATGGTCTTGTGTTATTGTGATTGTTTCTTGGTTGCGATTCATTTATGATCTATATTCTCTCATGTTATTGCCATTGGAGTTACTGTTACTATGTTATTGTTATTGGAGTCTAGTCTTGTTGGCATCCTTGGTCGTGCTCATTTCCTTGTCACCTCTGAGCACGGGGGGTGGGTTTTGTTTAAAAACCCACGTGGTCAGGTGGAACGTGCTCTACACCTGTTGGGTTCCTCATCAGCGTTCGTCTGCACCGTATCTTTCAGATGGAGCTTGTACTGGATATTCATCATGTATTTCAAATATTCTTTGTATGATGTAACTATCCCACATGTATGGGAGATTTTGATGTAACTCATGTATATGAACATGTAATGTATTAAAAGATGATGTAATGGAAATGTAACCTTGTAAAAATTCATGCTTTATGCGATTTATTATGGTTTGCATCGTGTGATGTATTTATATTTATGCTTATGTATGTATGGATGTTATCTCTTGCAAATGGTTAATATAATATCTATGATGGATGTAAGTTAGTTAATTTATTTGGCTTTATGTATCTTTTGTTATGGGTTGGTTTTATTCGATGTGACCTCGCGCGCCCCAAAGGACCTAGAGGTTTAGGATGTTATCATGTAATGTAATAATGTATAATGGTTCTTTATATGTTTACTTTGTGTTATTTAAAAAAAAAGTGTATGCATAGTAGTTGTCCTTTGGGGTTTGCATGATGGCCGTTACAGTGATAGATGATGCATTAGGAGTTGTGGATCCAATCATGGCATGTTAGAATAAGACCATGCAAAATTTATGTGTCGTTGCTCAAAGAATCTGGTGAATGTAGGCTTCTCCTATTCTGTCATGGATGCTGCTAGATGTAAGATATTTGCCTTTTTAGTTGTTCCTAGATTTATAGACTGTGTCGACTCTACCAGTACCAATGATCTGTCATGGTAATGCTCTGGGAGAGTGTCAAATCTTCCATCCTTTAGTGCCTCAGAAAGGTTTTCACTATTGGATACATTCTTTATTTTTCTCTTTTCAAAGTCTAATGCTGCCTCAGAGAGGTTTTCACCATTAGATTTATTTTTCTTGTTATTATTTTTGCAATAGAAAGATTTGGCACCCTCCTGTTGTAAAGCATCAATATGAGTGTTATGAATAGTACTTGTATTAGTTTTGTCACTGCAAAGATAATTTATGATGGCATCATCGTTTGAAAAGACTGGTATAAGAATAGGTTCAATGGGTTCCTAGTCAATAAGTTCGGGGTGCATTAAAGGTAACAAGTCATCAGATTGAATAAGGTCAATTGTTGTAAGTGTCATGATAACTAGGTGGTCAAAGTTATTAGTAGGAAGTTCAAGGTATATGACAGTACTCACCTCCAAGTCTTCTGACTCACTCAATTTTTGATCATCCTCGCTTGAGTCATCAATATTTTTTGATCCCATACCAAATGTTCTATTTCTTGAACTTTGTCCCTCCTCTCATAAGGGTGTATATACTTGGATAACATCAATATCTTTGTCATTATAGGATGTAGTAGATAGATTATCCCATTCATATTTGTTGGAGTCTATGTCAAAGCCATCTCTCATTTGTAGTATCCTTTCTATTGCTTTTTGGGATTCTTCCTCTTTTTGTTCAGTTATGTAGCCTAATCATGTTTTGTCTTTAGGCTGTAATTGTAGAGGTTGAATGGGTTCAATAATACCATCCTTTCTCTTGCCAATTGGTCCTTGACCTTTGTAGCCCATTTTCTCTAAAATGGCCTTCCCTCTTCCATACTGATCTATTTTGATGTTGACATTCACTGATGTTGATGCTTCCTCATCTTTGTATAGCCAATTGAGAATGGCTTTGTCTTCTGACTCATCTTCGTGTGTACCTACTTTTACAAGCCATTCATTTAGAGTTGTGATGGGTTGCGAAGAACTTGGAGTATTCAATATGGGCTTTCCATATGTTTTTGGTGACAATAGCAACTGTGATAGGCACAAAGATTGATTAAGAGAATATTCTCCTAAGCCCTTTTCCTTTATCTGAACCTTGTTTGAAAGTTGTGATAATTCATTCATAGGACCTTCGGTGTTTGATATAGACGTGTCTGTAACAATTGTTTCTTTCTCTAGATTCTTCTTCTCAACCCATTTAGATATGAAATTAGGTTGGTTGTCAACAGTGGATGAAGTGGAAGTGTTGACTTCTCTGTTATGAGGTACCAGAGTGTCTTGAGTTGCTTTTAACATGTTGCAAGTCTATGGATTATTGTTGTCAGCTGATATGGTGACCTCTTGTTCATTTACTGGAAATTTTAGACATTGATGGTATGTTGAAGGTACCACTTGCATTTCATGGATCCATGGATGACCCAATAGTATGTTGTATGTTAGATCCTTGTCTAACACTTGACAAACAATGTTTTTGACAATCGGCCCTACTTGAATTGGAAGTATAATAAGCCCTTTGGAAGACCTTTCATCTTCATCATATTCCTTTATTGTTATTTTTCTCCTGACGTCAATGGCATTGTTAGAATAGCCTAGTGCATGAATCAGTTTCAAGGCACAAATATTTAAACCAGCTCCTCCATCTATTAGAACATGCTTGACACAATGTTTATGGATCAAAACTTCTATATGTAAGGCTGCATTGTGGGGATGATTTAAAGATACATCATCTTGTTCCAAGAATGACAAAAAATGAGGTGTGGTGAGATGTCCCACCATGGCTTGTAATTGACAAACATCCAAATTATTAGGGACTGTTGTAGCTACCAGAGCTTGTTCCAAAACTTCTTTGTGTGGTGGCGAAATTTTGAGAAGTTCTAGAATGGATATTTGTGCATGTATCTTTTGTAATTGGTCCACGATATTGTATTGATGCAATGGGGGACTATTGTTTTTGGAGGAAATTCCTTTCAGTATTACTCTGGATTGCCCCCTTGTCATTATATTGACTTGTGGATGGTCTTGTGTTTCCCTGATTTTTAGGACATTGATTTGATTATCAAATGTGTTTGTGCTTGGTATTATGTTTAGGGATTCAATGTCATTGATGTTTGTGTCATCTCTTTGATTATCAATGTCATTTTTCTCTACCTCGGAAAGGCAAAGAATGGTAGTGTCATAGACATAGTTTATACTTTTTCCCTTACCACTAGAAGAAGACTCTCCTTTTTCATAGTTGGGTAATGGATTGGTAAATGTAGTGTGATCATTGTTTGTCTGATGCCCTTCAACAAACACCTTCTTGGCTTCGATCAAGTCTTGTATTAGGTGTTTTAGTTGCATACAATCATTTGTTTTATGTCCTTTATTCTTATGGAAATTACAATAATCTGCATCATTCCACCAGGATGGTTTTACCTTTGGCTCCCAATTTTGAGCTTCTAGTAAAGTAATAAGTCTATTTGCAATGAGTTCTCTCATTGTTGATTCCAACATTTGTCCTAATGGGGTAAATTTTTGTAGATTGGATTGTCTTTGGTACGATAGTCAAGATTCTCCATTGTTGGTGTTATTGTTTTGAGTAGTGTTCTGATTGTTGTTTTGGTTTTCATTTTGATTTGTTTTGACAATTGATGTTGTCAAATTGAATACTGATTTGATTGGTTTTATATTGTCAATTGTAGGTTCATTGCTTCCAGTATTTCTATTTTTCTGCCAAAATTTTGGCTTGTCGTTGTTTCCATAGTGATTTGCGTTGTTGGATGTTTCGCTGTAGTGCTTAATCACTCCTTGTTTGACTAGGGCTTCTTCAATTTTGAGCCCATTCTCAATTAATTTTTTCAATGTTGGGGGACATTACAATTCAAGTCTATAACTCATCTGATCATTTAAGTTGTCTATAAATAATTCAATCTTCTCCTCTTCAGGTATAGATCGAGGATATCTAGTGAACAAATTTCTCCATTGTTGTAATAATGATAAGAATGTATCACCATTTTTCTGTTTCAGGTTATATAGATCCTTTATGGTTACGTCATGTGTTATGTTGAAGGAGAATTTAGAAATGATTTTTTTGACCAGTTCTTTGAAGGATCTAATCCCTAGTTGTAATTTTGAGAACCACTCCATACAATGGGCCCCCAAACTCCTAGGAAATAATCTCATGAGGTATGTATCTTCTTGTGCAAACTCGAGGCTCATTGTTCTGAATTCTCGTACATGGTCAATCGGGTTTGATTTTCCATTGTATTTTTCGTATTTAGGAAACTCATAATGCCTTGGGAAGGGTATCATATCCACACATGGATGAAAAGGGTAAGGACAAATGTCCTTTAATAAATATTTTTTTGTGGTTCCCGTTTGCATGTTTTGAATATATTATTGTAGGGTTTGCATTTGAGTTGTCAAAGTGACCACTTGATCTGTATCCTAGGTGTGGTTTCCGTTTCATTGGTTCTAGGTGTTTCCTTCAACCGATTGATGTCAAAATATTTTAGAAGTTTGGCACCTAACTCTACTAACATCAAGAGGTATTTCTCCATGTCTTGTTCTAAAACCTTTTCCATAAATTTATGAAAATTTGGGTCTTGTTGGGCATGTTGTATATCCTCTTGTGTTATTTCGTTGTTTTCATGTTGTTGGTATCAGAAAAAATGGTTTTCTTTAGTCATGTTTAGATTTTCAGTTTCCTTCTCTCTAAGTTTTTGTCTTTACAACCTTGTTAAGATTGTCATACAAGTTTTGATTGTTTTTCACTAAAATTAGATCTTCTATGTGGTGTTAGTGTCAATTTGATTTTAATGAAGCCCAATAGAATGATGTATTCTATTGACAAGGCTAAGTTAAAATTCATGATTACTGAGTTTTGTTTCGTGATGGTAGGATGTCAAAATCTCGATGAGGAAACTTGACTCAATAATCTAGGTTTTGTTTTGATAATTGGACACTTTTTATTTTGAAAGATCTGGTTTTTTTGTTTGAAAATAATTTAACTTGTAAGAACTTACTTTGTTTCAGGTTTTTAGGACACTGTCTGATCTGTGAAATGTTTCTGAATGGTAAAATCCTATGTTTCTAATGTCAATATGTTTGACAGTTGTTTCAGGAGATTCTCTATTTTTTCTGTTTTGTGGAAGAGCTAATATAGATGGTAGAAATGCTAAAACAAAATGTAGAAGCGCTAGAATTTTTGGTAAAAGCACTGTAAAATAGAGTAGAAGTGCTAAGATAGAGCACAGAAGCACTAAAAGACTGACTGGTAATTGACATTGGTATGTTTGATAATGACAAAGCACTATAAAATTAATCAGAAGCACCGAAACAGACACCATAAGTGCTATTTTTGACTGTGTAAGTGCTAAAAGATGGCTCAAAAGTGCTAGAACAGTCTGTAGAAGTGCTATGACACTAGAATTTTCTGATAGAGTTTGGTTTGTTGTTGACAGAAGCATTGTAAGATTGCTCAAAAGCACTAAAATAGATGGTGGAAGCACTATAATTTTTGTTTAATGCCAAGCAGGGGGTGGCAATATGGGTCTCTCAGCTACTATGCATGATTTGTCTTCTTCTTCATCTAAGACTATGGATGTTGTGAGGAATTGATGGGGTGTTTCATTCTTTTCAAAAATGAATGTTCTCAAACTACTGATAATGTTAGTTTGAGTGCCTTCAATGTGTACATTACCGGGCTAGAAAATTGGTGTGGTTAGCCCTGGTTGTTGAACGGGAGCTATAGGCCACCAAATGGTCATAAGGTATGTTGTATTATGGTTTCAATACTTTATTGTAATGTCATTCATTACCTATTTCCAGATAGGAGGTAGTAACATGGGTCTTCCTACCGCTATGTTTGTCTTTTCTTCTTCTTTGTTCAAAACGATGGATGTTGTAAGAAACTGATGGGGTGTTTTGTTTTCCTCAAAAATAAATGCCCTCAAGCTACTGATAATGTCGGTTTGGCCATTTTCAAGATGTATAAGGCTTGGTTGTTGAATGGGAGATGTAGGTCACCAAATGGTCATATGGTGGTAACTCCTTGATTTTGGATGTCAACCTAAGGTTTCCAAAAACTTGTCTATTGTAAGAATTGATCAGGTTTGGTGGAGTATTCTATGGTGGGTTGTAAAATGGAGGATTGATGAATACGTTGACTATGGTTAGATTCTTGTGAAAGAGCGCTTCTCTGAATATAGGCCTGTGAATTCAAAGGTTCTACATCATAATCGTCAGTGTAACCCCTATCAAAATCATGAAACCTATGGAGGAATGTTCTATGATGAAGCAAAGTCTTCCTATTCTGATACAAGAAATGTCTTCTTTGCAAAAGATGCCTGTAACTAAGTGGTGTCTTGGGTTTTCTAATTCTCTTGGCAAGAGATTTTCTAAAAAAATTAGTGGTTTTCCAATCTCTAATCATATATTCTCAGTTTTGATTTTGTCTAATTTGTTTGTATTTTTTAGGGTGATCTTTTATCTGAATTTTAATGATTTTGGAATACACAACACTCAAATGAAGATAGTTGCTTTTAAGAGTTGTAATCTAAATAGATAGTGTATGTTCAAAAGAACCACGCATGGTCCTATTTTCACTAGTTTGATAACAATAAAGCACTTCAAACAAACTCACTCTTAATAGCCAAAAGGTCATCATTATACTCAACAACCCACATCTTAAAATTGCGTCGACTCACACAACCATGTCACCCCCTAGAGGGCGCCTGTGTTTTTGTCTTTACAAGGTGTGTACTCAAGGTTATATTTCTCAATCCCTTGAGAAAATGGTTCGTGGAAATTATATGGTGAGTGTCTTGGGGGCAGATTCTTCCCTCCCCTTGCACTACAAGTATTACAATGTTTGGTTATTGATTCGGTTGGATACTACACTAGGTTCTTAGAAAGGGTTTTTATTCGGAGCGGAAATAATGGACTCCCTCAGGAGACATCCCAACCTTTAGAACAAAGGTTTTAGGGATGGTTATCTTGCACACTCCCAACAAAAGTGGGTTTCCCCAGATTTGCTTTAAATTTTATAGTGAGGTGGAAAAACCTGGCTTTGGTTTGAACCCACTTAGGTCATTCCCATAGGGTGAGTACTTTTTCCCACTATGACAGGCCTTCTAAAGGATGTAATAAAACTTGAAGAATGCATAAAAAAGATGAGTTTGGATTTTTGGATCACCCAGTTAAGGGGAGAGCATATGCCTATCAACCATACAAACACATAAATCACTTATTCAATTTTAGAGCCCAAACGAAAATTTTCTAATCTATGTGAAGATGTTGCTTCACAGTGAAGATGTTTCTTCACAAAAATACATGGTGTTCATTTTTAAATCCCAAATTGAAAAGTCTGGTGACTACCCTAGATTGATAATTTTTAGTCCAAATGAAAATGTGACTATCCTAGGATTGATTCATTTTTAAACCAACTGAAGAAGTGCCTATCCTAGATTGATTCTTTTTAAACCAATTGAAGAAGTGCCTATCCTAGATTGATTCTTTTTAAACCAAATAAAGAAGTGCCAATCCTAGATTGATTCTTTTTAATCCAACTGAAGAAATGGAATTTACTGGTCGTGGACGCGTCAGATCCAAAAAATGAATTACATAGAAGCGCTATGACAGTGGTCAGAAGCGCTATAGAAACAACCATATGCACTATAGAAATAGCTAGAGGCACTATAGAAATATCCTGAAGCGCTATAGGATTTTATAAATGTGCTAAAACATATGCTAGATGTGAACTGTCGGCCTATGCTGGAAGGTAAAGATCAAAGTGTTAAAACAATCCTTCAAAGTGCTATACTTTCTTCGAAAGCATTAAAACAAGTGGATGCACTATAGTTTGTCTTAGAAGTGCTATAGAATCTTCCGATCATGATAAAATAATTTATGCCAGATTCTTGTACGGAAGCTTTCCAAAAAAAACTTGTTAAAAACATGGGGTTCAGCCACACAGTGGGTGCCAAAATGTAGATGTGGAAAAAGTAAACTAAATACAATTAAATACACCTCTTAATGAAACATTGTATCAAGATTAAACATGAATTAAACTAATTTACAATAGAGAAAATCTTGAAAGCATCTCATTGTCTCCTATCTCCAAAGATTTATGAATCACGAGAATCCTCTCAGATTTGATAAAGTATTGTGACTATTAAAATTTCTATTCAGAAAAAGAAATGATGCTAAATGATATGATGTGATGATTGCTAATGATTCCTAGATGATATGGAGCTACCGTAAACTATCCTGACATGAAACTTGCTAAATGGAAGCTACAGTAAAAACTAATGATGCTACCATGATTCTAAATCTACTGATCCTATGATGCTATGCTAATATGCTAAAAGATAATTGATGTTAATGATGATGCTAATGCTTAAGATGCTTGAGTGCTAAATCCTACAGAGTAAGTTTGCATAAAAGATGATAATTCTTTGGATCCTTTTCATGCTTCAGAAAGTTGTGTATATAGATTTTCAGCAACAGTTTTGCACAGGGGTAACACAGTAGAGGCTGAGATTCAATCTCAAGATTTGAATGGTAAGAGATGAGAAGGTGAAGCTAATTATGGGGATTGTTACTCCCCATGAAAACACCAAGCAAGATGAGAGAAAATATTTGAGGAAGAAGATTGAGAGGATTGCTTGTAGGTTTGTCCCCGAGGCTTTTCCCGTGAATGCTAGTTAAATTAAAATTAGATTTGAAAAATCTAATTTTATTGGTGAGTGAATAGAGGGATTTGATTTATGCCCTTATTTAAATATTTTTGATTTAGTTAAATTAGCAAAAAGGGAGATAAATAATTTAATTAAATAAACTATAGAAGTTTGTTTATTAAATTAAATAGAAAAAGTATGATAATTAAACAATAAAGTATAAAGCTTTATTTATTTAATTAAGATTGAATATGATGTAATAATTAAATAATGCCAACTATAAAGTTGTTTATTTAATTAAAATTGAAGAAATAGGAGAATTTAGAATGTGAACTATTTAAATAAATATTTAATTTATTTAATAGTAGATGAATTTGAATATGATATTTAAATAAAATTTGTTTATTTAAATAAGATGAAAATAATTGAATCAAGATTGAAGAATTATGATGAACTATTTAAATAAATATTTCCTATTTATTTAATAGTAGAGGATTTTAAGGATTAATTAATTAAATAAGTCGTATTTAATTAATCAGATTTCTTCAAACCATTTTTAGGTGTATACACATATATATGTGGATATAATTATGATGATTATTGTCTTGTTTTAAAATAAATTCTGGATTTAAAGCTCATAGAGCTACTTCAAGATCCACTAGGTGGAGAATGTAATGCAATTAGTGGTATTAAAGAGCTAGTACTATAAAAGGATTATAGGGATATACCACAACAAATAGTTGAGAACTAGACTTCATTTGCATTCAATGAGGAAGAGTGGGGAGTAAACGTTGAGTTCATGGAGACTAAAATGGAGAAACTCGAGGGGCACTAGGCATATATAAAAAATGAAGAAACAATGAAGATAGGAAAAAGGAATATCAAGCTTTGTGTTTTATTTGATAGAAAGAATTGTTGACATGAATTGGTATGGTAAATACCATCTTTTCTACTATGGTTTTGCATGCAAGAGTTGTTCCTTAAAAATGTGCATTGTTTATAAAATATATATATTCAAGAGAATGGCAATATAAGACTCTCTCTTTGCATTCTTGCATGGAAACATATATGGGTTGATATGTAATTATGTTAGGGTTTTAATAATGATGAAAATTATGAGGAATTTTGTTGGTAAATTTTTTACATTGTTTTATGAGTAATTTGTATCTAAAGTGCATTAAATTGAAGGATTAGAAAATGTTTGGTTTTAGGGTTTTGTTGCATGAGTTATATATACTTTGGTATAAATTTAGCCATTATAGATTTTTCAACATCATGCATTAGTATGTCTATCGTTTTATGGTTATTAGTATTTAAACTAAGGTAGGGTTCATTTTTCTCTTTCTATTACTTAGAACCCTTGACCTTGTTTAATCTTAAACTATTGTTATGAGCTATCCAATATTAAGATTATTATCACTCAATCAAGTGGTATAATTTTCTCAACCTTTATTAGGTCTTTATTAATGGAAACCATTGTCATGTTAATTGTATTCAACATTTACTAGGTTTGTGTTAATGAAAACCAATGTCACAGAAATTGTATTAAAACTTTACTAGGTCTATGTTACTAACAACCATTACTATGGTATTCAAAATTACCAAGTTTGCGTTCATTCCGAATACTGCAAATTCTACTTTTGATCTTGGTAGGTCTGTGGAATTTTTTATCACTACCAAATTATATTTGTGTTACACCCCAATGTTAATTTACTTAATTTAAAATTTAAACTTTATTTTTAATTATAGTTTTAATGCATGATTATGTCATTAAGGTATTTGACGGTTGGATGAATGAAATATAAATGCAATGAGATGAAACTACTTTTAAATGCTCACACGATATTTAATCTATTATATGATTATAATTTGTATGTTATCGTTTAACTAAGAATATGTTTCTCTAAGTTGAATGTAGGGAATTTCGAGCCCTCCAGAGAGGGAGGGAGAGTATCACTCAAGAGAGGATTTGGTATTTGGAATGTTCGGTATTGCTATCTGAGTAGACACACATACTCACTCATTTAGGTTATTTGGAACCTTGTTAGGTTAGTTCAACTATTAAATCAGTAAAATCTTAAACCTAAGTTGATAGGCTAAGTTTCTTTAGGGAAAATAATTCCCTTATCGTTATTGACCCTCTTTGACCATAAAATTAAAATTAATTGCAAATAAGTATTATAAATAACTGAAACATAGATTTTTGGGACCCTATGGACTACTCTTGCACTTCTAGGGTTTTTCACCTAAAAGGAGAGAGATAGGGCCAAAAATGCTAATGATTCAATCAAATAAGGATGTATGTAATGTTTCTTATTGTAAATGAACATAACTAAATGCAATTGACTAATCTAAATGACTAAAAATGAATGTAAAAGTGAAATTACAATTATGTTTGAAAACACATTGTGATATGCAAACAATGAAGAAAATGAATGAAATGTGCAGAACAGAAAGAGATGGGTCAAATCAGAGTGCACCTGGGAAAAGTATGATGAACCTAGAATGTCTTGGATGTTGGATGAGATCATTAATTTTTCATAGTGGGACTCATTCACCTAGGGTGGCGAATCAGTCCTCCTCTTGGTGAAAAAGTGTCAGGGGCTAGTTTCTATCTGTCGGGATCCAGAATCTAACAAAATTCAGATTTTCAGTCCTAAGGTGGGACTCATTCGCCATAGGTGGTGAATCAGTCCTCTCCCAAATTTCTAAAAAATCAAGAGACAACTCTGCAACAATAGATCTAGAAATGTCTGCTTGTTGGGTTGTTGAAGTTAGTTCTACAAAAAATGGACAAATAACTCTCTCCAAGCTTGAAATTGACTTAAGTTGACTTGAAGCACCTATTTGACTTGGAAATAAAACTTCAACACCTAATAACCTATCAAATATACATACACAGGGCTACGAACAAATATGCAATAGGGGAAAAAATGATTAAGGGTTAGTGAATATGGGTTTGTCTTGGTCAAACCCCACTTTTGGTAATTAAACCCTTGAAAAGATAATGAAATAAAAGAGAGATAAACTAATAACATGCAAGTGCTATCAACTTACCTAACCCTTGATGATGCAAGTCTGAAGTAATGTCAATGGATGCTTCAAAATGCTTGAATTGTTGATGTAAAAAACTTGAATGCTTGAGATTGCTTGAATATGATATACGAATGTTGGAGGATGTAAAATGAGGTGAAAAACACTTATTTATACAATTATTGTGCCTTAGTATTCATTCATACCTCATCATAGGTCAACATCAAGTGATTTTGAATAAAATCCTGAAAGGAAATTTAAAATATTTTGAATTTGGGGCCAAGGGGGACTCATTCGCCACCCATGGCGAATGGGTCCTGACACCTAGGACCCAAAGACAAGTGTTAGAAAAAATGTTTTATTTAAAGTCATTTGTTGGGATGGAATTTAAAAATACACTTAATTACAACTTATGAGGGCATAAAGAGACCAAATAAAGCATGAGAAGGGTGTAAATAGTGAAAATATGCCTAGAAAAGTGTGAAAGCTTGTTACAAGACTTTATATCACTTCAAAATAGGACTTTTTTAGTGATGAAAAGGTGGTTTTTAGGTAAATTTCAGTAAATAGAGTCTAGAAGAATGTAGACATTTCTTACAACACTTCACAACACTTTCACAAGGCGCTGTTCTTTGGATTTTAGTACCTAAATAAGCATGTTCAAGCCATGTTACAACATAAAATCAGAACAACATAGTTCTAACACCATGAAACAAGACCTAAAAGGCCATGAAAATGACAAGGGACCATTTTTCTATGACACATTTAGCCCCCACTTTAGTGAGAGGATGAACCTGTTTCAAACTCACACTAAAGTAGCCATGAACATTGAGAGGAGGGTTCAAATGCACTTACGTTAGCAAGATGAAATGCAATAGTAAAGAGGGATGATCAAGCCCCCAGGATGAAGATCCCATGGAAAACTAAACATAAGAACAAAGGAACACACAAGTGTTGAAAAGAATTGGATGAACCTTCGATCGTCAATCCAACTAGTTGTGGAAAGAGATCTAGGCTAATTGTTTGAAAAAGAGAATGTGTACTCACTCTGGGGACACATAACTTTAGGCTCTCCATGGGGTGAGAAGGTCCAAATGTATACTCACTCTGGGGCCACAGAACTAGTTATCCGCAGGGTGAGAAAGCCCAAAAAGGTAAGATACATTTGCTAGTTGGTATGCACTCACAAAAACAAAGGTGGCTATGGGGAAAAGTCATGCTGCTAGGTGGGCTTCCCGCTCAACCATGCCAAAGTTATACCTGTTGATAACTTTAACAAGGTGCCATAACGAAAAAAATACTATGAAGAAAAAGACAAAGTACCACAGTCATGCAAGCTATGTTATGCAAGGTGACAAAAATGTAAAAATGTAAAGTGCAAAAATGTAAAGGAAGTTCAAAGGAGTCTTGTTTAGTTCATGCAAGGTTAGTCACTTAGGGAATATTCTGTCTAATGTCTCCAAGAGAGGACCAATCAAAGAATAGTATATTCACACTTTAGGGGATGTAGCACGCATCATATCAGGCCACCAAGAGGAATGCAATATGCTAAGATAGATCACACTTATGAAGGACATCACACCCAATGTCATCTAGTAAGTGATAAATGCATCACATAAATGACAAGGCTACACTAGGAACCAAGAATGCAAATGAATTAATGGTAATGTATGCCCCCCACTTTAAAGGAATTGCGACACATCAATCTGTGAGCAATTACTTTAAAGTAGAGAAGAAAAGAAAATGCAAAAAGAAAACAAGACATGAGAGCCAACTTGGAAAGCCCTATTCCAAGTCATAAGTTTTGAAGCTAGGCTGTGTCATGTGAAGGAAAAATGAAAAACAAAGAAAGGGAGTTGGCCCCCAGAAAAGAAAGCACACCAAACACATAAGGGATCTATGGATTTGGGGTCAGTATGTTTGTTACTGCAATGTTTTTTATGAAAGATCTCGGAACTATCATCATTCCCCAAAGCACAAAGAACATGAAGACTAACACAAAGAGAGAACAAAAAAGTAAAGTCTGTTTTGGGTCAACATGGAAGAGACATTGCGGTCCCGACGCTTTGCATTGTCCCCAAAAGGAAAACACATGCGAAAATAAAATGAAAAGGACAAGGTGAAAGAAAATGAAAAATCTTTTGGGTCAACATGAAGTAGACATTTATGTCTCAATGCCTTGCATCATCCCCAAAAGGAAAACACAAGTGAGAAGAAAACAAAAAGGAAAAGGCAAAATAAAATAAAAAAGCTTTTAGGTCAACATGAAGGAGACATTCGGTCTTAATGCCTTGCATCATCCCAAAAAGGAAAACACAAGTGAAAATAAAACGAAAAGGAAAAGGCGAAAGAAAATGAAAAAGATTTTGGGTCAACATGAAGGAGACATTTTGGTCTCAACGCCTTGCATCATCCCCAAAAGGAAAACACAAGCGAAAAGAAAATAAAAAGGAAAAGGCAAAAGGAAATGAAAAATATTTTGGGTCAACATGAAGGAGACATTTTGGTCTCAATTCTTTGCATCATCCCCAAAAGGAAAACACAAAACAAAAGTGAAAACAAAAATGCATGACAAACAGAAGAATAGAGATACAAATAGAGGAAGTGTACAAAGAGAGGGAACATCAAACACATGGTACAGGGGAACACAATACACACATAAAAAGAAAAGGAAGAATAAAAAAAGACAAGTAATGCAAATGTAAGTCAACCATTAACTAAGTTATTGGTTTCTCAATCTTGAATGGATAAGCAAAAAAGGAATAACATAGTTAAGAGACAAAGGAAAATGCATTACAAGGATAAGGCTAATAATGGCTTGCCCCCCACAAAGGGTAAGGGCTAGAATCAGCCGAGGTGGGTGATGGGAAAGAAGCATGCAATAGTGAGAATAGGGAACTCTACTTCTATGGCATGAGGAAGGGAATGCTATTTCTTTAAGGTATGATGGGGAAATAGGTGGTATTAGTGAAGTGATACTTATCTAGTATGTCCTTCAATGCCTGACATTCTTTTGTTCGATGACCAAGAATATGATGATATTTGAAAAATGGTATGTTTGTGTCTTTAGGATGAATAACCAACCTATTCATAGGTGATAAAAGTATAAGACCTTTGTTTAGAAGCAGTTGAAATCTCCTTTCACATTCATTTGTAGGATGTGTAGGAAACTTGATTTTCTTCAATTTGTAAGTTCATTTTCATTTGCTAGATTCTCCTTGTTCATGAATAGAAGGAGGAGAAGGACCCATGGGGATCCTAACATCCTTATCATTAGAAGGAGATAGTGGTTTCTCATGTGGAAGAAGAATGTTTAAGTTAGGAGGAGCATTCAAGATCACTGTTCCAATGTCTGGAAGTCTCCTAGGTTGAAGAGGATGTCTCTTAGGATTAGAAGGATCTTGATATCCTAGTCTTGTTGTGTGGGCTTCGGTTGATTGTTGTTCAAGAAGTTGGTGGATATCATGTTCATGTTTTGTGTCACAACCTTGTTTACTTAAGATAGTGAATCTTTTTCCATATGTTTCCTCAAGGTTGATAGGAATGTTTTTGGCTTTGTGCTCATAGAATGGTTGGGAATGTGATTGGTGAGAGGAATTAGGTCCACTTGAGGGAGGAACCTTAGGTCCTATATTGACTTCAGGATGTAAATATGCAAGTGATCAAGAGGTGCAATAGTGGGAAGGTCTTGTGATTTCATGGATGGGTAAAAGGCTGCATTGGCTTCTAGGTTGTCAAGGAATCATTGTAGAACTTGTGCATGCTATCATCATCTTCTCCAATGATCTCTACTTCACGAGGAGGACAATCATTAGGAGTTGTAGGAGCATGTTGGAGTTCAAGGTCATTAGGATCACAACCAAAGGCACATTTGGACATGTCTACCAATCACTTTAATGAATTCCAAAACTTATTGAAAGAAAATTCCATGATGTAAATAAATAAAGATGCAAGAATTGATTAAAAACATAGATGTTGTAAATGAAAACAGAATGCAATAACAAGAAACATTAATGTAAAAAAATGCTAGAAGAATTTCAGAAATGTTGATAAAAAAGTGCACAGGAATTGATTCGCCCTAGGTGGAAAATGAGTCCTAGTACGATGTTTTTCAGTATTTTTCAATTTTTTTGAAGATGATTTAAATGGTTTATAGAATGCAATTACATATGCATAATGCAAATTTTGACTTTTTTGAATGAGATGTAATGCAAAAATGAAATCTAAATGAAGTTTTCACTAATGCAAAATGAAAAGTCCTAGAATGCAATAACAAATCAATGTCCTAATTGAATGATAATGCAAATAGAAACTAAGATGAAATATGTGAATGCAATTAGAAATCTAGAGTGTTCAAAAGTTGGGTTCACCAAAATGAAACATAGATTTTTGGGACCCTATGGACTACTCTTGCACTTCTAGGGTTTTTCACCTAAAAGGAGAGAGATAGGGCCAAAAAGGCTAATGATTCACTCAAATAAGGATGTATGCAATGTTGCTTAATGTAAATGAACTTAAATAAATGCAATTGGCTAATTTAAATGACTGAAAATGAATGTAAAAGTGAAATTACAATTATGTTTGAAAACACATTATGATATGCAAACAATGAAGAAAATGAGTGAAATGTGCAGAACAGAAAGAGATGGGTCGAACCAGAGTGCACCTAGGAAAATTATGATGAACCTAGAATGTCTTGGATGCTGGCTAAGATCACTAATTTTTCACAGTGGGACTCATTCACCCAGGGTGGCGAATCAGTCCTCCTCCTATGAAAAAGTGTCGGGACCTGGTTTTTGTCTGTCGGGATCCAAAATCTGACAAAATTCAGATTTTAAGTCCTAAGGTGGGAATCATTCACCATAGGTGGTTAATCAGTCCTCTCCCAAATTTCTATAAAATCAAGAGACAACTCTACAACACTAGATTTGGAAATTTCTGTTTGTCGAGTTGCTGAAGTCATTTCTACAGAAAATAGACAAATAACTCTCTCCAAGCTTGAAATTGACTTCACTTGACTTGAAGCACCTACTTGACTTGGAAATCAATCTTCAACACCTAATAAACTGTCAAATTTGCATACAAAGGGCTGCAAAAAAACATGCAATAGGGGAAAAATGATTAAGGGTTAGTGAATAGGGGTTTGCCTTGGTCAAACCCCACTTTTGGTAATTAAACCCTTGAAAAGATAATGAAATAAAAGAGAAAGATAAACTAATAACATGCAAGTGCTATCAACTTACCTAACCCTTGATGATGCAAGTCTAAAGTAATGTCAATGGTTCCTTCAAAGTGCTTGAATAGTGCTTGAATTGTTGATGTAAAATGCTTGAATGCTTGAGATTGCTTGAATATGATATGTGAATGTTGGAGGATGCAAAATGAGGTGAAAAACACTTATTTATACAATTCTTGTGTGTTAGTATCCATTCATACCTCATAATAGGCTGAAATCAAATGATTTTGAATAAAATACTGAAAGGAAATTAAAAATATTTTGAATTTGGGGCCAAGGGGAACTCATTCGCCACTTATGGCGAATGGGTCCCACCTAAGACCTAAAAACAATTACTGGGAAAAATGTTGTATTTAATGTTATTTGTTGGGATGAAATTAAAAAATACACTTAATTACAACTTATGAGGGCATAAAGAGCCCAAATAAAGCATGAGAAGGGTGTAAATAGTGAAAATATGCCTAGAAAAGTGTGAAATCTTGTTACAAGACTTTACAACACTTCAAAATAGGACTTATTTAGTGATGAAAAGGTGGGTTTTAGGTAAATTGCATTAAATAAAGTCTAGAAGAATGTAGAAATGTCTTACAACACCTTCACAAGATATTGTTCTTTGAATTTTAGTACCTAAATAAGCATGTTCATGCCATGTTACAACATAAAATCAGAGCAACATAGTTCCAACACCATGAAACAAGACCTAAAACGCCATGAAAATGATAAGGGACCATTTTTCTATGACACAATAATGAATGTAATATGTAAAGTATATTTGAATATATACATATATATATGCATGCGTTAAAGCATATATGTACATGTATGAAGGTATGAGTATATATAGATAAGTTAAAATATATGTATATTCATGTGTATATATGTATATGTGTATGTAGATAAAAGATAAATAAAATGTGTATATATATATTATTGTATATATAAATAGGTATTATATTTTTATTCATTTAAAAATCCATATTAAATGGTGTTGCAAGTATGAAGGTGTTTTCATTGATGTCAACAAGCCTGTGTTGCTATTGATGATAGTAGCATAGCGGTTGAGAAGAGATTGATGCTTTGATTAGTTACATTATGATGTCATCAATTAAGTTTTTGATGTTAACCTCTGGTGTTTCTTTGAAAAGCTTCTATTTATAGTTCAAATGTTGAGGATACTAAGAAAATTGATAAAATAAGGAAACAAGGTGTTGCAGAGGTGTTTTGGTTTTGCTTCACATTTATTTTGTGTTGAATATCTGCTTGTATGGTTTGGATATGTTGGTTAGAAATGTTCAAAGTTTTTTATATCCAAAATTTTGGCTTTTGGATTGATGGTCAGAGGAAGTTATGTTCACCAGTTTTGTAACATGCCAATTGTTCTATAAAGATAAATTCTCTAAGTTTTACCTTTAAGTGAATAAAATAGGTACATTTCCCAATGCAATAAAAAAATTCTTTCAAAGAGAGGTTTAATGAGCATATATAACACAAAAATATTTCCAAACATTGATTTAATTCATAATTTAAACATTTACATCTTTCCAAAGATTGATTACAATTAAATATACATAGCTCTTCTAAGCTTCCTTCATAAATAGATGTACAATGATTTGAGAAAATTCCCTCAAACCTTAACTTCCAATTGAAGAGGGGAAGCACCACTCAAGGACTTTTCCACTAACCATGAACTCTTATGCGGTTCCTCACAAATCTACACCATAAGGTAAGATGGCCCTCCCTTGAACGAAGAAGTTGGTTTGATAACCTCATAACTGTGGCCTATTTTAACTTAGTGTTGTTCCCTACATGAATAGAACTTGTATACATCCTAACTTGTATGGAAATCATCAACTAGCATGAATAAATGGTACACAATGAGATTGGCAGTGTAACTAGTGGAAAATTACACTACTTTAGCCAAAGTTTCATATAAAAAGCCATCCTAGATCACATACACTTTCCTAGCTCAATTTGTATCAAGATCATTTGTACACTATGCATAGGTAATCCCTTCAGGAGGTAATATTTAACCACAAGAACAACCTATTCCTCTGGTTTTTTAAGCATATCTACTAAGTAGATTCCTACACTTAAGCTATTCCCAATGTAAGATTAACTAATCCCATGAGAAGCCTAGGAACTACGCATAGTTTTGGTTCTACAAACAACTTGAAACAATTACTTCATAGCTAATCAAGCAACTTCATTTCCTAGTATATAATACTAATGAACACAATCACTCCCTAATATGATGTATGTATGAACACTTCAAACAAAGCTTCACATGAACATGGAGCATACTATAGTTCTTTCTAGTTTCAAAAGAAACAAACATAATTCTTCCCTAATCTAGTAAATCAAGGTACTACCACACAATCAAACAATAAAATTCAATCTTTCCAAATATTTCATAGAAATAAAGGACATATTCAACATTCTTGTAATGCACTAGTCCAATTGAACAAGCTAACTCCTAACTTAATCCCTCCAAGAACAATTCTTCCAATCCTCCAATAAAATATCTCTCAACACAATCCTCACAATAAAATCTCTTCACAATGATAACTCTCAACAAAACAAAGACAATAAAGTGCAGCAAAATGAAAGTGAGTTGGGTGTCCAAATAAGGAGAATATCTCATCTATTTATACAAAAACATGAGACAATGATGCCTAAGGTATGCTAAGCAAATCAACATCACACAAAAATATAATTTGACTCAGCACTTCCATTAAAAAGGTGGTAGTGATTAAAGTAAATACTCAACTAATAAAACAATAGATCAACCTCTTATTGAGCCAACTATTGTTTGACCAATTCATTTTAGCACATTTTTATCAATAAAAAAATGACTTGCAGCAATAGAATTCTATTTGGTTTAAGCAATTCATAAGTTAGCACCACCAAAATGCCTTATTCCTTATTAACAATCGAGGAAAATTATGAATTGCTTAAAACAAATAGAATTCCTTACTAGGGTCCTGTACCTGTAAAGTATTCCATTCAATTACATGATTATCACTTGGTATATACTTCTTTAGGTATGAGATGTGAAAGATGTTATGCATTCGAGAAAGAGCTGGTGGCAACGTAATTTGGTAAGCAATAGGATTTACTTCCTCGAGGACCTCAAAAGGATCAACATAGTGTGGGGATAGTTTGGATGACTTTCCAAACTTGATAGCACTTTTATGAGGCTTTACCCTTAACAACACCTTCTCTCCTACAACAATTTTCTAGCTACCCGTTTAGAATCAACATAGTTTTTTTTTCCTATCATTGGTTTCAACTAGCCATTGCTTAATAACCCTAACTTGTTCCTCCATTTCTAATATCATCTCTAGCCCAAGACTCACCCTATTCTCAATTTTATCCCAACTTATAGGGGTTTGACGCTTTTGACCATACAATGCTTCAAAAGGAGCCATCTTAATTGCAGAATGATAGGAATTATTATATGCAAATTTCACCAATGGAAAATTATCATCCCACTTGTATTGTTGATCCATGCAATACATTCGTAGTAGGTCTTCTAATACTTGGTTTACTCTTTCCATTTGACCATCCATTTTTTGGATGATACACTAAACTTATATTTAGCTAAGTTCCAAGTGATGAGAATAAGGTTTGCTAAATCCTAGAAGTCACACGTGCATCCCTATTCAAGATAATCTTCTTAGGAATACCATGCAACCTAAACACCTCTTGAATAAATTTACAAGCTATAATAGGATCTTCATAGGTCAAATTCCTAGGTATGAAATGTGCTACCTTTGTAAGATTTTCCACCTCCACTAGATTGGCATTGTGCTTATTCCTTAATATGGGTAATCCTTGTACAAATTCCATACTAATGACTTTCCACTTACTTTCGAGAACATCATGTGGATACACTAGTCCTACAGGGTGATGATGTTCAACCTTCACTCTTTGGAATTATAGGCATCTAGCCACAAATATTGTAGCATCTCCCTTCATCTCTTTCCAGAAATATAATGGCTTCACATCAACCAACATTTTTGTCACTCTAGGATGTCCAAATTATGGTGCTTCATGAAATTATTTCCACACAAGAATCTATAACTCTTCAAATTTGGGCACATACATTCTTCCTTGAAACCTTATCAATTCATTAGGTTCAAAGTAATATCCCTCGTAACTTGCATCTTGTGGATCTTTCATGAGTGATTGCTTAACTTCCTCATATTACTCATCATACTTGCACTTTTGTAACACTTGGCCTTTAAAGTTAGTTTGAATTGTGACTATTGAGGCAATATGTCGTCTACAACTCAAGGAATCGACAACCCAATTTTCCTTCCCTTAAATATAGTTGATATTGAAGTCATAATTTGATATCAACTCCAACCATCTTCTTTGTCATGCATTTAGATTGGGTTGGGTGAATAGATACTTCAAACCATGATGATTAGTTTTTAACTCAAAAAGCTTTCCTAACAAATAGTGCCTCCACATCAGGAATGCTTGAATCACTGTTACTAGCTCTAAATCATGTGATGCATAATTTTTCTCATAGGGCTTCAACTTTCTTGATTCATAAGCTATAACTTTCCCTTCTGGCATCAAAAATCCTCTAAATCCTTCACCCAATGCATTTGTGATGAGACTGAAGTTTCCTTCAGGATTAGTAGCTTCAAAATTGGAGCAGTAGTCAACTTCTTCTTGAGTAGATCAAATGCTACTTGGCATTTTTCCATCTACTCAAACTTTTTCCCTTTCCTTTGCAATAAAGTAATAGGAATGGATATACTAGAAAATTTTACCACAAAATTTTGATAGTATCCTACTAGAACCATAAAAATCCTAACTTTGGGTACATTCTTAGGTACTAGGGTCAATCTATCACTGCTTTTATCTTGGCTAGATCCACTGAAATTCTGTTAGCTGAGATCACGTGACCTAGGTACTGCACTTTCTTTTGAAATAACGTGCATTTAGAAAGTTTCCCATATAACTAATGTTCTCTCAACCACTGAAGAACTATCTCTAAATGCTTGCAATGGTCCTCCTTATTCTTGGAATAAATTAGAATGTCATCCAAGAAAACCAAGACAAACTTATCTAGGAAATCCCTAAATACATTCATGAATGTAGCAGATGCATTAGTAAGTCCGAATGGTAGGACTGTAAACCCATAATGCCCATATCTAGTCTTAAAGGCAATTTTGAAGATGTCTTTATCTTTGATCCTTACTTGATGGTATCTTGATCGTAGATCAATTTTTGAAAACAAATTTTCTTCTCACATTTGATTGAAGAGATCATCAATGCATGGCAATCAATACTTTTTCTTTATCATAGATTTATTAAGCATTCAATAATCTATGCATAGATGCAATGCACCATCCTTTTTCTTTACGAAGATCACTAGTGCTCCCTAAGGTGAAATACTAGGTCATATCAATCCTTTGGATATCAACTCTTCTAGTTGTGCCTTAAGCTCCATTAATTTGGTTTTTGTCATCCGATAAGGAACTTTGAAAGCAGGTTCTGACCCTGGTACAAGGTCAATGGAGAAATCAAATGTCCTCTTGGGTAGTAATCCAAGTAGCTCCTTTGGAAATACATTTGCAAACTTTCAAAGAATAAGATATTTTCCATATTCGTCTCTCCAGTTTCCATCATTTCACCTTCCTCTACCTCTTGGTTGTCTTGAGAAATAAATTCCTCATATTCCTCAATCTTTTCCATCTTTACTGCATAGAGTTTGCATCCTTTCTTATTGGCCTTATGTAATTGCATGGCATAGATTTGACACAACTTAATTTCCCTAGGTGTCCCTTGCAACGTCACCTAGTTTCGTAGATCATCTTAGCACTCTACATTCTTGGCATTACAATCTACTTTGGCTCTATGCTTCCAAAGCTAGTTCATTCCTAGGATGACATCATATTATCCTAAGGGAGCTATGTATAGGTTCACCTAAATTGAGAAACAAGGAAGTTCAACCTTAGCTTCAAATAAGCATTGTTCCACTGTTCTCTTGTTTGGTTTGCATATTCAACAACCCAAGATTTTTCCATGTAACTTGCTTTCCTAGATATTTGATTTGCTACTCTAGGTGAAATAAAGTTTTTAGTTGCTCCAGTATCAATAAGTATAGAAATGGTTATTACCAAATAAAATACCCAAATTTTCCACTAGAGTAATTTGGTACTCCACTTGACGATTATCCAAGGCAACATGGTTCTTTTGTTGAAAAGCATCTTGCTAGAGTGGAAGAGGGTTTCCACATGTTCGTGTCCCTGAAGACTTGTTGGGATAATATGTAGCATAATTATTTCCACCACATGTGTTGCATCTAGCTGCTAGTCCTTTACTCCTCATGGACCCATCATACCTACTATAATTTCTTCCAATGTTGTTAGGGTTGTTGTTATTATTTCCCTTGTTATCCTTCCTCGATTCACCCCAATTGCACTGGGATACCCTATCTCCTTGATTCTAAGAATATCACACTTCATTATACTTCTTTGGGGTCTGGTTACCTTGAATTCCTTGAAACTTCTTACAATTTCTATTCTCCCTATAGATGGAGATGGCCTTGAGCTTCTGCTCCTACTTAACAACCTTTTCATAGACTAAGTCCATGGTAGATGGTCCATACACATCCACCTCTCCACCTATCTGTCCATTTAGCCCCATAATAAATTTCCTAATATGAAAATTCTCATCTTTTTGGTACATTGGAATGTACCTCAACATACGAGTAAACTTTTCCTAGTACTCATTGATTGTCATGTACCCTTGCTTACGATTTTGGAAATCAGTAAGCTTTTGGTTGAAAAAGAGTTGGGGCAACCAAATTTTTGAAATATATCCACAAACTCATCCCAAGTCAACTTCAAAGAACTGATTTTGAGTTCCATTTTCTTGTTCATCCACTAGTTAGAGGCTTCTCTTGCTAACTGATAGGCCCCCCAAACAACTTTGGTAACCTCAAAGTAGTTTCTTATCTCAAAATATTTTTCCATTTGTATCAACCAAGTATTAGCTTCTTCCCTGTTGGTACTCCCTTCAAATTTAGGTGGGGATATTTTCCTCATGTCCCTAGAGATTTTGGTTTCCAAACGCTTCCTACTAGATCCTTCAAATTGACACTACAAATTCTCATCCTCCTATTCATGATTCTAAGTATGGTCATGAGAATTCTCTCCCTCATTTTAATTTATAGGGACTTCTTCATTATTTGGAACCTCTTGTTCCACTCTATTTTTCTCCCTTACTTCTTTCTCAAGATTCCTTAGCCTTGCATTGGTCTCATGAATGATAGTCAATATTTGATCCAATTTGGCTTCAACACCCTCGAGACGTTGTCCAACTTCTTGGCTCCCTCCAAGATTAGTCCTTGTTCTCACCATCCTTCATAAGAAAAAGGGTTACACCTAAAGGTTCATCTTTATTAGATTCTATTATGTTCACACAACTTATGGAAAGCATTTAAATGAGCATTCACTAGCACATAAAAGAAATTTATCATAAGTTTGAACATAAGCTTTGATAAACATATCTTTTATTTATTCATAAGGATCTCAATATCCTTTCCATTTACATAGATCAAATATTCAAATAGTTGAGAGGAGAGTATCCCTTAGACTCACTCTCAGATACATAGCTCAATGGGGTATACCCCTCAGATTTTATATCATCTCTCATTTGATCTTCCCTATCCCAAAAGGGGTAGTAACGTTCAGAATTATCTTTCATCACATAGTTACAAGGAACATATCCTTCAAATTCATTACTTGGGGAAATTACAATTACTTCCAATAGAGGAAGAACTCTAGGGTCCCTAAATATTAATGCATGACTAACACTACATTCTGAGGGCATATCCCTAGAAAGTGACAAAGAGTTAGATTTTTCTGGTGAGACTCAAGGTAAGTAGTTGAAATTAGCATCCTCCCTCATCCTTCTCTTTACTTGACTAACTCGAGAAAGACTGTAACTAATTATCTCAATATCACTTAACTAGACAACATTTTTGTAGTTGTTTCCCTCTATCGTACAAACAATGGCCTCTTTTTCCTTCTTGGCTTTTAGATAGCACTCTTTCTTGATTATTGTCTTTCTTGCAGTTAAACTAAGATGCACCATCCTAGAATAAAATTTCCAAACATTAGTCAATGTTGGATGGAAAGTATAGTGAGCACATAGGTTCCAGAGCTAAACCTGGTAGCTTTGATACCACGTGTAACATGCCAATTTTTCTACAAAGATAAATTCTCTAAGTTTTACCTTTAAGCAAATAAACTAGGTACATTTCCCAATGTAATAAAAAAGTTTCTTCCAAAGAGAGATTTAATGAACATATATAACACAACAATATTTACAAACATTGATTTCATTCATAATATAAAAATTTACATCTTTCCAAAGATTGATTTCAATTAAACATACATAGCTCTTCTAATCTTCCTTCAACAATAGATGTACAACAATCCGAGAAAATTCCCTCAAACCTTGGCTGCCAACTAAAGAGGGGAAGCATCACTCAAACATTTTTTTTCCAACCACAGACTCTTATGTGGTCTTCCACACATCTACCTCATAGGTTAAGATGGCCCTACCTTCAATGAAGAAGTTAGTTTGATAACCTCATAACTGTGGCCTATCTAAACTCAGTGTTCCCTACATGACTAGAACTTGTATACATCCTAACTTGTATTGAAATCATCAACTAGAATACATAAAAGGTACACAGTGAAATTGACAACGTAACCGGTAGAAAATCACACTTATATCAAAATCCATCTTAGATAGCATACACTTCCCTAGCTCAATTTTTCTCAAGATCATTTGTACACTATGCATAGGTAATCCCTTCACAAGGTAATCTTTAACCAAAGGAACAACCTATTCCTCTTGTGTTTTAAACATATCTACTTAGTAGATTCCTACACTTAAGCTATTCCCAACGTAAGATTAACTAATCCCATGAGAAGCCTATGAACTACCTATAGTTTCGGTTCCACAAATAACTTGAAACAATTACTTCATAGCTAATAAAGTAGCTTCATTTCCTAGTATATAATTCTAATGAATGCAATCACTCCTTAATACAAAGTATCTACAAACACTTTAAACAAAGCTTCACACAAAAATGGAGCATAATATAGTTCCTTCCAATTTCAAAAGAAATAAACATAATTCTTCCCTAATCTAGTAAATCAAGGTATTACCACACAATCAAACAATAACATTCAATCTTTCCAAAGCTTTCACAAAAATAAAGGGCATATTCAACATTCCTGTAATTCCCTAATCCAATTGACCTAGATGACTCCTAACTTAATCCCTCCAAGAACAATTATTCCAATCGTCCAATAAAATATCTCTCAACACAATCCTCACAATAAACTCTCCTCACAATGATAATTCTTAGCAAAACAAAGTAGATAAAGTGCAGTAGAATGAAAGTGAGTTGGATGTCCAAATGAGGAGAATATCTCATCTATTTATACAAAAAAATGAGACAATGATTCCTACAGGTATGCTAAGAAAATCGACACCACACAACAATATAATTCGACTCAACACTTCAAGTAAAAAGGTGCCAACGATTCAAGTAAATACTTAGCTAATAAAACAATAGTTCAACCTCTTGTTAAGCTAGCTATGGTTTGAACAATTCATTTTAGTACATGTTTGTCGATCAAAAAAACAACTTGCAGCAAAATACTTCTATTTGGTTTAAGCAATTCATAAGTTAGTGCCACCAAAATGCCTCATCCCTATTAACTTGGTCGCTATCATTACACAAAAGAATAAGTCTTATTCTTGCTTCTGCATTTAAAGCTTTTGACTTGGTCTTTGTTTTACACTCAACACTTAACAAAGGTTTCAACTACATTTAATGCATGCATATCAACTTAACCACCCACGTGGGAGTCTTATTCTCATGTTTATACGTATTATTCACTTGTTTGTGATATATTCACATTACAAACTATGTTTACTTGCTATGCTTTATGCGTTGGATTCCTTATTCCATGGTGCAGGTATTATATACATATTTATGCTATGTTAATAACAACGCTGTAATACTTTCATTCAAGTGCTTTATAAAGCATATAAACTTATTTATATATATGAATATATATAATTAGTATTATATATATGTATATGTATATATATATATATTCATTAACATCAATCAATAATAATTCATTTAATATTCAAATGCATATTTCCATACTATCATTTATAATAATAATATTATATGTATATATATTTATATACATATGTATATATACATACATATATTGATATATGTGTATGGACCTCCCATTATGTCAATACATATAAATATGTCAATGTGTGTATATATATGTATATATGCATATATCTCTTATATACATTTACTACATATTCTTTCCAACTTATTGATAGTCACATATACATTTGATGTATATATCCATATACATATACATGTCTATTTGTCCATTTGATACCCTCATGCCCATGAGCAATCCTTTCATGAGCATGCATAGGTACGTCTACCTTTGTATACTAATGTACATATTAACTCATGTACATGGGCTTATCATTGACATGCATATATATACATATATATATACATATATATACATACATATATATACATATATACATATATATATTTCTAATCGATTACATAAAGAACATATAAGAAAGAGCTTACACGTACCAAATACTTAACAAAAATCAAAACACTCTCAATTGAGATTGTAGACATCCAAATTTGACCACTTCCATATGGTCAAAGTCGTCTTCTTAATCATCCCTTTGCTCTTTTAAAATCGTCCTCTTTGCCCAGTATTAATTAAACCATTCATTTAATTAATATTATGTTTTTTGCATAAGGTTTCCCAAAGTATCTAATTTAATAAATACTTTTCCCCTATTTCCTCTCTAAATTAAATAAATACATCACTTTATTTAATTTAGTCATATTATCTTTTAGAATTTTAAATTTACTTTTAAATTCCCTATTTTCTCTCTCATTGTCACATCCTCCAACTTTTGCAAGTTGGCCTCTAATCCCTCTTAGCAATCTAACCCTCTTTCTTATTCATAATTAATTTATAATTAAGATGTGCACACCCCTAATCATCATTAGGGTCCCATCCTCCATAATTTCCCACTTGCTTCTAATGAGTCCTTAATTAGTCTAATCAAGTACTTGCACAACCTTAATCACCTAATTAGGTCATCTCTAATCCCCATATCATTTATGGAATGTGTCCTTAGTCAATTTCATTAAAAGCTTTCTCTTTTTGAACAAGGCATCTCCATTCACCATGTGAATTTATAATTCACATTTAATCCCCCAATGCATTTGAAAGAATTTTAAATTCCTTCTCTCTTCCCCATGAGAATATTTGAAGAATTTTTAATTCCCCACTTGTCTTCTCACCCACATGGGGACAAGTACTTCCTTTATGAGGAGATCTTATCCCAATCCCAAGGTACTGTTTACCCTCTCCATGTGATGTACTATCCTTCCACCTCATGTACACATCACCCCTTTTAAGCCATATCACATGCCACATGTCAAGATGTGAGGGCTTGTGAGTTCTCAACTCACCTTGGCCCTAAATCTTGATCTTGGTGGCTCAATCTTGACTATCCATTTCCCTAGAGATTTCCAAAATCTCTATAAATACCCCCTCTTTTCTCTCATTTTAGGGAGATCATGCATTGTAGCCAAACTCTTGCAAATTTTTCCTAGAATCCATACTTAGCCATTTTCATGCTTGCACTCACTTGCATCCATCTTCATATCATCATCTAGCTTGCATCTCTTGCCATCCAAGGAGTACACACACCAAAGATCGAAGGGCCAACCAAAGGATCGATTCGAGACAAGGTATAAGGTTTCATTTTTTTATCTTTATTTTGTGTTGAATCCAACTAGGCTAATATTGAGGTGTAGGTTGTTTTTAGTGTTATTTGCATTACTTTGTTTGCTGCTCATTTTCTAACTCATAGATTCAACCTATCACAGAGATCACAACCTATCTAACACATGAACAAACAATTCTAAGGATTGACTTACCAATTTCCCAAAACTATGATTTGACTTAACCATTCTATATGTGAGTGCTTGAGAGTTCATTTTAGGCCTCGTTAAGGGTTACCAGACCAAATACTTCTCTTGAGTGATACCCCCCTCTTTTTCAGAGGCTTGATCCTTGTATCTGCATTCTACTTAACACATTTGCAATAGTAGTTAGATGTTCACAATACCATCATTTGCATCATATAATTTATCAAATTCAATCAACATTCCTTCTATATTTCAATATAACATTAATCAAATTAACATTCATTCTTTTCTTTCCCAATGATACAATTAAACAAAGTACAAGCACATGTTTCTATCAAAATGAAAACACATTCATATATAAGGGATTAACACATGTTTCCTATGTAAAAATGAGGGGCATGTAAGGAAAAATTTCTTGATCCTAAGAAGATGTGATCAAATATAGAAAAAAAGGAGGCCAAAAAAAGCCCTAATGGAAGGGTGCAAGCCCCTTTGATGGGTTTGAATAGCTGTGACCCCAAGGGAGGTGATGGCCTTGAGGTGGATCTGCCAAATAGTATTGGTTGTCCTATCGAAGATGTGGCTAGTGATAAAAATATTTTTTCTTTGAATTTAGATGTTGATACTAACAATTTTGATGCTCTTAATCTTGATCTCTACCTTGAGGAGGAAAGCCTACTGTTAGGGAAAGATAATCTATTTAAAAATCTTGAAGGGAATGGAGGTATCACAAAATTCTCTCCCCCAACCACACCATTTGAAGCCTTGTTGTGTGCATAAGAAGGAAATATCAGCCAATGTAAAGAGGCTGAGGTGCCCAAGGTTATAAATTTCAACTCCCCCAGCCATAAGAAAAATGCACAAGAAATTGTACTGGATAAAATTAAAAAGAAGATTGAAAATAATTAAAAAAATCCTTAATAGAATAAAGTCTGGTGGAAATTCCCCTGAAGTAATAAAACCCCCAAGCCCTGAAAGAAAATCTATGAGGAGTAATAGACTCCCTAGCCCAACTCGGGATAATAATAAGGAAAATTATGAAGAATCCAAAAATCTAATGCTGGCCTTGGCTCTTCATCAAGCCGTGAAGACAGTGCTAAGTCCCTAAAGGGATCCCCAATGGGAGTTAAGAATAGATCCAATAATGATTTTAAATACTCTGATAATTCAAAGTCTATTAATAGTAAAACCAAGGTGAATTCAAGCCCTAATGAGGGGTTGACAATAAATATTCAACCTATCCTAGGAAGGAGCACCTCACCCAGTCGATTGACATAAATAGTGCAACCCTTAGGGAAGATAAAAATATCAGCCCTAAAAATGATGACCTATCCAAAAGAGATCCCCTATCCTCTAACCCATGGGATTTTCCAAGTGACCTCAAGCTTGAATTTACTCTAGACAAGACTAACCTATAATAGCTAAAACAAATCTTTATCAAGGATTGGAACCCTGTAGAGGGTAAAGAGAATTTAAAAAAACAAGAAACAACAAAGAGGTAAGACCCCCAAGAGGAGACAACTCCTAAGTATGGGGAAGGAAATGAGACCTATGTTAAGAATATGTTGAGCCAAAAAAAGGAAAAGAAGACAGAGACAAAAGGAGGGTGCTATCCCATATCTCAAAAGCAACAATTAAAAAAATGAGCTTCCTAAATGCTTTGAAGGATTAAGGAACATAGAAGAGGGAGTACATGACATGGATGCAAATGACTCTTAACTATATCTCTTGGAATATTAGGGGTCTAGAGTCCCCTAATAGAAAAAATAGCATAAGGAGACTACTATTGCAGGAGAGAAATAAAGATATTGTAATGTTGCAAGAAATCAAAGCTATAGGGTATACCCTACAAAATAATCTCAAGTTTATCTAGAAGGAAGTTCCACCTTTTACACCACCAACCATGAAAAAGGAGAAGGAGGGTATGCTATCCTAATTTCCAACAACTAGAATAGATTGGTTAAAGACCATGGTACTTCCCCTTGTAACAAGGTAGTATGGATCCATTTGGAAAAGGATGGAGTACAATTTGGCATTTGCTCCATCTATGCACCAAACGAATATAGAAAAAGATGTGAACTATGGTATTGGCTAAGAAGACAACCTAAGATACCTTGGATCATAGAGGGAGACTTTAGTATGATAGAAAACATGGAAGACAAAGTAGGGGGAGTTGATATGGGATGGAAGGGAAATGAAAAATATTTCTAGTTTAAGATGAAAAATAAACTTAAACTAATAGACCCCATTGAAGGTGCAAAAAAAGAAAATAGGGCCATATGGTTAACTTGGTGTAATGCTTAGAAAGAAAATAGGAGGATCTATTGCACGTTAGATAAACGAGGCTACTTTCAATTTGACCAGGTTGATGAGGCTAACAATAGGGTAAAGGTCAAACCTTGGACCCTATCAAACCACCATCCCATTATAGTCAAAATAATCATTAATGGAAATAATATGAGACCTCCAAAGAAGGCTAAAAAAAGTATTCTAAACTTAAGCCTACTAAAAATGGATGACTGCAATAGTGTAATATTCACACTTAGGGAAATAAATAGAGGGGCCTAGGAAAACAAAACTACAATAGAAAAATGGAATATTAATGTTAGGAGTTGGAAAAATATCTTCCAAACCATTGGGGAACAAAGAGCCAAGGAGGGTAGGAAAGTTGAAAATCAACTGTAGAAAACCCTTCTAGAAAAACAAGCTTCAAAATGCTCCCCAAGACACATAAGTAAACAATGAGTTAATCAACACCAAAGGATAATTCGAGAAGATTCAAAACTTTAAAGACCAAGGGATAAAAAAGAGAGCAAGATTGAATTGGATCTCCCAAGGAGATAGAGGCTCCAAGTTCTTCTTTAGATGCCTGAAAACCAAGGAGGCAAAAGAAACTATTGGGTTCATTTGGGATGAGGATAACATAATTAAAGATACAAATGTTATAAAAAGAAAGTTCCAACAATTCTATGAAGGACTATTTACTGCAAAATGCTCTGGTCCTCAAGGGGTGGAGACAAGAAATTTGTAAAGTAAATTAATTTCGAGGAAAATAATCAATGTGGAGGCTGCTAAACTGAACCAACAACTAACCAAAGAAGAGGTCAATAATGCAATCCTTTCCCTAAACAATGATAAATCACCTGGAGTAGATGGTTTAATAGTGGAATTTTATAAAAAAAATATTGAATGGATTGGAGAGGACCTAATCCAAGTGTATAAAGAAGTAGTTGAAGAAGGATCACTTGGTAAAGATATAAACCATGGCATAATAAAGCTAGTCCCACAAGAGGGTGATAGGACCCTCCTAAAAAATTGGAGACCTATAACTCTACTAAACGTATCATCTAAGATCCTTGCAAAAGTCATAGCTAAAAGGATAGTTGACATCCTCCCCAAAATTATTAATAGTACTCAAATAGGATTTATCAAGGGAAGGTACATCTGGGAAAATTTGATCACTAGATTGGAAGCCATGGAATGGAATAGAATTTCCAATCAGGATGTGGGAATTCTACATCTGGACTTTGAGAAGGCATATGACATAATTGAGTGGCCTTTCATTATGATGGTCTTAGATGTCTTTGTATTTCCTAAAATATTTTGTAGAATGATCAAAAATCTAATGAATGAGGCTACAACACAAGTTGAAGTAAATGGAGATGTAACAGAGGAATTTCAACTACAAAGATCCATATGGCAAGGGTGCTCTCTTGCTCCCTCGCTATTTGTAATAGCTGCATATTCCCTGCACTATATAATAAGGGACCACTCCATAAGCCCAAGTGTTTAGGGACTCTCATTAAAAAATAATGAAGAGATTATAAACATTCAGTTTGTTGATGATACAACACTATTTGTTAAAATGGAACAAGAAAATTTTACAAACTTAATGAAAAAAATGGAGCTTTTTAGCCAAGCAGTTGGTGCTAAAATATCCAAGGGAAAGTCAATTCTACTATCCTGGGATAGTAGACAACCTAATTGGCTCTAGGAACATGAATTCCAAGAGGCCCCAACAAGGTAGTTAGATATTAGGGGATTCCTTTTGCTGTTAACCCCAACTTAAAAGATATGTGGGAATGGTTGAAAGGTAAAGTGGTGAGAAAACTAGAATCTTAGAACAAAAAGTACCTCTCCATAGTTGGGAGAGCTCAAGTTTGCCAAAAAATTCTTTCCTTATGTAATATCTACTATGCTTCTATATGGATGTTCAACAACTACTAGGTAGAGGAAATTCAAAAAAGGATAAGACAGTTTCTTTGGTCAGACGAAATCGGGAATAAGAAAAAAAACATGTGAAATGGGAGATCTGCTATAATGAGAAATAGAAAGGGGGACTTAGCCTCAAGGATTTAAAGAAACAAGGAATTTATCTTGCTATAAAATGGATTTGCATAAGTCTAAAAGGAAATGGGCTTTGGAAAACATTGGTTAGAAACAACATAAAAAATGTTGTCCCCAAAAAGGAAAAATCTTGGAGGAACTTGTTGGTTTGTGATTTAGTCTAAGCTGGCATATTCCTTGCATCTCTTGCAGGTTCCAATGTGTTTAAAAGTCTATGGAAATCCTAGGAAACTAACAAAGAGGTCATCCTTAGCAAATTCCCAGTTGAGAAGGATTTGGATAGTATCTATCCCTTAAAATCTATCTAGTGGAATACCTTTCATAATAACAAAACCCTTGCCTTACATCAAGGGTGCTAAGAAAGATAATGGAATAGAAAAGGTTTTTACATAATCCAAAATCTAAAGAGTAATGGAAATATTTTGAGCTAGATATTCTCAATAAGGAATTCAACATCCCCCTAACACAAAAAAGAACCTTTGAAAGAATCAAGCATTTAAAAGAAAAGATTCATAACTCTAAAATACTTTACCTTAATAAAAATTAGAATTTTGAGTAGTTAAGTAATGATAACCTAACTAAGATTAAAGACAAATAAATTTATAACCTTGTGGTGCCCCCCTAAATCTTTTTGATTAGCTTAATAAAAACTGGAAGTTTAATCTTAATAAGGAAGTATGGAACAGGACCTTCTCAAGACTTTGGAATAATGTGTTGGAACCAAAAAAATTGACTTTAAATGGATGCTACTACTACAAAAGCTACCTAATTTTGATGCTAAAGGGAGTACAAATGTATGTGAAATATGTAAGCAAGTTAAAACTATCTCTCATTTGTTTTTGAATATTATTTTGCTAAAGAAATATGAAACCTTTTCCTAATTGATCTTACAGGATGTAGTGAGAAATTTGAAAAAAGGAAAAAATAAATTCTCTTAGGTAAAATTGTAGAAATTGGAAAAGGAAACAATATTTATTGGTTAATTCTAACAACTAAAATTCTATGGTTTATCTAGAATTCTAGGAATTATGAAAAGTACCAAGGAATTAGGAGGGAACTTACCGAGTCTAACAAGAGACTCACTATTTTCAATGTGTTTATGCAGGTATCCATTATTGTAGGAGGTACCAAAATGAAGTATCAGAACCTCATAATGAAAGGAAAAGCTGAATTTACCAATGAGGAATTCATAAGTGGAAATCAATGACTGTACTTTAATCCAAATTTGAAGAAATTCCTTGAAAAGGGACAATATAGAAACAAAAACAACAACGAGCCTTCAAAGACCAAGGTAAAAGAAAAAAGAAGACCGATGAAAACATGTAAAGAGTAGCACTATGTAATATAAAGAAAACCACTATGTATTACAAGAACAACACTATGTAATGCAAAGGAAAACACTATGTATTATAAGAATAGACACTAAACATAACTAAACTGCTTCGTGTGACAGTCAAAGGATTAGGAATTTTTCTTGTTGCTACTAATCTCAAAGACTATTCCCAAAACCTAAGAGGATGTAATTCCTTGGTCTAATAGACCTAATTTTTAAACTAATATGAATATTAAAAAAATAGTAAATAGGTAAACGCACATTGGGGTGTAACAAGTGTGTGAACTGGTTTTATAGAGTTGCTTACAGAGGTGTCTAGAAGAAATGTATTTTCTCCAAATTTCTCCATAGTTGTTCTTCATGTCTTGTGATTTTGAAGGTATGTTGATGATGTTGATATCTTACCTCTATCAAGAGGATTTGTGGTTTGGTACTCTGGAAGTTGGATTGTAGAGTTGTAGTGTTTGACAGTGTAGTTTGAGTGTATTGGGTGTTTACATTTTGATGGTGTGAGTTGTTTTGAAGGCGTTTGATGGATTTTAGGAGGATAGAGGAATATTCTAGATCATTATGAAGCATGGCATGTGGTTCACAAGTCATCTTTAGATTTGAGGAAGTGTGAAATTCAAAGTTTAATGGTGTTTGCATGGGTAACAAATGACTTGACCTATTTAAACTACATTCAAAGGTGTTTTAACATTAATGAAGGTGTAGTGTGGCATGTGAGAGTTGATTTAGGTCCTCACTAAGTTTTTTATTGGTCCAATTTCATTCCTATCCACCACCTGAATGCTTAGTGTCGACCTAAATTGAATTTGTCAAGTGCAAGAAAGAAGAGTGTACTCAAATTGGAGATGTTTTTCAAGTTGTGGATGGTATAAATGTAAGAAGAATTTATGCAAAATGAGGTGTGGAATAGAGTTGAGTGTGGTGATGTGAAATTAAATGCAAAAGTGTGAAATGCAGTGTGAGCTATAGCACAATAATTCTAAATGTAGTGAGTTGAGGTTTCTCGATCTTTTGAAGACTGCTTGTGTTCATCAGAGCTATTGTGGTGGAATCTATGTTGCATTAAAATTATGTTCTCTATGTAACATTCTATCTTCTCTCTTCTCTCCATTTCGGTAGTGAGCCTGGGTTGTGAGCCTTTTTGGAAAGTGTGTCTTATTCTGGTAGTGAGCCTCCTTGTACTAGTTTTTGCAATTACTTATATTGTGAGCTAATCCTCACCATGGTTTTTCCCTTCTAGGGTTTTTCACATAAATATAGTGTTCTCTTGTGTACAGTGTTGGTTGTTTCAGTTTTTGTTATCTTCTTTTCATGTTTAAATATTATAATGGATTAAGGGTTTAATGAATGCATGTGGATTTGATTACTATTGAGGTTTTTGATGTTTTAATTTGGTACAATTGATTCACCCCCCACTTAGTTGTTTTGTTCATTCAATAATTGGTATAAGAGAAATGTTCCTTAGAAAAAGCTAGACCACTTGAGGTAGATCCGGATGGCAAACAAGAAGGAGATCCCTATGTTTGATGGTACAGGCTACATGCATTCTAGAAGGTGAAGATGGAAGGCTACTTGATCTATCTTGGATATGAAGTTACAAAGGAAGTAAAGACTGCATACACCATACTTTCAAATGGGTCACACACAAGTGATGAAATCAAGGCCTATGAGACAGATGGCAAGGAAAGGTTTATTCTTTTGACCAGTCTTGCACATACTGAATTAGTGAAAGTTATGGATTTGAAAATTGCTAAAGAAGTTTGGGATAAGCTAGAAAGTATCTATAGAGGAGATGATAAGGTTAAACAAGCTAAGTTATAGAATATGAAGGCACAATTTGAGACTTTGCAGAATTCTAATGTTGAAACAATCACAACCTACATGTAGACGGTTAATGAACTGGTAAGTTCTATTAGAGTTCTTAGTGCACAAGTCAAAGAACCTAAAGCGGTAAAAAAAATTCTCAAAAGTCTTCCTAATTCTTATAGTGAAAAAATTTCTACTATTGAGGAATTTGCATATTTTAATACATACACTAGAGATTAGTTGTATGGAACACTAACTACATTTGAATTGAGGAAAATTAGTCTAAAGAATGGTGCAAAAGTGGAGAATTATTTTAAGATCAAAAAATCAGAAAAAGCTAAAGATTTGGATGAAGATGATCTTGATGATGTGGAAGCTAACTTTGCAAGAAGGATGAAAAAGGGAACTGTTAGTATAAAGGTAAATTACCTTTCAAATTCTTTAGATGTCCAAACAAAGTTGTGAACAATAAGAAAAAGGAAAACAAAGGAAAGATGATCAATAAAAACAACTATGTTAGAGAAGATGCTGGTATTTCTGATGATGAATCTAATTACAAAGATGTTGATGATAATGAATGTTTATTCTTGGCTTTAAAAGATGAATTTGGTTCTACTAACTTTGAGAGTTGTATGAAGGAAAGTGTCCTAGGGAAAAAGGGTAAAGTTGGTGGTACCTTGGTATCTTCTTTTCATGTTAGATAGGACAAGAACTATTGGGTTATTAACAGTAGTTTCTCAAATCATATGACTGGAGACAAGAGGAAGTTTGTTAAACTTGAAAAATATCATGGAGGACTTGTTAAATTTGGAGATGATTCAAGTGCTAAGATTTTTGGAATAGGTTCAATTAGTTCTGATCGAAGGAATAATACTGAAGATGTTTTCTATGTTAAAGGTTTAATACATAACCTCTTGAGTGTTGGAAAAATGTGTAGTAAAGGATACAAATTATGTTTTAGGATGATGTATGTGAGATTAGAAAATGGTCTAGAACTATAATTGATGTTGGAAAAAGGATAGATGGAAATATCTATCAGCTCAAGGGTGTTGATGGTCATTGTTTTATGACTTAGATTAATGATAGTTGGCTATGGCATATGAGAATGTGTCACATAAATTTTGATAGCCTAGTTAGAATCAATTTAGTTCAAGAAGTGAGAGATCTATTGAGGATTGCAAAGCCCATCAATGTTTTTTGCAAAGATTACCAATTTGGAAAACAAACTAGAAGTAGTTTCAAGGGAAAAGAACAATATTCTAACATATTGTTGGAATTGGTTCACAGAGACCTTTGTGGTTTGAAAAGAGTGATAATTCTTCAAGTTGATAGGTATTTCACACTTTTTATTGATGATTACTCTAGAATGACATGGGTTACTTTTTATAGAGAAATTTATCTAAAGCCCTAAATATATTTAAAGCATTTAAAGCTATGGTTGAGAATGAAATGGATTTGAAGATAAAATGTTTGAGGTTTGACAGAGGTGGAGAGTTCACCTCCAATGAATTTAACATGTTTTGTGAGAATCATGGCATAAAGAGGCACTGGTCTGCCCCTAGGAATCCTTAGTAGAATGGAGTAGTTGAAAGGAAAAATATGACTATTCAAGAAGCTACAAGGAATATGATTCAAGAGAAGGTAATCTACCATAAGTCTATTGGAGAGAAGAAATTCATACTGTTGTTTACATACTTAACCAATTTTAAGCAAGAGATAACAACACAAAGACTCCCTATGAGTTGTGGTATGAAAGGATTCCTACTGTCAAGTACTTTAGAGTGTTTGGAAGCAAATTCTATATCAGAAGAGATGATGAAAACTTGGAAATTTTTTATGTGAGGTCTGATGAAGGTATCTTCCTTGGATATTCTACTAAATCAAAGCTTATAGATGTTACAATAAAATACTAAGAAGGATTGTTGAAAGTGCAAGTGTTAAGTTTGATGAAGATATGCATAATTCAATTGTAATAGATGGATATGAGTTAGTTGAGCCTACTTGCAAAGAAGAGGAAGAAAAAGATAAGGAAAAATAAGTGTAGGATGAAGAGGAAGAAGCTCCAAAAAAGACCCCTAAGGCTCCTAAATATGTACAGAGAAATCATTTTAAAGAATAGATCATTGGAGAAAAAAAGGTGTGTTGATAAGAAGAAGAGCTACTAAAGCATAAGTTTAAATCTATGTTTACCCTCTAAAATTGAACCAAAGATAGTAATTGAAGCATGCAAAGATGAAAATTGGATGAAGGTAATGGAAGAATAACTTATGTAGATTGAGAAGAATCAAACTTGGGAATTGATTCCTAGACCTTAAAGCAAAAACATTATTGGAACTAAGTGGGTATTTAGAAACAAGATAAATGAGCATGGAGAAGTGGTAAGAAACAAGGCAAGTCTTTTGTGTAAGGGTTATGCACAAGTTGAAGGAATAGACTTTGAGGAGACATTTTCCCCGATGGCTAAAATGGAAGTAATTAGAATGTTTTTGGATTTTGTTGCACATAAATATTTTAATGTTTATTAGATGAATGTGAGGTCTTATTTCTTGAATGGAGAATTGGAAGAAGAAGTTAACATGGAACAACCAAAAGGATTTCAATTGTAAGATAATCTAATATGGTTTGGAGATTGAGAAAGGCATTATATGGATTGAAGCAAGCTCCCAAAGCTTGGTATGCAAGGTTGGAAAAATATTTGATACACCAAGGATTTAATAAGGGTACCACAAATAGTAATCTTTACTTTAAAGTTGAGGAAGATAAAATCTTGATAGTAGTTATATATTTTGATGACATAATCTTTGGAGGGATTGAAGCTATGTGTGGGAAATTTGTAGAAGAGATGCAGAAAGAGTTTAAGATGTCTATTTTTGGGGAGATGAATTTCTTCCTTGGGCTACAAATCAATCAATTAAGTAAAGGCATATTCATTTTACAATCAAAGTATGTTAAAGAGTTGTTGAAGAAGTTTGGAATGGATGAATCCAAACCGGTATGTACTCCTATGGTTATTGGTTGTAAACTGAGTAAGGATGATGAATCTCCTTAGGCTGAGTAGAGCAAGTATAGATCTATGTTTGGTAGACTGCTATACCTAGCTGCTACTAGACTGGATAATATGCATGCAGTTTATCTTGTGGCTAGATTTCAAGAAGATCCTAAAGAGACGCATGTTGCAGCAGTGAAGAGGATATTTGGATATTTGAAGGGCACTCTGGATTATGGATTGTGGTATCCTGAGGATACTAATTTCACATTGAGTGCTTACATAGATGTAGACTAGGATGGTTGTGTTGATGATAGGAAAAAAATACTAGTGGTGGTGCATTCTTTCTCGAATGTAGATTGGTATCACGACTTAGCAAGAAATAAGATTAAATTTATTTATCCACTATAGAGGATGAGTATATTGTAGCAACATCCTATTGTACATAGGTATTATGGATGAGAAAATCATTGAAATATATTAGAGTAGTGTATGATGAGTCTATTTCTATCTTTTGTGATAATACAAGTGCAATCAACATTTCAAAGAATCTAGTGATGCATTCAAGAACAAAGCATATATCAATTAGGTATCACTTTTTGAGAGAGAATGTCATGGAGACTAAAATGAAGCTTGAATATGTACCTACAAAGGATTAGATTGCTGAGATATTTAGTAAGGCTCTTCCTAAGGATACTTTTGAGTATCCTCAGGAAAAGTTGGGGGTTATTGCCCCTCCTTCTTTGAACTAGATGCATATGGAGATGAATTAGTCTAGTGGATCTATGGATCCATTCTTTTTTCTGGATTGATTTTGGTGGCTACCTCTTAGGGGGAGTGGGTTATGAAATTGTTGTAGTATGGAATAAATGTTGTCATTATATAGAGTTTGTAGAGTTGATTGGTGTGTACTCCTAAGAGGGAGTGTTTCTAGAGTAGTTGTAAATATCTTAGTTTTATGTCAAAGAGGGAGAACAATGAAAAATTCCTTATCCTTTTCCATTGATATCAAAGGGGGAGAGAAAGAGAAGTCATGTGAAAGAAAGAGAATTCATGTGAGAGAAAGAGAAGTTATGTGAAAAGGAAAGTATCAAATGGAGAGAGTGTGTAATGAGTTAGTTGTAAAAGGGGGAGGAAAGAGAAAAGGAAATAAGTATGTTCAAAGCTATTGTGTCTTTGATAGTCTTTCACATCTTGTGTTTCCATCAATGACAAAAGAGGAGATTGTTGCAAGTATGAAGGTGTTGTCATTGATGTCAACAAGCCTGTGTTGTCATTGATGATAGCAATATAGTGCTTGAGAAGAGATTGTTGCTTTGATTAGTTACATTATGTTGTCATTAGTTAAGTTTTTGATGTTGACCTTTGGTGTTACTTTAAAAATTCTATTTATGGTTCAAATGTTGAGGATATTGAGAAAATTGATAAAATAAGGAAACAGGGTGTTGCAAAGGTGTTTTGGTTTGTAGAGGTGTTTTGGTTTTGCTTCACATTTCTTTTGTGTTGAATATTTTCTTTTGTGGTTTGGATATTTTGGTTAGAGGTGTTCAAAGTTTCTATATCCAAAATTTTGGCTTTTGGATTGATGGTCAAAGGAAGTTATGTTCACCAGTGTGTGAACTAGTTTTGCAATGTTGCTTATAGAGGTGTTTGGGAGAAATGTATTTGCTCCACGTTTCTCCATAGTTGTTCTTCAGGTCTTACGATTCTAAAGGTATGTTGATAATGTTGATCTCTTTCATGTGTCAAGAGGATTTTTGGTTTGGTACTCTGAAAGTTGAATAATTATAGAGTTGCATTGTTTGGTAGTGTAGTTTGAGTGTACTAGGCATGTACATTATGATGGTGTGAATTGTTGCAAAGGATTTCAAATGATGGATTTTAGGAGGATAGAGAAATATTCTATATCATGATGAAGTGTGGTATGTGGTTTGCAAGTTGTCTTTGGATTTGAGGAAGCGTGTAATTCAAAGTTTAATGGTGTTTGCATGAGCAATCATTGACCTGGTGTTTACACTATTCAAAGATGTTTGAACATTAATGAAGGTGTAGCATGGCATGTGAAAGTTGAATTGGGTCCCAACTAAGTTTTGTATTGGTCCACTTTTATTCCTATCCACCGTAGGAATGCTTAGTGTCGACCTAATTTGATTTTGTGAAGTGCAAGAAGAGTGTACTTGACTTGGAGATGTCTTTCAAGTTGAGGATGGTATAAATGCAAGAAGAAATTATGTGAGATGAGGTATGGAATAGAGTTGAGTGTGGTGATGAAAAATTAATTACAAAAGTGCAAAATGCAGTGCGATCTATAATGCAATATTGCTGAATGCAATGGGCTGAGGTATCTTGATCTCTTGGAGACTACTAGTGTTGATTGGAGCTGTTGTGGTGAAATATTTGTTGCATTGAGATTTTTTTCTTTGTGTAACATTATATATTCTTTCTTCTTTCTATTCTATAAGTGAGTCTGGGTTGTGAGCCTTTTTGGAGAGTGTGTCCTATTCTGGCAATGAGCCTCCTTGTACCAGTTTTTCCAATTACTTATGTTGTGAGCTAATCCTCGCCGTGGTTTTTCCCTTCTAAGGTTTTCCATGTAAATATAATGTTCTCTTGTGTATGGTGTTGGTTGTTTTAGTTTTTGTCATCTACTTTTCATGTTTAAACATTATAACGGATTAAGGGTTTAATGAATGCATGTGGATCTAATTACTATTGAGGGTTTTGATGTTTTAATTTGGTACAATGGATTCACCCCCCTCTCAATTGTCTTGTTCATTAAACAAATGATTGTTATGCCACTCATATACAAGGATTTATGGAAAAATATCTATGAATAATGTGGTCACCCAACTTAGGCGCCACCTTATGCATTTAGCAATTTATTATTGAGTATTACACTTTTTAAGTTAATTTAATAACCATGATGGAGGTTGTGATATGGAGACTTTTTATGATGTGTTCCTTATAATGTGAAGCCCACGACTTAGGTAGTTAAGAATGAAGTAAAATAGAATGGAAATTGGTTACTAGTCATGCCAATATTTGAGACTTTTTCTAAGGTTTTAAATTGTTGTTAGCAAACTTGTAGCATACCAACTATGTCATAGCAATATGAGTAATAATTCGATTTGTTTTTGAAGACCATTTCAAACTAAAATTGTGTTATCTTATAACTGCATTCTTGTGTAGAGAATTTTGAATTGCATAGACTATGTCCATTGACAACTGTGGTAATTCTATGGCTGCATAGTTGGCTATCTTAAAGGGATTTTCCTCATGCTTAGTAGTATGTGAAAATCATGGCATTAAAAAGAGCCAAGTCAAGCCTCCAAAAGAGGCAACGACTAGCTATTTTAGGAATTTATTCAACATAAATAGATACCTGTTGTTCTTTCTGGATGTTGTTCTATAGTTGGTAAACTTTAGAGAGAGCTACATTATGTGAGATTAGAAGTGGATATTAGCATAGAGTGAAGAGCATTTGCAATTTGCATAATAGTATACCATTTAGGGAGATTGGTTCGATTGTATTTGATTTAGATTGGTCATTATTTATAAAATATTAGTAATAGAACCAAAAAAATAATGCAAAGGGTAGTGCTGAGTGTGGAGCTTGGAAAGCACAAAAGCTCTAAGTTTAAGTTGAAGAATTTGTAGCAAGAGACAATAGTTGAAAAGCTTGGTTAATCATATTCAAGGCATGTTTTGATTTTCTTATTCTTTTCCTCTCAAATTTGAAAGAGTTTTTCTTCTATATTTATGAATATGAATATTCCTTCATTATATGCTATTATATGGCTATTTGCAAACATTTACGAATGCATGTTCCAATGTTAAAAATAAAGATTATTTTCAAGAAAGTATAATAGATAGTTAGAATCAGAATTAATCAATGGATTAGACTAAATTATCTCACCTTTAAAAACATTGTTAAAATCATGTTATTTTTACATGATATTGAGTTAAATTATTTAAGAGAGCTTAAAGAGAAAGGTTAAGAATCTCTAAGTTGTGTTTTACCAAAAAAACATCTTATTAAACTCAATTAGTGAAGAATAGCTAAATACATGAATATGATGTGTATTCCAATAAGAAAGTGTCTTATTGAAAAGGTGGGGAAAGGGTGATCTTAGGTCCTTAAATATGCAAAAAACCTAGGATTCAAGGGGCCTCTCCCTAAATTTTCATTAGAATGCAAACCAACAAGGCCAAGAGATTGACCTTAAATCTTACTTAGATCTGGGTTGGGTGATTCTTTAGGGTCTTAGGATGATCAAGAATGATTTAAAATGATTAAACTAATGAAACTAATTGAACTATATGACCTAATATGTAAAATGTAGATTCCCAAAGATAAGAAGACTATAACAAAAAATTGCACATAGATTTGGGAGATATTAAAGGTCATGTACCTATCACCAAAAGTTCATTTCAGCATGTGCAAAAGGACTGGTTTTCCCTTAGGTGAATGGGTCCTTGTTAAGGCTTCCAAAAACACTTTTTACAGTCTTCTGGTGCTAGATTTTAGATGTTTTCCGCCTGTAAACTTGTTGAAATGTTAGAAATGAATTTTTCAACTTAGTTACCATAGGTTGACAAGAATGATGACAAAAAATGCAACAATGGAAAATTTCTCTTCGAGATCTCTTCAATCCTTCTTCAACCTGTAACTTGCACATTCAAAGGAGGAGAAAATGTTGGGCCATTTTAGGGGCTTGCCTTAGTCAAACCCCATGAATAGTGTTTCCACTTCCACAAGGGAAATTTCAATGATGAAATCCTTGAATAGAAATGAAGGAAATGATGAATGAACAATGTTTGTAACTCACCACCCTTCAATTACTTCCTTGAAGGAATGAAGACATACACACCACTTCAAGGGAATGGGATCTTGATTGCTTGATTTTATTGAATGCTTGTATGCATGAAGACCTACAACACTTGTTATCCTTCACAAGACAACATGAACACACATAAAATTTGACATGATGTTAGGATCTTGATTGTTACTACAAATGACTGATAATGCTACTCTTGAATGCTCTTGACAATAATATTTTCTCAATAGATCTACACTTATTGTTTGCTCTTTCATGTTGCTTATTATATTTTAAATGATAAAAATATGAGGTATTTATATGTGTTTATCCAGTTTCTTGAAAATTAGATTCCAAAAGGAAACACTTACAATTTGAAGCTGCCAAAAACATACTTTAATTTAGTTCCTGGCTCATAAAGGGGACCCATTTTCCCATGGGTGAATGGGTTCTGGCCTATATCTCTAGTAAACACATGATCCAAGGCAATTTAATTATTAAATGCATTTATTTAATGTTGGTTCCTCTTTCAGAAAATAGTACAAATAAGGCTTTGGAATGCATAATTTGGAAACTTAGAAGCTTAATTAAGTCCAATAATGTAAGGGACCCAAACATAGTGTGAAATTGTAAAGGTATACAATTTTCTACACTACACTTATATATATTTTATCAAAAATAGTTTATATTGCATTCTCAATGATAAGGTTTGAACATAATAGAAAGACAAAATTCTTTATTAGTATTACTTGCTAGACCAAGAGTCATTATTACTATCTGTTGATTTGAAATCAAGTAACATGAGTAGATGATATTATGTTCTCCTTATAAATCAAAGTGTAATGTCCCTCTGTTTCGGTCATTTTTGGATCTTGAGTGAGTTCGTTTGGTTAATTTGAGTTGTCTCTTGTGTTCATTATTATATTGTTGAAATTTCTTTTGAAATAATGTGATAAAGTAACATTATATCTAGCCTTGATTAATCAATTAAATTAAATTAAATTGATTACAAGGTGACTTAGTTAATTGGGGTTAAAATAATCATTAAATGGATGGTGAAAAAATGTTATATATATTCTGATTATTAATTTAAATAGTAGGAGTAGTATGGTATGCACAAATTTATTTTTTTGGGAATTCTCTAAGACATTTCCTCTTCAAACTGCATGTCATGGTTTTCTCCATCTTCATTTATACCCTATTTTGAGTTGGGTAGATTTAGAAATCTTATCATATAAATATTTATTTTCTTAATGAAAAGAGAAATGAAATGAAATAAAATGCTTGAAATTTATTTGGTTTCAAGCATGTAGTAATACCTAAATTTGTATTCTATGACCTCAAAGACCCTAAACCCTATGAATTACAAAAAAAATACATAAATAAAATCTTGCTACCTACTTGGAGATGAAGGAAATAGTGTTATGGAGGAAGGAGTTAAAGATAACTATTGTGTGGGGGGTCGTATATGTGGGTACCCTCTAAAATTGTCATTCTATAAATGTAGAGGAAAATAAGCTTATAAGAAATATAAAATATAAATAGCTTTATGCAATGCGTATCCATTCTATAATGGGTATGTATTTATAATATGCACCTCCTTAGGCATGGGATCTTGAAGCATAATGGTTACCTATTCACAACCACTCCACCATACACAAACATCATTGACAAGCCTCCAACACTCCTTCCTTGCAAATAGGGTTGTCCTCCAAACATTCCTTCATTCCACTAGCTTTTGTAATATGAGCAAGAGTGATCTATCCATACATAGTCTATATGGGTGTAATGCATGTGTTTTCTCACATCTAACACATATATAGTAGCAGTAAGTAGATTTGGAACATCACGATACCTAAGCTTGCACAACTAGGCAAATGTATTTGTCATCAAAGGAGTATTAATAATATTTCTTTATTTTGTTGAATTGTATTATATTTTTGTGATAAGTATTTATAGTATTTTGGTGTTCTAAGCATAGGACATAAAATTGTGTTAAGAGGATGTTGGCACTTGATTTTCATACATATTTCCATAGCTTAGAAATTATATCATAGCTATCAATAGAGAACTCACGACAAATTAAATCCATCACATGAATTAATTTTAAAAATATGAAATTAGTTATTATTTTATCTATTTTGATTTAAAGTGTGGACCTAACTATAAATCGATTTATTATACTTGATCTTTAGGGAAGGGTTTAATTATGAGGTTTTTCTAGGTATTTAGAATGCAAAGCATAGGCATGACTAAAGAATCTTAAATTGTAGAGGTAAAATAGGACATGGTAGGGCTCCATAAATATTTGATTAACTAAAGGCACCAAGTGTTGATCCCATAAACATTGGAGCCAGGTTGTTATTAAGTAGCTTCAAGACAACAAATTTTGTTGAATATTTTGATGAATGATGGATTGTTATCATATATTCAAGAATATATGGTTGGGAATAAAGAAAGAAATAAAGTGTTACTACTCCCACTTGGAACCATTTTCTTAAGATAATAGATCATGAGGTTGACTAGTTGAGCAACCTGTTGATATTATATAGTTTGCATATATATTACTTGGACTTGCGGGTTAGCAAGGTGTGCCTCTTTCATGGAAATTTCAAATTGGAGGTGGTGTAAGAGGATTGATGAAGCCAACCTAGGAGATGAAAACTCTTTGAGGAACTCTGTCGACAGAAGACGTGCCCTGTCTTTGCATCCTCATGCGTAGCTACGTGTTCTTCTTTCCTTTAAACCCTGCCTTTTTCAAGGGGATGCAAATACTATGTTGGGAGGTTTTCTTTTCTTTTTTGGGGGGATGGAAGGACAGAGAGAAGACGCTGGCACAGGAGGCAGGGATGCTGGCAATGGTGATGCTACCTCAAACTCTTCATATCTGGTATTGACCTTTCACTTCTCCAGCTTGGCAGACTTACAATCTGTTTAGAGTTTGTGATGGTGAAATTTTTAGGGTCGACACTCCTCTTTTCTCACCTGTAGTTTATGTTTGAAGCAATGTTGCCACTGTTAGTCTTAAGTTGGGCACATTTTATGGTAGTCTACATTTAGGGTGTCCTTTAGATAGCCAGCTCGAGCATGATAGGAAGTTTAACAATTGTAAATAACCTCCCTGGTTCCTTTGGCATCATCTGCCAATTGCATTTGCTTGAAAGTTTCTAAAACCTTTTCAATAGACCTATCTCCTGTACCTACGCCCCTACAGCCAATTTTCTGGTAGTCTCCTCATGCTTTTGCCATGAAAGCTATGCTTGGCATTGTCGGCGCTTCTCTTCTGTAGTCATCTCCTGATTTTCAGTTCGTAAGGTTGCCTTGGAGATGCCTGATTCCCCTCCATTTACCTCGGCTTTAGGTTTTTGTTTCACTTCCTCATCTTCAACATCGTCAATGCATGAGTATGCAACATCAGCGCATACCTTGGAGCTAACCCAGTCACATTTTCAGGCCTTTATCCTTAACAACCACAGTGTCAGCAAGGAGCGATGAATAATTCTGTGTTTTGGAGTTACCAGTCTGCAATTGCAAATTCTGAAACCCAAGTGATACATTAAAATCCACTTTGTGCATATCCTGCAATCATTGCATTCCTTGAGTTCACATTTCTTAGAGGCATTCTGAGAACAAGTCACGTGCCTTGTCATAGTGTTTAGACCATGGAGAGTGTATAAATTTGAATAAAATCCCTGATACCATTAGCAATCTGTCACAGCTGCAACACTGGAACATAGCATGTTGTAGAGATTTAAATAACCTTCCTGAAATCTTCCTGATTCCGTTGGCAATCTGTCACGTCTGCAGTACTCGAAAATAGAATGCTGTAGAGGTTTAAATAATCTCTCTGATTTCATTGTCAACCTGTCTCAGCTGCGGCGCTTGAACATAATAGGAAGTTTAAAGGTTTAAAACACCTGCTTGATTCTATTGACAATCTGTCGTATGCGGCATTTTTGCCAACCAGTTCACGTACCATGTTAATGCGTCCACTTTTTGCATCCATGTCTTTTAAGGCAGTTGCAAGTTGCAACTATAATATCTGACAGAACTCCCTATCCCTCTTGCTTTTGTGGATGCCCTTAAACCGTCCCTTAGCTTTCGTTTGGGGCTCAGGCAGTTAGGATGTTGGCTAAGGTTGTGAAAACAGGATTTTCACCTACCGATTACTTTTGCTTGAGAATTCTGTGAAGTCTCATCAATAAATTTCATTTAGCACATATCATAAAATCGATACAGCCCATTGAGACCACACTTTCTTTTCCTCCGCTTCTGTGGTGAGGAATTGTATGTGGAGAGTGGTTTCAGTGGGGTTACACTTGAAATGGTGAGGAACTGCCTGATATGTGGAGAGGAATTGTCTGATAGGTGGAGAATGGAGTGAGATTCATTTCAAATAGTTCATGTGCCCTATCTATGCATCCGGATTTTGCATACCAATCTATCTAGAGAGTTGTGCACCTATAACATTTACTAAATTAGTCAAGTCTTATATACTCTGATAAAGGCCCATTGTGCTAAAGTACAATTTTACGAGAGGAATTTACATAGGTCATATTCTTTTTAGTAAATTATATGAGGGGGATATAAATAGTTTTCTTTTAGACTAGTCCTTGATTGTGCAATGTATGGAGAATATGGGTATTCAAATACTAATGTTGGATATATAAATTGTGCTAATAGTAATATCATATATTAACTATAGATGAATGATAATTGACAAATGGGTATTTAATCAATTTATAATTTCATGAAATAAAATGAACCATTGAATATAAAGGTGTCAATAAATAAGAATTATTATAATTGATATCTTTTTACAACCTTCAAAATACATATATTGTTATATCAATTGGCAATATGATCGTTAAGTGTAATATATTTTACTAGTGATTAGGGAATATTTGATTGTTGTATCAACATCCTTTATTCATATAATTACTTATAATTATCATTACATCAATATGATGCTATAATTTCGAGAGCTTCGTCACTAATACATGGTTAGTTATAAGCATTGATATTTTAAGCAATGTGGATAGTTATCAACCCATTATACCCATTAAGTAAAGCTTCATCACTATGCCGTATATTTATATTCTTGATTCCCCAAATCATCAAAGATCTAGTTTGATAAGATAAATGAATGATAGATTGCTTTGGAATATAGTGCTCTAGAATATGCAGTGCCTCTATATGGAATATACATATTTTAGATATATTAAAGTTTGGATTTTTATATTTTATAAAGTTTTATTGTAATTTATATAACTACATTTTAGTATGTTTTAAAGATAAAGTTAATCACAAATTTCTTCACTATTAGACTGGTGAATTTCATATAAAACAACTGTGTTGGATCTAAATTAGATTTATTTAGCTTGAAGACAACAAATGTAAATGTTATATTTTGATTAAATTAATTACTTTGAAGTAAACAAAAGTATAGGCTAGGAATTTTAAATCAAAAGAAATGTATGCATACTATAGGTTTTCAAGGTGCTTATCTATTTAAAAGATATTATGATGGAAATGCTTTTCAATTATAGTGGATTATTTAATTATCCATTACATTATCCTTGATAAGATTGGATTATGTTCACATGTTCAAATGAATGGGTATTTATAGTCGTCTTTGAGCATGTATAGATCATTATTTTGTTTATATTCAGAGTTCTCTTTGGAATTATTCTTTATGCATACTAGTGGTTACACATTGATCATGTTTTTTTTCCCTCTTGTTTATTTCATTATTGAGGTAATTTTATGAATAGACATATTTTGGATATAATGGGAACCCAAATGCTTAAGTTACTTCCTTGTTCGATAGTAACGGGTGGTAGGTTGTTAGGATTTCAAAGGTGATGGAATCCCATTTTTTGTTGAATTTTCCCATGATTCAACCTTGTGTTTCCTTTGATCGTATTCTTATTTTAAGTTCTCATGGGTGTACTTTTTCTATTATTTTTTTACCTTAATTATGACTTCTAGCGAGATGGTTCATGTCTTGCACACGCATTCAGTTGTGATTTTTATGCTTGATACATCCCTTGCTTTCCCTTTGTTTGCCTCCAGAAGCAGTTACCTTGTAAGTGGTCTTTGAGATTGTCGTATGTCATGTTGAGGTTGATCTTGTGAGTTGGTCTTGTGATCGTCTGCTTGTCTATCTTGGTCATGGGTCCTTTCTTGTCATTTCCTAGCACGGGGGGTGGGCCTTCAGGTCCATGTGGTTGGGTGGAACATGCTATGCACCCCATTGGGTTCCTAGGATGTGTTCACAATGTAGAAACAAATGCAGAGTTCTAGAGCTTCACTTGGTTGAAGACTACTACTCATTTTATACCTTATTCTTCATTGATGTATCATTCTTGTACTTGATGTACTCTTCCCGTTGATATAAGGGAAGCATTATTTAATGTATTATTGTGCCCATGATGTGTTGTATCTGTGGAAATATGCTCCACAATTGTGCTATTGAACTGTGAATTGAATTGCAATAAAATGATGTATTGTTTTCCACTCTTTTGATCATTAATAGTCTATGTTATCATTGTGTAATCCCGGCTGTTTATTCATTTTCATTTGATAAAAGTTTATGATTCGTAATAACCATTCCATGCACCCCAAAGGACGTGCATGACTTTGTAATTACATAATTGCTTTCATGTAATGTATGTACATATTCATCATATGCAATGTTTCGCTTTAAAATAAAAAGTGTGGTGTTTGTTGTCCTTTGGGGTTCACACGGTAGGGTATTACACAAAGGCCATGATGCTAGAATATTTTAAGGTTTAGGAACCCAAATATTCCAGAAAAGGAGAATATTATCCAAATGTGGAAACAAACTTATCATGCATTTATATGTAATTATATATTTTTGATGTGAAAGGATACATGTATGAATAAGTATATACCTACAAATAGTGCACCATCAGTATTAGCTAATTATGCATAAAATAGGAGAGTAGTTACTCCCATGGTTAAAAACTAAGGATTTGAGTAACAAGAAGTTGCCAAGCTCTAGGATGTTACATAAACATAACTAGAAAGATATAGTCAAAAAACTATAACTAGTCAAATCGTCTACCAAATTTGTAAGAAAGGACTCAAATAAGAGGTTGTTTCCTAGACCCAAAATATTGTGAGAATGTAACATGGGTATTCGAGTTAGATGTGTTAAACCTATTTAGTCGAATAATCAAAACTAGTGAAGTCATCACTATTGGAAGAGAATATATTTGAGATAGTTAACCTTTAGGTCAAACTAATAGTTGATTTAACCATAGGTCAACAAGATTTCAAAGTTGAGTTAGAGGTGGGTGAACTTACGACATCACTTCCTTAGAAAGTGGATGAATATATATAAAACTTTGGCCAAAGTAAGTGCAAAAGTCTCTTCTTGCACTTTTTGATTCACTATGCTTTAGGTTTGCATAACTTCTTAGTAGCGTCATCCATAGTTGAAAGGTATCCATAGTTGTATGGCCATACATGTTATGTAGGACACAACACTAGATACTCAAATGGAAATACTAGAGGTTCCTATACCAAACTCTTCGTTAAAAGGAAGGGCCACTTCTAATTGGAAGGTGTGCATGGGACTATTGATCAATGATTGAAGGTAAAACATTTAGGTGATGCTCTCCCTCTTGCAGATGGCATGCCAAGACTTTTGAAATAGAAGAGTAATCCAAATAAGGATACCTTGATCTTAATCTCTTGTAAATTATGAAATTGTTTATATGATCATGAATTCTATTTATAAACTATATTTTAAAAGATGAGTTTCATTTACATAAATTTTAGTTATGTTATTATGCAATTTTATATGAAATTTTTTATGCAACATGCAAAATATGTTATTGGAAAAGAAAAAATTCATTTCCCTAATTTTGAAGATATTGAATTATTCACTTCATGAGTTAAAATCTAGGTGAAAACTATAGCATAGGGATAGAGTTGTTACATATGGTATCAAAGCTATTGAAGGTTCAACACATGGACCTATGAGATCATTACATAAGTTTTTCCTCAAATATTATCAGTTGCTAATGTTTGAAATGTTCTTATGCTAGAATGGAAAGAAAAAGAAGAACAATGAAAATAGTAAGGAAGTCAATTTTTTGAAACTTGTCTGACTTTATGACTAAGAAAGAGTCATCCCCAAAGGTTAAATCCTTAAACATATTAGCTACATAGGAGGTGCTTGGATCACTGAATTTGAGACACGGTTTGACACACTCAAGTGTATCAGGCTAGAGAAGAAGCAATGAGATATAGCAGCATTGAAGGCCATTATTCCTATCTTTGTAGTCAAACCATCAACTCAAAGGGAGATGCCCTTTGGTTGTGGTAGGAGTTCACCTGTGATTATAAGAAGGTTATGGATGAGTACCCGCAAGTACAACTATCCTCCAAATTTTTTTAGTTGACTCTAAGGGTGAGGAATCACCCAAGGAGATCCCTTTTTCTAATAATGACTTGTAGTCACAAAGAGTCAAATATTATGTATTAAATAAGGATACTGTGTAATCCACAAATAATATAATAAAAAATCCATTTGATTAAGTTGAAAAAATGAATATGATTAATGTCTATTGATACAAATTCTAAATTAGAGGAACTAACTATAAGCATATACTAAAAAATTTAGGTGAACTAGAAAATTCAACATGATACAAACCAAAATAAACTATGGAGGTAGTTGAGAGGTAGAAAAACATTCTGACAACCCAAATTCAAAACTATATTAAATCCTAGCAATGATACTTGAAACAAGAGTGAGATTTAGTACCTTAGAGTAGGAGGTCAAAGGCCACAGTAGGCCAATATAGGAAGCATCTCCCAAAAGTAAAGATGAAAATAAATTTGAACACACCAACCAAAGTCAAGGCTTGACGATTCTAAGTCAAGGCTTGTTAATGAGAAAAGAAACTGATTAGCCCTTGAAGTATCTAAGGTTATGAAGAAGATGAATCCACCATGAATTATGGATAAAATTTCTTAGAAAATTCAGTTGCAAGGAAAAACTCTAGTAAGTAAAGTATGCTAACCAGACAAGATCTCAAGTAGCAAAGTGTTTGGTCGAAGCTAAGATTGAACTTCGGAGTTTCTCAATGAAAGTAAATATGTAAGTAGCCCTTTAGGATCTTTTGATGTCAATATCAGGATAAAATGGTAATGGATGCATAGGCCTAAGGGAGACTGCTTTACAAAAATGATAGAATGACTAGACAACCTTGGGAACAAAGTGTATTTGTAAGGTACACCTAGGGAGAAGTTAAGGAAAATGACAGTTGTCTAGTTGTAGAAGGCCAAGAAAAAAAGATGTCAACTCCATGCATTCAAAAATGGAGAAAATGGATGACTACAAAGAGTTCATCTTTTAGGATGATTTAATGTATTATGAGTCCCAAAAACACCAAGAAGGGGAAAATAGGAGTATATGGATCAAGAAAAGATTAGATACAAATAAGTACCCTATTCAACAAGGTTTTGATGATGTATTTCCATACAAATTTCCTAGATTACTTCATAAGAAATTTTTTAACTCTTCCATAGATTTAATTCCTAGATCAAAACCTTATATCCAAAGTTTCTTATCAAATGACCACAATAGAGTTGTTGGAGTTAAAGGCTTAGCTGTAGGATCTGTTAGCAAAAGATTTGAATGAAAAAAAATTGTTATAAGTATTTGACTAAATAAAAGAGAAGTAACTACAACACCAATTCTAAAGTTCGTAATTTGGAAGGACAATTTGTGGTTATCATTGATGCCTTGGGAAAAGGATTAGGCAAGATATTATGCAAGAATGGTAAGTTATCGCCAATGAGTCTAGGAGATTGAAGACATAAGAAAAAAACTATGGTCCACACGATCTCGAGCTAGAAGTAGTTCATGGTTTGCAAACCATGGAGGCACTATTTGCTTGGGAAACTTTTGGAGTTAAAGACAGACCAACATGGTCTAAAGTATTGTTTACCCAACCAAATCTAAATGCTCGAAAAGTGAGTTGGCTTGAGCTAATATCCTATTATGATTTTGAAACCAAATTTATAAAGGGAAAGGTAAATTGAGCTGTAGATGCCATAAGTCAAAGGAGGCATATCTTCTCAATGATATCTATTCATTCTGATTTCAAGAGTCAAGTATTACAAAATTCCACAAGAGATGAATGATATGGGGTGAAATCACAATATTGTGTCTCACTTTTTTCCCAAGATGGACATTTACATCAATATTTTTAACCGAATCTTCATCTTCTGAGACCTATAACAACTAATCCATTAAAATTAGATTATAATGTGAACTAGTGATTTGTGGAAATTTGTTGGTAGATTCTAAATATATATATATATATTAATTTTTTTTTTTGAAATAAATCATGAATATTTCAACATCTCCTTTAATAACTAGTTTTAGACAAAATAACATTTTCAGAAAGTAATGTTTGTGTCATACAACATAACTTTTTTTCTATAAAGGATTACATTTTAATTTTTGGAATATAGATTCTCAACATCAATATCTAGGGAAAGGATATTTTTTCATAATTTTTAATTGCATTTTTTTTAAAATTATTTTTTTAAGTCATTGTAACTATAATTTGGACATACATGTGTATTGTACAACATAACTTTTTGTGTATATATCGAAATCCAATTTTTATTTTTTTGGTTGAAACAAAGAAATCAATATCTAGGGAATGGGTATTTTAAAAAAAATTTAAAATTAATGGTTTACTAGTTTTTCTCCTCTACACAACAAAGGGCTTGATGTTCAGATAAAAACCTATGTTTAGTAAAAATTAAAAATTAAAAACATGATAAAATGAAAATATATCAAACCTATACTTGTTGGAAAGATCGTTTCAAGGGCTACAATCTTGCAAAATATAATTTTTAAATGATGTTATTTAATTCCTCAAAAGGTAAAGAAAAAGTGATTTTTTGCTAGCATTTTGATAGGTGTGAAGGAGACTCCATTGTGGGTATGATTTAATACTAGAGAGGTTTTATCCAAGGGGGTTTGATCGAAGGGGGTCTTATCTATCCCTCTTCAATTAAAACTCTTTATATGGAGTGTCTCAAGACTTAAATCATTAGTTCTTTCCAAAAACAATGATTTCAGGAAAAAATCAGCACATCCCAAAAGCCAGACACAGTATTGTGACAACACCCTATGAGCAAGTAAAAAAAATATCTCACGGACAATCCTCAAGATTCAAGGTAAGATGGGTTTAATTTTGATCCAAATGGACTGCTAAGATTCAGGGAAAGGATGTATGTATCATATTCCAAGGTGTTAAGGAATACTATGTGGAAGTAAGTTCACTTTGCACCATATTCCAGACATTTTGGAGTAGCAAAACTTTTGGCTAATATGAAACTGCTATATTTTTTGAAGGAATAAAGGAAGATGATACAAGGTTTGTAGCAAGTTGTCTAGAGTTCCAAAGGGTGAAAGCAGAACATCATCACCCAGAAGGATCTATGTGTCCTCAGGAAATTCTAGAGAGGAAGTGACAGATCATTAATATGGATTTTGTACAAGGTCTTCCTATGCCAAATATTTGGCATAATGCTATTTTAGTAGTGGTGGATAGGCTCACCAAGGTAGCCTAGTTCATATTGGGAAATTTGACAAGTGGGGTACCAGTCGTAGCCTACAAATTCATGCAGGAAGTGTATAGATTACATGGTGTTCCTAAGAAGGTATCTTAGATAGGGATGGACGTGTAACATTAAGGTTTTGGTAAACCATATTCATGTCTTGGAAACTCAATTGAATATAAGCTCAACTTATCACCTTGAGATAGATGATCAAACTTAAAGGGTAAACCAAGTTCTAGAGGATTTGTGGAATTTTCTTAGTATAACAATTCCTATCATTTTGTGATAAAATTAGATCCATTTGAAACATTATACAAAAGAAAGTGTTGAATTATTATAAGCTAGGATAAGTTATAAACTAGGATTAGCTATGGTCTGAAAATGTTATAAAAAATGGAAGAGTAGATCAAATTGATCAAGAAGACAAATTAATAGAGATGAATGGTAGGCAAAAAAGCTATGTTGATGTTAAGCCTACCGAGATAGTTCTCAGAGGAGAAAGAGTGCTTGAATCATGCAAGTTCTACCAGTGTGTTAGCAGGGTCATTCAGTGCAAGGTCCAATGAGACTAGTTTGCAAAGGAAAATGATACGAGAGAAGATTATAATGAGATTAAACATAAATTTCCCCATCTCTAGTACATGATTTTGAAAATGAAAAGTAAAAATTTAGTAGATTTTATATATACTATGATACTTTGAATCATCGGGGACGATGATCCTTATGGGGGAGGATATGTTACACCCCAATGTTAATTTTCCAAATTACTTTAACATATATGTTTAAATACAATTTTAGTGCATGATTATGTTATTAAGGTATTTGATGATTGCATGAGTGAAATGTATATGCAATGAGATGAAATACTTTTAAATGCTTACATGTTGTTTAATCTATGCTATGATTATACTTTTTGTGTTATTAGCTAACTACAAATATGTTGCTCTAAGTTTAATGCAAGTAAGTTTGAGCCCTCCAAAGGGGGAGGGAGAGTATCACCCAAGAGAGGAGTTGGTATTTGGAACGTTTGGTATTGCTATCTGAGTAGATACATCTAGACTCACTCATTTAGGTAATTTGGAACCTTGTTAGGTTAGTTCAAGTATTGAATCAGTAAAGTCTTAAACCTAAGTTGATAGGTTAAGTGTCCTTATGGAAAATAATGCCTTATCATTATTGAACCTCTTTCACCATCAAATTAAAATTAATTACAAATAACTATTGTAAATAACAAATGTAATATGTAATATGAGCGACTGGTTTGCTAACACCTAGTTGTTTCAGGTGATGCTCAAGTTTATCTAAGGGTTTTTGGTCCGTATTAAAACCTGTTTGTATTTGGGCTTTAGGCCCCTTCTTTTCTTGTTTGGTGTAGCTCGTATAGTCTTGTCATTTCCTTTATGGCTGCTATTGTTTAGGCTCCTATTGGTCTATGTTCATTTCTCAATGTAGCTCTCTATATCTTTGGGTTTTAGGTCCCTATAAAACCTATATGTACTTGGTTTTAGAGCCCCATCAAACATGTTTTTCCCATAATAAAAAACAAATGTAATATGTAAAGTATATTTGAGTAGTATATATATATGTAGACACTGAAAAATGTCCTAATCATTATCATACATTCAAAATAGGTTTACTAACATCATTTCCTCTTTAACCCATCCTCTTTTCGCTTAATTGATTAAATTAGCCTATCTATTTAATTAATTACATCATTTTCATCTATTGACCTAATTAATTTAATCAGGTTAATTCATTCCTTTTCATGCTAATGTTTCATCTCATTAAATTAAATAAATCAAAACATTTAATTTAATTCCCTAAGTCATCGTATTTAATTAAATAACCCTAAGTTATTTAATTAAATATTATTTCATCTCTCTCCCATTCATTAAATTATTTAATTTAATGAATAAACAATTTAATTCTTCCATTCCCCCAAATTGCATGATTAAATCTTGTTTAATTAGTAATTAAACTAACTTTCCTCTAAAAAGGGTTCATATTCCCATGGAATATTCCTTACCCCCTTTTTTGCACAATTAAAACTTTGTTTTAATTTGCAAATTTCCTTTTTCCTCACCCATGGGAATATTCCAAAAGAATATTCTTATTCCTTCATCATTTGAAAAAGGGATATTTTCACTTGGCTTCTTAAGCAAGTTTTAACCTTTTTGAACAAGTCACCTTTAACCTGTGTGAGCAAGTCAAAAGTGTGTTTGTTTGAGGAAAGTGTGAACCCTTGATTAAAATCTCATCATGCATTCTCATCTGTTGATGAGAATCCATGATCCATGCCTCTCATCTCCTTCATCTTGGCCCGTTGATTAATATTTTTGATCTCAGCCATTCATTCCTCATTTTCTCTCCTATAAATAGGTCACTATCTGGAGACAAATGAATCCATCTTTAAGAGAAAATTCATGTTGTTGAATTCACTTGCATCCATACACTCATATTTACTCACTTTTAGCTTATCTTAGTTAATTTTAATTGAACCATAGCTTAGATCATTCATTTTAGCTTGTTTATAAATTAGGGTTTTCATCTCTTAGCTTAGAAATAGATTAGATTAGCTTAGCAATAGCATAATCATTATATTTTTAGCATAAAATCATGATAAGTTAGCTTGCATCATGTTCATTTTTAGCATAAACTAGGTTTTCATACATCAATCACAATGGTTTCATTGATTCTCTTCCATAGAATTGATTGAAACAGGCTCATTGATCACAAGATTGGGAAAGGGTCGTCGTTTCACATCAACACGACACAAATTCCAAAACATGGTAAGTTTCAAATTGGTTAGATTAGGAATTTAACTGTTTTCTTATTTTGTAGCTTTGAAGTTTAATAAAATGCTTAGTTTAGATTTCCAATTTGAATGATCTTGTTTGTATATGTAGGTATGTTTGGCGAAGTTATGCTTTGATTCATCATGAATCAAGTGTAATTGACCCTCACTGACATCTCCTCATCTCACATTCTGGTGCTAGAAGGAGGGTGACCCATTAACTTAACAATTTCTTGGCTCAAATTTTGTTTGGTTGTTGTTTTGCAGGTTGCAGCGATGCCCAAATCTCAAATAATGATGCCCTTTGAAGAGTGTCGCCATATAGCGACACCATCGCAATTTGAAATCCTGATGCCAAATTAATACACCAATGCTTATTTAAATCTGGTGACACATATTTAATCTAGAGGTATCGAAAAATGCAAATGGTGACACCCAAACTTCACCAGAGCAACGCCAATGCAAGTAGCGATGCTCAGCAAAATCTCGACGCTATCATGCTCATTGTTCCTACTATAGAGCAACACCTATTTTCACCAATGCAATGCCCATACTTCAAATTGTAATGCTATTGTGTTCATCGATGCCCAACCAAGGCTGATAGGGTTTTGCAGGTTTAAAGACATGGAGCAAAAGTGAAGAAATCTTTTCCATCTCAAAAAATTTAGAATTGTAACAAGAATTTGATGCTTTGAGGTAATTATAACGTAATTTTATGCTTTCTACTTTCTGCTTTAGGAAACGCACTAAATTTCAATTTGGTTTAAGATGAATGCTCAAAGTTGGATAAAATTGAACCTTCACATCATCCTTTTACCTTGGGCTTAAAATTGAACAAGGAAACTTCATTTTTCAATTGGTGCTTAAAACAAACTCATCGTTGCTTTGAAGGGCTAAAATTTACAACTATTTACTATGTTTTGTGATTTTTAACATTGTTAGTGGATGCATATGCCATTATCTCACACCATTTGGAAACCTTGAGAAACAAAAATATTCTCTAACACTTTGCAAGATCACGTACATCTTTCAATTGGGTTTAAAATTGAACAATTATGCTAGTGTGAGAAAGAGACATTGTGTGTGCTCCTTCCTTGTGCTTAACGTGAACTGGGCGATTGAACTACAAGTGTACTCCCTCATTTTTGTTACCTTTAGAGGGGCCTACCTAAGAATAATTTGAAGGTGACTCCAACCGTTTTTTCACTCAGGTCAATATATAAATGGATAAGACTAAAATTTCAAGCCCTCATGGTATGTAGGCCTTAGCCGTACAATGTCTTTCAGAATGGGGTACTACTATAAAAAGTATAAGAGCCCCTAGTAGGATTGGTTAAATACTTTAGTGGCTTGATGGACCCTTGCAAGGTGTCATGTCCCCAATTACCCGAACTAAGAACCAATTTGTCTAGCAGGAAAAATCCTAAAATATTTGTTGGTGCAAGAACAGTTATTCTGAAGCTGCCCCACATTTGTACTATTCAATTGATTAAACAAAAAAATTCCTTTTAATCTTTGGATTTTAAGGATTTTGAGATATGGTGGTCTCGAGAAGTGTGTGTCGTGGAGGGGAGCCAGTGTCACCAAATCTCTAACTGTTCACATTGTCTAGTGTTTGGAGAAATCCTAGTGGGGACTCAATAAATATGGCCATTTCTATCCTAGGATTGTAAATGATTGTGAGTCAATTTAAAACTTTGTTTGATTTCAAAACAATACAAAAACAAACATTCACTATCATCCTCAAAATTTCAAACACTTTGGCTCAAATATGGACTTCTTGAGTTAGCCTTGATATTACTACTTTTCCTAAGGATTTATCCTTAGCGATTTCTAAATATCTTGACATTAATATCAAATCCATATTTTCCCAAAGAAAACATAAGCAATTATGGCTTTAACCTCATGATTTTCACAAAATGGAAATTGTGAAAGTTATGATGTTTTAGACATAAACATCTAGTTTTAAAACATAATCAAGATAAGTGTTTGTAAAATCAATTCACTTAAGCAAGATAAATTGACAAATGAACCCCACATGACTATTTGGAGATAGATCGCTCCCATTGAACAACCTGATCTTTGAGGTGCTATAATTTAGCCAAACTTTGAACTCGTTAACGAACAACAAGCCGATCTCATTAGTATTTTGAGAAGCTTCACTTTTGAAACAAAGGAAACAAATACACAGTGGAGAAACATGGCAACCATTTTAGGAGAAGAGGAGCAAGTTGATATTGAGCCTAGAAGGCTCATATTACCACCACCCACGTGGCAATAAATATCTTCCTTTCTTCCATAAACTTAATTTTTTTTCACATGATCTCATGTAAAATTAGGATCCCTAAAGACAAGTCTACAGGTCGTCGTTTTAGAATTAGGCATCTCACTCCAAAAGCTCTCAAGAAACACCTTTTAGTTTTTCACAGAAATAGACATAGGTTGGTAGCAAAATTTTATAGACACGCTTCAAGGTACAGTCTAGAATTATATGTATTCTTTTGGAGTCAAAATCTTGATCTTTTTACATGATACCAAACTCCTATAAATGATTCATTGAACAATAAAAATTCATAGGGGAAATTCTCTAGCCTATCATTTCAAACATAGGAATCGTAGAACAAGGTTTGGTAAAAATTGGGCTTCAATATTTTACTGCAATTGTTACACCTTGAATAGAAAATTTTGTGCTCGAGCTAGGAGAGCCCAAATAGGTTTGAACATTCCCATCCATCCTCTCATTTAAAAAAACATTGAGTCTTTAAGATTTAAACATTTTAGAGGTCTAGCATCATTGTCAATGCCTTGATCTTGTCAAAACAAAGGTTCACCTTAGGTCAACATTGGGTCAAAAATTTCACTCATCCCTTCATCAAATTTCATCCCTCACTTCATCCAACTTTGCAAAATTTTAAGTACACCAGTACTTTGTGACTTAAACAACAAATCAAATCAAAATAATTGCTAACTTAGCTACTTTGTATGTGAAATGTATCATTTTCTCTTAGCTAAGCTAGTTATCATCCTTGAACTAGTTCATCTTGAAGGTCATCACTCTACCCTAAAGATTTACAAAGTTCATAAACATCCTTTATCCCAACATCAAAGCATCAAAATCAAGTAAAAACTATTGTCCCAAAATGTTTGCAAAGACCACTTCCCACATCACTCATCTTTTCATCCCACATTATCCTCATTTCTCCCAAAAGACTTAGAGTGTCCCTTTTACCTAGATTTGAGTCAACTAGAGAGTTCAGACATTACAAAACTCAACACAACTCTCCCATAGGTGACACAAAATTTATGGTAAAGACAAGATCACAACACAAGAGAATCATGGAGAAAACCAAAGTTGCATTTACCTCAAGTGATCCAAATCCTTTAGAACTTGATCCTAGAAGTAATGTTACCCCATAACAACAATTTCCATCTCCTTCAGGACTATATGAGATTGAAGACATCACAAATAATCCATTTGAGCTTACTAGGGAAGAAATTATGGAACATCAAGCCTTTGAAAATATAGCTCCTATCTCCCTGACATTTGTAGCACAAAATTTAACACAAGGTTTCACAACTCCATTGCTAGGGCTAAATCAAACCTACATTCCTAGTCTTGCAACCAGACTTGCTAAAGATTTTGGTCACACTTCACCATTTGAAATTAGTACACTTGTGGGTACCCTTGACACTAATACTCCACCTCCAACAACCAATTAGACACCTACTTTTGGTGCTCCTCCTATTTTTGAAGCTCCAAAAAAGCTACACATACCACTTGAACTTCATTATTCCACAACCACTTTGGAATTACAAAGACACCCTTCTTCATCCACACCTATGAGTACCACAAGTGTGCACACCATCATGCAAAGTGGAATAGACCAAGTATCTCAAAATGACACACAAGGGCATGCCAATAGTATATCAAAGAACCAAACTTTAACACCAATAGGGACATCTTCATCCAACCCTCTAGTGGGTTCATCCATGCCATGTACCATTTCCACCTCATCCACCATTAATCTACCTCAAAACAATCCCTTGGTTACAAGTTCTATCAATCCTAGAAGTACCTTGATCACAAATCCCTTGTTTAAATCTTTTGCACAAGGAATCCTCCAAACATAGGACAAGGGAATCTTTTCAATCAATGGACTCAAGGTCCTAGTTTGTCATTTCCATTGCAAAATTTAATGACATCATCCTCATATTTTTCCATAGTCCCCTTTACTGTTCCAAATCAATTAGGACATCAAACATACATTCCTCCACCTCATTCAAACATCTTACAAGGAATGCTGAGCCAAGGGAACCTTCCACCTTTCATTAGAAATCCACTACCCACTCAAAAAATCAATATCCATAATCTTCGACAAATGTCTCAACAACCACCTGATCCCATAGTGCAAGCACATGCCTTAGCCTTACAACAAGCACAATAATCCTATCAACAAGTCATCCAACAATAGAAACAACAACAAGCAACCTTAGCACAAAAACAACATCAAGCACAACAAGCAGCCTTAGCACAAAAACAACATCAAGCACAACAAGCAGCCTTAGCACAACAACAACATCAAACACAACAATCAACCTTAGCACAACAACAACAACAACAAACTCAATAAGTAGGCTTAGTAAAACAATAGCGACAACAACAACAAGTAGCCTTAGCAACACAACAAGCAAATTTATTAGCACACCAACAATAACAGGCCCAACAACAAGCCCTAGTGGTGCAACAACAAGAACAAGTTCAACAATAATCCCTAGTAGCTCAATAGTATGCCCAACAATAGCAACAAGGTTCTTATTATCCTGATTTAAACAACAACAAACCAAACACATTAGGAACATATACATTAATACCCCCATCATCTTCACAAAATATCACATCACCATACATCCCATATAACTCATATGTCATCCCACCATATGTTCCTCCACCCAACCTGCAAGATGATCTAGCATCACAATTGAAAATACTCTCATAGGAAATGCAGGACCTTTGCATGGGAAAGATAAAGCAACCGCATACACAGAACTTGTGTCCTTACCCATTTGACCAAAACATAGCAATGATAACATTTCCTCCTGGTTTCAAAATCCTCAAATTTGAAAAATATAAAGGGAGAGGAAGTCCTGTGGACCATATCAAAGAATTTAATGTCATGTGCATGGAAGTGGCTTACAATGATTCATATCTAATGCATCTCTTCCCTTGAAGTTTGACTGGTCATGTTATGGATTGGTTTTCTCATTTGCCTCTTGGTATCAAAATTTTTCAAGAAATCACTGATAAATTCATTGATAACTCAGAAAAAATCAAGGAGAAATTTCACTAATTTTTTTACAATGATGGAGACAAATAGCTAGTAAAAGCAGGTGGTCTCTTCTCGATGAACAATAAGTAGGAATCATCATAACCAATCTGGATCCATATCTATCATTCCACTTGAAAATTCAATGCATTACATCGTACGATGAGCTTTTCCTTAGAGCCCTTAACATTGAAAGAGCACTGATCTAACAAGGAAATACTCAAGCTTATAAAGACAACCATCCTTCAACTAGTTCAAATAAGAAACCTTGTGTATGGGCTAAGACAAAAATTGTAACAAATGATGATGTGGTCAATGCTAAGGTAGTCCTAAGTGCTCCTAGACCTAATAACAATCAAGTTGCTAACATCTAGCCAACTATGCAACAAGCAAAACCTCCTCAGAACAATCAGATTAGTAACACCAACATGCAACAAAGGAAAACCACTAATAGGAATAACTATCCCAAATGCAAGTACACACAGTTATCATAACCCATCAAGACAATCATGAAAAATTTGGTAAAGTCAAATTTGATAACACTTCCCAACTTTGAAAAATACCAAGAACCACAAGAGAAGCCATCCTGGTACAATGAGTGTGATCTCTGTGACTTTCATAAAATCAAAGGGAAAAAAATAGCAAATTGCATGAAACTTAAGAATATCATCCAAGATCTCATAGAAAATGATACCATATCCTTGGAGGTACCAACTGGGAATCAAGATCTTAAGATATACAAGAACCCTATGCTAATCATAATAAAGAAAACAACAACAACAAAGCTAAGGATTACACCAACATGTAGCACACCTATTCTAATGTAGTTTCCTCCTACGATAGTGTTATCACTATTGTCACCATCAAAGGAGCTAGTACAAAATTTGGAGTCACCACACAATGTGGAAAAATAACCATTCAAGGAGTCCCATCTCAATCTAGGACACAACCTATTTTTCTCACACCTAATCCTAACAAGTACAATCTTCTAGATCAACTTAAGTAGACCCCGACATAAATATCAATCTTAGAGCTCTTAAGGTTATCCCTCGCACACAAGGAAATATTGGAGAAAGCCTTTTTTGAGTCATCTGTTCCCAAGAACATTGATACCAATCAGTTTCAAGCTATGGTAGGGCATATCACTAACCATCTTCTCACTTTATCTGAACAAGATCTACCATCACAACCATCTCATAACTATGGTTTACACCTTGAGGTTTTCATTCATGAAAATATGGTCAAAAGAGTCTTGGTAGATGGAGGTGCTGGTTTGAACATTTGTATCTTGCAATTGATCAAAAATGTAAGCTATTCAGAAGATACTATTGAGAATACAAATAGTACCACCATCAAAGCATATGATGACCAAGAATAAGTACCACAAGGAATCATTGCACTTTCAATCCAAGTGGGACCTCTTATTGTAGAAACTACATGCCGAGTGCTTGATCTTGATCTTCCCTATAACATACTGCTTGGTCGACCCTAGATTCATGCTCTAAAAGTTGTAGCCTCAACCTATCACTAGTTTGTTGAAGGCAAAGAAATCACTATCCATGGAGATCCTAAGCCTTTCTACTACTAAAAAGGTCTTGAGGCCAAGTTCTATAAGATCCCACAAATACCTAAAAATGATGAAGGGCCTACACCACCAAGCTTATTTATTGACCCATCATCTCTAGCCTCTACCTAAAAAACAAAAATGCCCATTGAGAAGAGTATACCTAATGTCAAAGCAGTGATCCAAGATGATGGTTGTGGAAACTATAAAATATTGAAAGACACCTTTTTCTTAGGAGAGTTACCTATTTCTCCTCAATCTAATGGGAAACCCACATCTAGCACTAAAGAACCCAAAACAATCAAGATGGAAGCTATTATCACCAAGTGGGGGGATTTGAATCAAGAAGATATTAATGAAGAAGACATCTCTAAACTCCTTTATCAAGATGAATGACCTATTCTTGTTCTTCCCATGGATGATGATAACAAAGGCTTACATCTAATGAAGAGTATGGGATATAACAAGAATGAGAAGCTAGGACAGAACGCCAATGGTTTACTAGAACCCATCATTCCTGAGAAACGAATAAATAATCTTGGCTTGGGTTGTACTACTAGCATAGTCACACTTATTGGAAAAAGTATTTATGCTAAATGAGTCGAGGCTTCCTCTTGGTGACCTACATCACGTGATACAACTTGAGATGACTTTCCCCTTGATGTTGTTGACCTATTTGAGAACAACACCCTCTTTATGATATCCATAACATCCTTTTTATCAAGCAACCAACCAACTGAAATCCATCTAGTATACCCACAACTCATTGACATGGACCAACAAGGATCATTGATTCTAGATGTATTTGAAAATGATGAAGCGATCTCAGAATTCATGGGAAACTATGGCAAATTATCATGCGAAGATCACAAAGTATGCTTCAACTTAGAGATCAATACAGGGGCATACTATGGGGAGACTATTGAATCCTTCAGTCGCAAAATAAATGAAATGCAACTAACATGCAGATCCTTGAGTGAAAACCACCTAGTGGCACTCTCTGTTCCTAAAATAGTAAAAAAAAAAGACACATTTGATGGTGAAAACCTCTCTGAGGAACCCAAGTATGAGGGATTCAATCTCCTCCTTAGTGCAATGCATCCAGAGAAGTTAGTAGTACTAGTAGAAAAAGCCACTCTAGTCATTGTGGGAACAAAGGAAGCACCTAAGATCACTTTCTATGTTGAATCATTGATGGATGAAGAACAAAAGAACCTAAAAAAAATCCTTAAAGAGCAAAGAGCTAACTTTTCATGGCCATACATAGATATGCCATGCCTTGATCCTGAAGTGGTTGTGCTTCACTTAGCAGTGTATCCTCAAGCCAAACTAGTTATGCAGAAATTAATATACAACCCTAGATTGCACTTTTGGTTAAACTAGAACTACAAAAGCTTCTTGACGTTGGATTCATCCGACCGATAGATTATCTTGAGTGGGTTTCAAACTTGGTACTAGTCTCAAAAACTACTGGGGACATCAGAATATGCAGTGACTGTAGAGATATGAACAAGGCATGTCCAAAGGATGATTTCCCTCTTCCCAACATCGATCTCATCATGGAATTAATAGTTGGGCATGAAATTTTGTCACTCATGGATGGTTTTTCAAGCTACAATCAAATGATAATTGCTAAGGAGGATCAACATAAAACTGCATTCACTTGTCCATGGGCAACCTATTGCTAGAAAGTGATGTCGTTTGGGTTAAAGAATGCAGGAGTAACCTATCAAAGAGCAATGACCCTCATCTTTCATGAAACGATCCACAAAATAGTTGAAGATTATGTGGATGGTATTTTGGAAAAATCAAAGAAGAGAAGTGAGCACATACAAGTCTTATGACCTATCTTTGGTAGGCTTGATGAATACAAGGTATGACTGAATCCAAAACAATGTGTCTTTGGGGTCACATCAGGGAAACTTATGGGCTTCATTGTTTCATAAAGAGGGGTAGAAATTGATCCAACAAAGGTAAAAGCCATCCTAGACACGGAGCCACTGCAAACATTAAAGAAGATGAGAGGATTCCAAGTAAGATTACAGTCCATCAGAAGGTTCATAGCCCAATTATCAAATAAAATTAACCCCTTTTTGCATATTCTTAATAAAAGGGATAACCTACAAGTGGGATTGTAAATGTGATAAATATTTCCAATAGATCAATGATTATTTACTAACACCTCTAGTGCTCATGCCACCGATACTGAACAATCCACTAATCCTATATATCTCATCAACACCAACAGCACTAGGAGCTCTTTTAGCACATCATGATGAAAATAGAAAGGAAAGAGCCATCTACTATATTAGCAAAACCTTGGTAGGCTATGAGATGAACTATTCACCCATTGAGAAGGCATGCCTAGGAGTAGTTTTTGCTTCACAAAAGTTCAGGCACTACATGTTATCACATCAAATCAATCTCATTGCAAAGATTGATCCATTGAAATATTTGTTATCCAAAGCAACCCTCACAGGATGAATGGCTCAATGGGTGATGATATTAATAGAATTTGGCATAGAGTATGTGGAGCACAAGGAAATAAAAGGACAAGTGATCACAAACCAACTAGAAGAATCACCTATCTATGTTGAGAAACCATTGATATCTAAGTTCCCTAATGAATCGGTGTTCCTTATCAATCTCACAACTCAATGGAAGATGTACTTTAATGGATTGTTCACCCAACATGGATAAGGAGAAGGCATTCTTTTCATCACCCGTCAAGGTGATTGCATCCAAAAGTCATATAGGCTATCATTTCCCTATACCAACAACATTGTTGAGTACAAAGCCTTAATCAGTGGAGGATTCAAGAGATGAAATTCTATGGAGATTCATAGTTGGTTATCAACCAAGTCAATGATGACTATAAAACTAAGGATGATAAGCTCACTCCTTATAAGAAGATGATGGAGAATCTCAAAGACCTTTTTATAGACATAACTTTTGAGTAGATTCCTCACATGAACAATAGAGCAGTGGATGCCATGACAACAATCAGATCACTACTAGACATGCCAAACAACATCCTCAAATGTGAATTCTTGGTAGAACAACTTCTTGTACCAACTTTTGAAATCATTGAATCTGAATTCACAAGTGTTATTGTTGGTCCTGGATCCCCATGCTACTATGACATCTCTACTTACCTTAACAAAGGAACTCTACCATCAGATATCACCTCAAACCTTAAAAATACCTTAGTTAAAAAGGCATCTCAATTTATGATCCTAGGTGATACCCTTTACTATTCAAGCATCGAAGGGACATTACTACGATGTCTTAACCAAGAGGAAGCCTTAACTACTTTAAAAAAGTACACAATGGCATATGTGGGTCCCATTCTAGTGGTATGGCATTAGCTAAGAAACTATTGAGGACAGGGTACTATTGGCCAACCATGGAAAATAAGCTCATTGGTATGTACGAAAGTGCATCTAGTGTCAACAATATGGGGATCCGATTCATGCTTTAGCTCAAGAATTACAACCAATGATCACACCATGGCCTTTTTCACAGTGGGGACTGGACCTCATAGGAAAAATCACCCCAACCTTATCCAATGGCCACAAGTTTATCATAACAACCACTAAGTACTTTAATAAGTGGGTTGAAGCCATTCCTATGACCTACATAATAGGTAAACAGATTGCCAAGTTTATCCTGAATTACCTAATTTGTCATTATGGTGTTCCATAAACCCTCATCTTAGACAATGGAACCTCTTTTAAAAATTAGCATGTGAAAGAGTTGTGTCAAAAATTCAATATCCATCACTGATTCTCTACCCCATACTATCCCCAAGGCAATGGTTAGGTTGAGGCTACTCAACAAAACTATCTTGAAAATCCTAAAGAATATAGTGAATGAAGTTGGTCGTGGCTGACATCTACAACTAAACCCCACTCTTTGGGCTTATTGAACCAATATCCACATGCCTACAAGTGCAACCCCTTTCTCCCAAGTCTATGGATTAGAAGCCATCTTGCCTATTGAGGTTGAGCTCCCATCATTGTGAGTATCATTGCAGAACCTGATAATCGAGGAAGAATATAGAGTGTCTCAACTGAATGAGTTGGAATTCTTGGATGAATGTTGTCCTGAAGCCATTATTCATTTGCAAGTATATCAAAACTGATTGAAACAAAGCTATAATAAGAGAATCAAATGTTGGTCATTCTAGGTCAGAGATCTAGTTTTAAAACAAAATCAGAAGAACCTTCCAGATCAAGACAACAAAGGAAAGTTTGAGCCTAATTGGTTAGGTCCATTTGTCATCACAATAAGCTATGGATCAGGAGCATACCAACTGTCAACCCCTGAAGGTGAACCCTTGCAAGAGCCAACTAACAACTTGCATCTCAAAGGTTTTATGCCTAATCTTGAAGGGTGTAAATTAGAAAATTGAAAAAAATCATAAAATAATCAAAATACAAAAAAAATGAGAAAAATGATTGAATAAGTAAAGAAAAAAATTGTCCTCTAGTGAAAACCACTTCAGTGGTGCTTTGGGCAAGTACCTTGGTAAAAACCTGGCAAATAGGAGCCTTGCATAAATAAAGCATCTCCATCTATTCTTTGGCTCTTTCATCCTATCATTCTTTGCAGCACCATTTATCCCTTGTTTGTATCCTTATTATGGCTTGGAACTATGAGGTATCATGAACCCTTTAGCACTACTTGGAATATTCCAAAGGTTAATTTGTCCTACCTTTATCAAAGTAGTCTAACATGTCACACTGGGGGAATTTTGTTATGACTCGTATTGAGTTCTTGTATATCTTGAGGTCATATCATATCTCGAAAACACCAAAAACATTCATAAAATATTATGCAAAAAATCCAAAAATATTTGCAAAATCCTATATAGCTAAAATCACAAAAACATTCAAAAAATTGTAAAGGAAAAATCCAAAGCATCTAAAAAAAATCAAAACACCTAAAAAGGTCAAACATCGAAAATCCAAAAAATAGAGTGCTCTTGTCGAACTATGGGTCTCTGAGCTTGAACATAGACAAGGCCATCATTGATGTGCCCTTGAGACACCCTAGGCCAGTCCTTTAGGAGTCCGTCATAATAAACGGTTGTCTCTCACCTATGCATTTCTCCATCTTGTAAATGGGTCGAGTCAGTTGAACTACGTGGTCTCTGCATGTATAACATAGGTAAGGCTTATCTTTGATCAACCCCCAAGGCCCCTAGGATAGGTTCTTAGGTTAGGTTCTTGGTTGAAACTTAGAAAACCCTTGAAAACCCCAAAAAATCCAAATATTTCAGAAAACACAAAAACATTTGAAAATGGAAAATCCAAAAATAATAGAAAACATTCAAAAGACCTAAAAAGCCTCAAATATCTCAAAAAATTCTAAAACAACCTCGAAAAATTGAAAATTCTAAACATTCACATAAACTTTCAAAAAGACCAAAAACAACATCAAAACATCTTCAAAATACCAAAAACATTGAAATATTCCAAAAAATTCAAAACACATCCATCCCATTTCGCTTTCACTTGCAATAAACGTTCGCCCATAACAAATGATCATCACCTTCAACATTTGGCAAAAAAAATAGAAAGTAAGTATAGCAAGTTGTAAAGTACGAACCTAATTGTCAAAATTAAATCCTAGATCATAGGTAAATGCATCAGTGAAGTTTATAGCAATGGATCATCTTAGCATCATCCTCCTAACATCAAACAACCCTCTGATCAACATGTACTAGGATGTATCCTTCCTACGATGGACATCAGTATCAAAAATCACATTAGCTAAACTTAAACTAGGCAAGAGCTATAGATAACACTGACTATTTGTCTTTGATCTTTTCTTATGATTTATCTTAATGACCCATTTTGAGGACCTCTTGATGATGTCTACCAAAAATGATTTAGAGAGAAAAGAATGGGGCATCAATCATTATCTTTTATTTGTTCTTCTTGTGGGTACTCTTGTAAAATAATCTTTGCACATACTTGCTTAGTTGTATGTGGGAAGGTCGTTTATGGTATGTTGTTGACTATTGCGTATGATTTGGTCCAATATATTCTAAGCTTCTAACTTGCATTCCAATGAAGTTTCCATATGTCAAAATGTGAACAAGAGCTATCCTATCTATTTTTTGAGTCAAAGTTCATTACACTAGATACAACACCATCCTAGTTATTAATACCTTAGTGCATTGTGTCTATGTGTTATATCAAACAATAAGGAATGAGGGAAAACCCAATCCTGAAGTGTGAGAATATCCTCATCCTACATTTTGCATTGTCTCGTTACCATTTCTAATAAAATCTCGATGGATCAAGGACTTGTTGGATCTTTTGAAGCAATCATCACAATCAACAATCATCCATTCTTTATTCTTATATCCTCTCTTTGTACTAACCTAGTATCATGACAGTCAACAAAAACATCATCAATGCATCCACCTTGCATACACAAACCATCAACATACATGCATCTCATAATCATTGCATAATCATTGCACATCATACATTTTGTATCATCATTTGAGTTGTGATGAGTAATAGGGATTTATCATTATAAGCATCTTAAATCATTGCATATCATAAGAATTTGCATCCATACATCCACATGCATATAAAATATACAAAAAAAAATACATCAACATTATTCACATCCATAACATTTGCATATCATTACCATCCATCCATATCATATCCATCCATACATGAAATAAAGTGAACATATCACATCATAAATCATCTGTATCTGTATCATATATATCAAAAAATGGATGTCATGGCACAAAATCTGGATTAGTGTATGAACATTGATAAAAAGTAAAATATCCACAAGGCTATCAAAAAGGATCCCATGGATGTATATCTCTGATAAAGAATGGGGAAAAAATCAAAAAGTGTCTATACATAATAGCTAGCCCTGATGGTTGCTACCCTCTCCAGCTCGCCTCTCAGGCTGATCCTCTACTCATGGTCGTGCATCACTACGCTGTGAAAAATATGGCTATCTCAGTACCACTGGTACATCACAATGATAATGTTTTATATAATATGCAGCCTTTGTAACAACCTCTCTATACAACCACACTGACACTGTTTGACCATGAGTGGCCACCATCATCGCCTTGATCTGTTGGCACTGAGCAACCTCCTGGTCTCTCTCTCATCATATCCTGTAATCACTATAATTCCTAATCTCTCTCAACTGTGACCACAACCACCTACTACCGATCCTGGTCTCACTCAACAATAATAACAAAAACCTGTTGGTGGGCTTGATCCCACTCACCAGTCAATGTCTACACCTACTATTGCAGCTGTTCTATTTGCACATCCTAAGCATCTGGTGGCAGTGGTGGTTTTGGATCTTGTTGAACAATTAGAGGTTGTTGAGGAGGCTATTGTTGTACCATTGGAGGAGCCCTCAAAACTTGCCCATCTTGGTCGTCCCGGCCTCCCCGTCCCCTACCTCTCCCAGCTCCTCTACCTCTGGGTCTCCCTCTAAGAGGAGCACCCGTTGGATCTATTAATCATCAAGGAGGGACAAACCAAGCATCATATGTAGGTGTAGTTTGAGCTACCAGCTATCCCTAATCATACTCCTAAGGCTGAGCAACCAACTATTTGAAGCTCTCTACTACCTCTAGAGCTGGGATAGTTGGTCCCCATGTGGGAACCTCTTGTTTCGATCGCACAAAAATGGCTCTATATGTAATGCCCCTCTAGTCATGCTACTATGTGTTTAGATTTGTATATGTTGTTAGTCAGTACCTATACTATGATAGACCTTGATATTTGTTATTGTCTTATGATCGCTGGTTTTAGAGTGATGTGGATATTATACTATGATGAGATGATGCACTATATGGATGTTATGTTTTATGTTATGATTTTGATTAGCATAGTTGTTAATATTGATATATGCTTATTTGTTTATTAATGATGCTTTACTCTCGTCAGTCTTGATGTGATTATATTGGTGAATGGGATGAGAAACATTACTCGCATGTGAGCGCTTTGTGATTCCGCGATTTCTCTTCATGGTGTGTTTGCTAAGTTTTATTCATGTATGACATTCCTTTTGATTACAGGATTGCAGGTACAAGACATTGTCTCCACCTGGTTTCACAGGTTTGAGCATGTCCATAATCCAACGGTATAGTGAATTGGGAGATAGTAACAGGGTTTCCTTGTCAAACCACAACCCTGTCATAGTGTGTCATCAGTTTGTGTCTTGTTGGTTGTTGAGTCTTGTCATCCTTAGTGTTTTGATAAGTTATTATTGGTGGAAATTATATGTGAAAATTATTGATTGTATGTTTTAAATGTTATTTATTTATTTTAGAGTAAAGTTGTTAAAAGCTTTTAATTTAACTTAATTAATTAAATTTAATGTATTTGGTAAGTAATTTAATCTTTGTGATTAAAGTTATTTATCAAGTAAATAAATTAATCTATTAAATTTATTAAGTGAATAGTTAATCGTAATTGTAAAGTGCATAAAGTAAAAGATTTAAATCTATTTTGGAAATTAAATGGTGTTTTAAATTATAGTTATTGATTAAATAAATTAAATAGTTAAAGTTGTTTTGAAAATGAATAAATTAAAAGAATTAAATTTATTTGAAATAGAATTTTGTTTTAAATTATTAAAATGCAAAATATCTTGTAAATGCAAAAAAAATAAAAATAAAAAATAAAATATCTATGGTGGTTGAAAGGGAGATTTTTGAAAAATGTTGACTAAGTGTTGAGGATAGGAATGGAGATATTTCAGAGGATATTGACTAAATTTCGGAAAAATGGATGGGGGCATATTTCATTCTTGGAAAAAAAAAATTGTTGTGAAGAAGGAAGGTTTTTTCTTGTTTTGGATACATTTTTGGCTTTTGGAGTGAAGACTTTGGAAGAATTTTGGAAAATTGGAATTTTGCAGGGAAGCTCAACTTAAGTTCTCTTCTTCTTCAAGCTTCAAAACAGGTTCTTTTAAAGGCTTTATTTGTTTAGATGCTTTGATTTTAATTTTTAAGAGGTTGTAAAACTTGCTTTGAATTCTTGAAAACCTTTCTAGAATAATGGAGAAAATCTCAAATTTTCTGTAGAGAAAATAATAGAAATTTTGGCAAATGAAATTTTAACAATAGAAAAATTGGAAAAGTAAACAAAAGGAAAACATATAAATTTCTGTGTTTGGATTTAAGTTTACTTTTCCATTTCAATTTAGAAATTCAAATTGAGAATTTGTGTTTGAAAAAAAATTTGTTGTGTAATTATTTCTATAGAAAATTTTCCCAGTTTGACTGTAAAATGGAGATATATATATATATATATATATATATATATATATATATATATATATATATATATATATATATATATATATATATATATATATATATATATATATTGTAGTGCCCCTCCATTGTGGCTTTTCTAGATATTGTTATAGGCAATCATTCGTGTGCTTTGTTGGTTGCAGTGTGATTGAATTGCTTGATAAACATAGCAGTTTTGTTTAATTCGTTAATTTAAAAATTACTACAAGGATATAGAGAATCAAAATAATGAATTACATAAATTAAGTTTAGAGTGATATTGTATTTTATTTTTGTGTAGTATTGATATTAAGGTGAAATTAATATTTTATGGGTGGAGTAATTTGCAAATTAATTAAATTAAATAAAGGGATAATATTTTCTCTAAAAGGAAAGTAAAGCAATTAAAAAAAAAAAGAGAATAATATGATTTCAGATAAATCTGGAAGACAAGATTTAAAACAAAGGTAAAAGCTGGCAAAAATAGAAAAGTCAGAAAAAGGTTAAAGCATGCACTCATGCATGACTTAAAAAAAAAAAAAAAAAAAAACAAAAGCATATCCACTGTGATTCACAAGGGAGGAAGAAGAGATCAAAAATATTTGGCCATGGCTACTACAGCAGCATCCATGTGGATTCTTTTCGACCTCGGGGTGGGAGGATTTGTTGTATGTAACTTCTTTTCCATCCAGTGTAATGCCAATGCAGAAGGAGAGGCACTGATAGATGTGAAGAGTATGCTACATGACCCACAAAATGTTTGGGTAGCTGGGATCAAACCTTGGTCGATCCCTGTACATGGCTCCATATCACCTGTTATGGCAACAACCATGTAACGAGGGTGGATTTGGCATTTAAGGGCCTTTCTGGTACTCTCTCACCACGGATTGGAAATTATACCGCAACTCGTTGAGTGGAAGTCTGCCACCAAGTTTGAGGAAATTGAAAAGTCTCATTGCCCTTGATCTTTCTGATAGTAAGTTTCATGGAAAAATACCCACCTCACTTGGCCAACTATCCAACCTCCGCTTCCTTGGATTGATGAGACGAAGTAGATCGTTGGCGAATGGAACGATGAACTCCAGCACCGTTCTTCTAGTCTTCGTAATGAACTGGATCAGCTTTAGGAAGTTGAGGAAGCTGGAAGATTACCTTTCTGAAGAATTGTACAGAGGAATCGTAGGAATGAGATTTGTAGCAACGGGTGCTCTGCCGCACGTCTAAATCATCATCGGGCGTAGGACACCAGGTGAGTTCTCCATCGCATTCTTACTTGATGCCTTGTGTATGCTTTCTTACTCCAATCTACGAAATATAGTTAGCTTGGTGTTCGATATCTGCATTGAGATTTATTTGGGATGACTCCCATCATTATGATTGCTTTAGATCTGGTGTCTGGCGTGTATAATTTGTGCCTGCGACTGGCTATAATTGTTATGTATAGTTTGGCAGTGGATGCTGTTATTCCTTAGACTCGTGTTATCCCTTGCAGTTGAAGAAGTGTGAAGGCATCGTCCGTGCTGGGTGTGGCTAGGTTCCCCAACCAGATTGAGATTCTTAGCCTTGAATTTTTGACCTTTAATCCGATCATTTTCCTTACTTCTGTTGCTATTGCATGGTTAATGGTTTTATTTCTTGGTGTTGCTTGGTTGATGCTTGGGTTCTATTGAAGTAATTGGTTTTTATGGACTGAGCTCGTAGTGTGTCAATAGAATTGCTAAGCAATTATAGTGCTTGGCGCCTTGGGATAGGATTTCGTTGCTTGCTATTGTGATTGCCTTTATTGTCTGGTGCTAACCCCCTTAGTCATGATAGGTACGTCGTGGAATTTTGCGCTACCTTGTATAATGTTTATATCCTTTAAAACTGAAGTCTCTCCTTTGCTACCAGCGTAGTCTCATTCCTTTAAGACTTTTTCATTATTGCAGATCAGCGGTGGGAGTTAATCATAGGCACCCCATGTTTGACATGCTTTGAATCCTTGGATCTTAAAGAAGTTTCTTTAATAAGATACTGTCGCCGTCCTCTTTGCATGTCAAATTTGGTACGGCTTCCTTGCATCCTGATTGAATGGCTCTGTTCTTTCCATTTTATTTTATTTGTTTTTCCCACTTGTACAGCCTCCAAACTCCTTGACTGAAGCTTTAAGATTCGTCAACCCCAATTACTGGTGGCTGGGTTTGTGAGGGAATTTGAATTCGTGGCATCCAATTTTATGCTGTCTCCTTTTAATGCTCTGCGCCTTTAGTTTCCTTTCATCGCTACAGATTGATCAACCCTCTGCCTAAGCATTTAGCGCATAGGAATAGAATAACGATGCTTTGATGATGTCCATTGTTAAATGGAATCTATCCGAACCTTGATGAGTTGTTGGCTGCGCTTATAGAAGACAACATAGGGCTTGGCATAGCAATTCTAACCTTAGAATGTGGATACCTGCGTTTAGCTCATCGTTGTATGCTGGCTGGGACAACAGTTGAGTTGAAACAAATGTATATTTTTCTAATTAGGTATATATATATATAGGTGTGCGTGTATATATATATGTATGTGTTTTTTTTTTATACTGATGCAAGTTCGGTTATAGGTCGATTAAAAAACAGCAGTTCAATTAAAACTCAGAATATATATATTACAACCATTAGTTGAAACCAAATGGTTTGTATTTTATATAATATGTTTATATAATTTCTTTAATCCTAAAATGACTTTATAAGGATGTAAGAGTAAAATGTAAATTGAGTGTCTAGAATGTTCCTTGAATCTGATATTTGAAGGTGTAATGAAATCAAATGATAGTTCGTAGTGTAGGGTTGTATGAGTTAGTTTAATTACTTTTATGATTGCATTAGGGGTAAGAAAACATATATTTGTTGACGTAATTGTGGTTAAGTACTTGAAGGACTCATTTTAGTGATAATTATGATGATCTTTAAAAGTAATGTTTTCCTTAGTGGTTTCGTGATGCATGATAGGATATAATAAAATGACAAGTTAGATATTTTTTTTGAAAATTATCATTTTGATTATGTTAGTTTAACTTTACCACTTGATTATGTTAGTAGTATAGTGTATTTCCGTTTGGGTATATATAAATAAGTGTTTATTTATTTATCTATGTATATGTGGGTGTAAATTATGTTTTAAAATTATACTTAATTATAGGATAATAAAACGAGTGATCTTGATTAAAAGATGAGTAAGTTGAAATAAGACTATTTAATACCTATTGTGATTATATTTTCCTTCATTGCACTGTGTAGGATTTCTCTTTGTAAGTTAATGGGATGGCGTTTATAAGTAGGGTGTTAGGATAGTTTATTTATTTGGGTAAAATTTTAATATATTAATTGCTTTGATAAGGATAGGGTCCTTGGGTCAAAATGTTCATAATAGTTCTACTACTTTCGTCATGAATAACATTTTGTTATATGAAGGAATTGTAAATAGGAAATAACATTTAATTGCCTCCTCTGTTCAATTGCTTAATATGGTAGCGATGTTTACTCATTTTTTTTTAACTTATTTTAGAAAACCTTTTTATGGAGTTTTTAATCAACAATCGTAGCTCATACTCTAGAACTTGGCTTGTTAAGGGGTGGTTAGGTAGAATAGAATCACTGCCTTCAAAATGAATATTTAGTTAACTTGGGTTGATTTCAATATTAAACTTACCTTATAACCTATGCCATCTATAGCAATTGTTTAGGATTTTTTTTGAGACAGATGTTTTGTAAATTCACTAAGTAATCCCTTGCTTCTATTACAGATTTGTGTTATTTACGTGAAGTAATGCTCTGGTCTTTGTAGAATTTGCTTCCATTTAACCCTTATAACATTATGGTATAAAGAGATTTTCATACTAGGTTATTGGGATGATTGCTATGTTTTGATTTATGTTGTTCTTGAGGCTTGTTATTTTAAAATGATTCTCGTCTTGGTATATTGTTGGAATTGAAACTTAATGGTACGTTAGGAAGGGTTGAACAGTTGGTTAGTCTTTTGGTTGTGAGTGATTGCGAGAGGGTTAATGCCTCGCATGAGTTTGTTTGAGTATTTTGTTTTATATGTCTTAGTTCAACCCTTGCCTATTTTGAGATATGTGAAGGGTCATAGGGAGAGTGGCTCTTCGTGGGCGCCGGCGCCTCAGGATGAGGAAGGGCTCAGGATAACCCACGAAAGAGTAGTAAACAAGTGATAACCTAAACAATAGATTTAGGGGGGGTTGGGTAGTTTAAAAAAACACAAGATAATAAAACTTTGGATTCCTCGGCTATGCATTAGGGCTACCTTAGACTAGTGATAGACTGAGAAGGCCGTGGTCGGCATAGTCATAGTCTCGTCTTCACGAGAGACTATTGGCTCCGCATTAGCTACCCTATGGTGCCGGCGCCTCAGTTAGGAGGAAGGGCCAGGAGATCCATAGATGGGTGCCGGCGCCTCAGTTGGAGGAAGGGCCAGGAGATCCCATGAGAGCTATGCGATGACACTCTCCACTGGACACCCTTGTGCATGATTTGTAGTTGCTTCTGGATATTGTATCTTATGTATTTTCAAGGGCTAGATGGGTGCCGGCGCCTCAGTTGGAGGAAGTGCCAGGAGATCCCATGTGAGCTATGTGATGACCCTCTCCTCTTGACACTTGTTTGCCTTGGTTTTGGTTGCCTCTGGACTTGCGTACTGAATGGTTGTTTAGATTTATATGGAATCTTGTACTTTTAATTGTTTTAGATTGTTTGGAAACGTATTTTGGATGTTGTTACGGTTCTTTTGGATATTGTATCTTGTGATGTCTTTGATTCTTGTGAATCTGTTTCATGATTGCTAATTGGTGATGCCTCGTGTCATTGTGCCGGGCTTATTAGTGTTATCTTGTTATGTGATTTGTGAACGTTGATGGTTGTTCATTGTATGCCTTGAGTTGTACTTGTTTGTTCTATGTTGTTGTTGAGTCGGTTTGACATTCATGGTCGGGTTCACTTCCTCGTCACCTCTGAGCACGGGGGGTGAGTTACTTGTAATTCACATGGTTGGGTGGAACGTGCTCCGCACCCGTTGGGTTCCCCATCAGCATCTTGTCTTCTCAGCATTGCTACAATTGGAGTTGTCCAGTATTCACCTTGTATTGCAGTTTTCATTGTATTTGTATCATCCCACATGTTTGGGAGTTTATTGTAATTCTTGTATCAATCCCCATGTTGGGAAATCCTATGTAATCCTTATGTCAAGGAAAATTGTAATGTAATGTTATAACGATGATGTAATAGTTAGGATCATTTGTATCTCTTTTAAGAGATTTATCAGGGATGTAATTATGCGATGTCTATCTTACTCGCATCATGATTATCGGATGTATCATTGTATATGGTTATCATGAATTAAATGGTTATGTTATATTCTTTATCTGTTCTTATGTTTTGTTGCTGCGATGTAACCTCGCGTGCCCCAGAGAACCAAGTGTGTTAATGTGATGTAATGTGCTATGTGAATTAAGGTTAAGTGTTGTTACATGTTTAAAGTAAGTATTTTAAAAAAAAATTATTTGCATTGTGTGTGTTCTCTGGGGTTTGCACGGCGGGCATTACAACTTGGTATCAGAGCCTAGGTTCATACACTGGGCACTATGTGTGCTCACTATGTAACCTTGCGTTTTGTCCCTAGATTCTAGAGTTTCATTTGTTTTGTTGTGTTTGTTGTGAACCCAGGTTTCTTCTGTTAGTCGGTCTCAGGGCAATGGTGCAGGAAACTGATGGAAGGGATAGGACCCTCGGTGTAGTGCGCAATGCACCGATATCCTTCCTATCAGGGATGCACTATGAACCCTTGTGTCATTGAGTGATGTGGTTTCCAGTGATGTTAGTTATGTGTGTGGTTTTGGCGTGACCTCTGCATGGTTGTTGTGTGCTTACTCTTATCTATTTTATGGCTTCCTGGAGTAAGCCATATCCTTGAGGGGGGAGGATGTAATAACCCCATGTTACTAATACTTATTAATATTATTTGTTACTCTTATGTGTGAGCTTGATGCTAGTTTCTAATGATGGTTAAGTTCACCATCTTGGGGTGTGAGGATGCCTCCTGTATTAGGGAATCTTATTTCTTTTTGTTTACCGACTTCCAAGAGTAAGCCGATTTTATGAGGATGTAACACCCCTTCTCTCACGGTTTGGATTTATTATTTTTCCTATGCATTCGTTGCTACTTGTGATTGTGATGATACTATTATTGTTTGATTTGGTTAGTGAGACGTTAGATGATGCTGATATTTCATTATGAACATGAGTAGTTCATATGACATTGTGGTTGGTTATATTAGTTGATTTTCAGATTAATATTATGATGCAATGATTTAATGAATTATGTCATGAGATGAATTGTTAGTTTAGAAATGTTATTTTATCAGTTATACTATAATTGTTAGAATAGGTGTGATGAAGGACAATATGGCATCACTCGTTCGCGAGTGCCCTGCTATGTTGCGATTCCTTCTCACAATGCAGTATTTTGATTTAATGCTTTGATGTTATAGATATATGCACATGTACACAACTTCGTTTGTATGCAGGATCTGCAGGTACAAGTCTCGATTCCACCTGCTTCGGCAGGATAGGGCGAGCATCAAATAACCCAACGGTTAAATGTTGAAACAGAGGTGGCGATGAAGTCACCCCGTCCTATGTTGTCAACCCGTCTTGATTGAATGGTATTATTTCTTTTCTTTTATTCTGGTGTTGTTTATTTGTCTTTACTGATTGTTGATATTGGGGTCAGTTTATGATGTTTCCATGTTTCACTTGTGGTCGACTTCCAGGAGTAAGTCGAAACCAAGGGGGGGAGGATGTAGTGCCCCTCCATTGTGGCTTTTCTAGATATTGTTATAGGAAATCATTCGTGTGCTTTGTTGGTTGCAGTGTGATTGAATTGCTTGATAAACATAGCAGTTTTGTTTAATTCGTTAATTTAAAAATTACTACAAGGATATAGAGAATCAAAATAATGAATTACATAAATTAAGTTTAGAGTGATATTGTATTTTATTTTTGTGTAGTATTGATATTAAGGTGAAATTAATATTTTATGGGTGGAGTAATTTGCAAATTAATTAAATTAAATAAAGGGATAATATTTTCTCTAAAAGGAAAGTAAAGCAATTAAAAAAAAAAAGAGAATAATATGATTTCAGATAAATCTGGAAGACAAGATTTAAAACAAAGGTAAAAGCTGGCAAAAATAGAAAAGTCAGAAAAAGGTTAAAGCATGCGCTCATGCATGACTTAAAAAAAAAAAAAAAAAAAAACAAAAGCATATCCACTGTGATTCACAAGGGAGGAAGAAGAGATCAAAAATATTTGGCCATGGCTACTACAGCAGCATCCATGTGGATTCTTTTTGACCTCGGGGTGGGAGGATTTGTTGTATGTAACTCTTTTCCATCCAGTGTAATGCCAATGCAGAAGGAGAGGCACTGATAGATGTGAAGAGTATGCTACATGACCCACAAAATGTTTGGGTAGCTGGGATCAAACCTTGGTCGATCCCTGTACATGGCTCCATATCACCTATTATGGCAACAACCATGTAACGAGGGTGGATTTGGCATTTAAGGGCCTTTCTGGTACTCTCTCACCACGGATTGGCAATTATACCGCAACTCGTTGAGTGGAAGTCTGCCACCAAGTTTGAGGAAATTGAAAAGTCTCATTGCCCTTGATCTTTCTGATAGTAAGTTTCGTGGAAAAATACCCACCTCACTTGGCCAACTATCCAACCTCCGCTTCCTTGGATTGATGAGACGAAGTAGATCGTTGGCGAATGGAACGATGAACTCCAGCACCGTTCTTCCAGTCTTCGTAATGAATTGGATCAGCTTTAGGAAGTTGAGGAAGCTGGAAGATTACCTTTCTGAAGAATTGTACAGAGGAATCGTAGGAATGAGATTTGTAGCAACGGGTGCTCTGCCGCACGTCTAAATCATCATCGGGCGTAGGACACCAGGTGAGTTCTCCATCGCATTCTTACTTGATGCCTTGTGTATGCTTTCTTACTCCAATCTACGAAATATAGTTAGCTTGGTGTTCGATATCTGCATTGAGATTTATTTGGGATGACTCCCATCATTATGATTGCTTTAGATCTGGTGTCTGGCGTGTATAATTTGTGCCTGCGACTGGCTGTAATTGTTATGTATAGTTTGGCAGTGGATGCTGTTATTCCTTAGACCCGTGTTATCCCTTGCAGTTGAAGAAGTGTGAAGGCATCGTCCGTGCTGGGTGTGGCTAGGTTCCCCAACCAGATTGAGATTCTTAGCCTTGAATTTTTAACCTTTAATCCGATCATTTTCCTTACTTCTGTTGCTATTGCATGGTTAATGGTTTTATTTCTTGGTGTTGCTTGGTTGATGCTTGGGTTCTATTGAAGTAATTGGTTTTTATGGACTGAGCTCGTAGTGTGTCAATAGAATTGCTAAGCAATTATAGTGCTTGGCGCCTTGGGATAGGATTTCGTTGCTTGCTATTGTGATTGCCTTTATTGTCTGGTGCTAACCCCCTTAGTCATGATAGGTACGTCGTGGAATTTTGCGCTACCTTGTATAATGTTTATATCCTTTAAAACTGAAGTCTCTCCTTTGCTACCAGCGTAGTCTCATTCCTTTAAGACTTTTTCATTATTGCAGATCAGCGGTGGGAGTTAATCATAGGCACCCCATGTTTGACATGCTTTGAATCCTTGGATCTTAAAGAAGTTTCTTTAATAAGATACTGTCGCCGTCCTCTTTGCATGTCAAATTTGGTACGGCTTCCTTGCATCCTGATTGAATGGCTCTGTTCTTTCCATTTTATTTTATTTGTTTTTCCCACTTGTACAGCCTCCAAACTCCTTGACTGAAGCTTTAAGATTCGTCGATCCCAATTACTGGTGGCTGGGTTTGTGAGGGAATTTGAATTCGTGGCATCCAATTTTATGCTGTCTCCTTTTAATGCTCTGCGCCTTTAGTTTCCTTTCATCGCTACAGATTGATCAACCCTCTGCCTAAGCATTTAGCGCATAGGAATAGAATAACGATGCTTTGATGATGTCCATTGTTAAATGGAATCTATCCGAACCTTGATGAGTTGTTGGCTGCGCTTATAGAAGACAACATAGGGCTTGGCATAGCAATTCTAACCTTAGAATGTGGATACCTGCGTTTAGCTCATCGTTGTATGCTGGCTGGGACAACAGTTGAGTTGAAACAAATGTATATTTTTCTAATTAGGTATATATATATATAGGTGTGCGTGTATATATATATGTATGTGTTTTTTTTTTATACTGATGCAAGTTCGGTTATAGGTCGATTAAAAAACAGCAGTTCAATTAAAACTCAGAATATATATATTACAACCATTAGTTGAAACCAAATGGTTTGTATTTTATATAATATGTTTATATAATTTCTTTAATCCTAAAATGACTTTATAAGGATGTAAGAGTAAAATGTAAATTGAGTGTCTAGAATGTTCCTTGAATCTGATATTTGAAGGTGTAATGAAATCAAATGATAGTTCGTAGTGTAGGGTTGTATGAGTTAGTTTAATTACTTTTATGATTGCATTAGGGGTAAGAAAACATATATTTGTTAGAAGGTTGACGTAATTGTGGTTAAGTACTTGAAGGACTCATTTTAGTGATAATTATGATGATCTTTAAAAGTAATGTTTTCCTTAGTGGTTTCGTGATGCATGATAGGATATAATAAAATGACAAGTTAGATATTTTTTTTGAAAATTATCATTTTGATTATGTTAGTTTAACTTTACCACTTGATTATGTTAGTAGTATAGTGTATTGTCGTTTGGGTATATATAAATAAGTGTTTATTTATTTATCTATGTATATGTGGGTGTAAATTATGTTTTAAAATTATACTTAATTATAGGATAATAAAACGAGTGATCTTGATTAAAAGATGAGTAAGTTGAAATAAGACTATTTAATACCTATTGTGATTATATTTTCCTTCATTGCACTGTGTAGGATTTCTCTTTGTAAGTTAATGGGATGGCGTTTATAAGTAGGGTGTTAGGATAGTTTATTTATTTGGGTAAAATTTTAATATATTAATTGCTTTGATAAGGATAGGGTCCTTGGGTCAAAATGTTCATAATAGTTCTACTACTTTCGTCATGAATAACATTTTGTTATATGAAGGAATTGTAAATAGGAAATAACATTTAATTGCCTCCTCTGTTCAATTGCTTAATATGGTAGCGATGTTTACTCATTTTTTTTTAACTTATTTTAGAAAACCTTTTTATGGAGTTTTTAATCAACAATCGTAGCTCATACTCTAGAACTTGGCTTGTTAAGGGGTGGTTAGGTAGAATAGAATCACTGCCTTCAAAATGAATATTTAGTTAACTTGGGTTGATTTCAATATTAAACTTACCTTATAACCTATGTCATCTATAGCAATTGTTTAGGATTTTTTTTGAGACAGATGTTTTGTAAATTCACTAAGTAATCCCTTGCTTCTATTACAGATTTGTGTTATTTACGTGAAGTAATGCTCTGGTCTTTGTAGAATTTGCTTCCATTTAACCCTTATAACATTATGGTATAAAGAGATTTTCATACTAGGTTATTGGGATGATTGCTATGTTTTGATTTATGTTGTTCTTGAGGCTTGTTATTTTAAAATGATTCTCGTCTTGGTATATTGTTGGAATTGAAACTTAATGGTACATTAGGAAGGGTTGAACAGTTGGTTAGTCTTTTGGTTGTGAGTGATTGCGAGAGGGTTAATGCCTCGCATGAGTTTGTTTGAGTATTTTGTTTTATATGTCTTAGTTCAACCCTTGCCTGTTTTGAGATATGTGAAGGGTCATAGGGAGAGTGGCTCTTCGTGGGCGCCGGCGCCTCAGGATGAGGAAGGGCTCAGGATAACCCACGAAAGAGTAGTAAACAAGTGATAACCTAAACAATAGATTTAGGGGGGGTTGGGTAGTTTAAAAAAACACAAGATAATAAAACTTTGGATTCCTCGGCTATGCATTAGGGCTACCTTAGACTAGTGATAGACTGAGAAGGCCGTGGTCGGCATAGTCATAGTCTCGTCTTCACGAGAGACTATTGGCTCCGCATTAGCTACCCTATGGTGCCGGCGCCTCAGTTAGGAGGAAGGGCCAGGAGATCCATAGATGGGTGCCGGCGCCTCAGTTGGAGGAAGGGCCAGGAGATCCCATGAGAGCTATGCGATGACACTCTCCACTGGACACCCTTGTGCATGATTTGTAGTTGCTTCTGGATATTGTATCTTATGTATTTTCAAGGGCTAGATGGGTGCCGGCGCCTCAGTTGGAGGAAGTGCCAGGAGATCCCATGTGAGCTATGTGATGACCCTCTCCTCTTGACACTTGTTTGCCTTGGTTTTGGTTGCCTCTGGACTTGCGTACTGAATGGTTGTTTAGATTTATATGGAATCTTGTACTTTTAATTGTTTTAGATTGTTTGGAAACGTATTTTGGATGTTGTTACGGTTCTTTTGGATATTGTATCTTGTGATGTCTTTGATTCTTGTGAATCTGTTTCATGATTGCTAATTGGTGATGCCTCGTGTCATTGTGCCGGGCTTATTAGTGTTATCTTGTTATGTGATTTGTGAACGTTGATGGTTGTTCATTGTATGCCTTGAGTTGTACTTGTTTGTTCTATGTTGTTGTTGAGTCGGTTTGACATTCATGGTCGGGTTCACTTCCTCGTCACCTCTGAGCACGGGGGGTGAGTTACTTGTAATTCACATGGTTGGGTGGAATGTGCTCCGCACCCGTTGGGTTCCCCATCAGCATCTTGTCTTCTCAGCATTGCTACAATTGGAGTTGTCCAGTATTCACCTTGTATTGCAGTTTTCATTGTATTTGTATCATCCCACATGTTTGGGAGTTTATTGTAATTCTTGTATCAATCCCCATGTTGGGAAATCCTATGTAATCCTTATGTCAAGGAAAATTGTAATGTAATGTTATAACGATGATGTAATAGTTAGGATCATTTGTATCTCTTTTAAGAGATTTATCAGGGATGTAATTATGCGATGTCTATCTTACTCGCATCATGATTATCGGATGTATCATTGTATATGGTTATCATGAATTAAATGGTTATGTTATATTCTTTATCTGTTCTTATGTTTTGTTGCTGCGATGTAACCTCGCGTGCCCCAGAGAACCAAGTGTGTTAATGTGATGTAATGTGCTATGTGAATTAAGGTTAAGTGTTGTTACATGTTTAAAGTAAGTATTTTAAAAAAAAATTATTTGCATTGTGTGTGTTCTCTGGGGTTTGCACGGCGGGCATTACATATATATTCTACATTGAGAATATATATATATATATATATATATATTTCTTATGTATTCAAATTTGTTAGCATTCTGGTGAAATTTTGTAAAAAAATTAAAAAAAAAAAATTAAGTTCATTCAGAACAGGGAAAGAATTTATTTTGTTTTTGAAAAAAACAAAAATTTGATAAAATAAATAAATTAGGGGGGAGCTTGGGGAGCAGCCCCCACAACCACCCCCATATGGGAGGCATTGGCTATGGAGGCAACGCCCTCCTCCCCCCTCCCTCTCCCCTCCCTCCCCACAACAGTGACCCCCATAAGGGGGTGGCTGCATAGCAGCCCATCCAGCAGTAGGGTGGACCTTGCAACCACTGCCTATGTGGATGTATGGTCTTTTAAAATGTTTTTTTTTTATATTTTAAATTATATATATATATATATATTATTTATAATATATATAATATATATTATATTAATATATATTTATATATATGTTTTATGATTTATAAATATATGTATGTATATTTTATATATACATATATTATATATGTATATAATTTGCATTTTTTAATTGGAAAATAGTTGGGTTATATTAATGAGTTGGAATTTGAATTGAAAATATAATAATATATATATTTAAATAATATTTATATGTTTAAACATATATTTATATTTAAATATAATTATTTTAAGATTATTTTATTGATGCAAATGTTGATTTTATAATAAAATGAATTTATTTTTAAAAAAATGATTTTGATCATTTTGTGTAATTAAGGAAAATGAATAAGGTGCATATGGTTCAATAAATGAATATTTAAATATGAGAAATGGATATTAAATGTAAATAGAAACGCATTGTTATTTAAATGTATATTAATTAATAGAGATGCATGTCTATGTGCAAGTATTTATTTTATAATGAAATGATTTTTATGGGGAAATGGGATTTTATATTTAAATATTAATGGGAAACTGAAGTAAACCTTTAGATTTAAATTTATTATTGCTTGTCAAATGCACGAGTAGTTATTAAACAAGGTTAAATTTAATATTCCTTGTCAAATGCACAAGTAGTTATTAAATAAGGAAATGATTTTAAGGGGAATGGTTATTCGTTCTAGATGAAAGGAAATTTTCTTTACAAAAGTGATTTTTATTTATTTATATTTTTTGGTTGCAAATGAATTTATAATAAGATTAGTTAATTTTATATAATGTGTAATTGAGAAATTATAGAGTTAAACAATTTGTTGTGATTTGTTCTTATCCTATGAATGAAATTATTTTGAATTAGAAGTAAATGAGCAATGTATCATTTTGATTGTTTGCATGCAATGTGTAATTTCCTTATTTGGATTTAGAATATCCTAATATTAGATTTTATCATTTGCTTGAATTTGTTTTAAAGTTATGTTTCTCTGATTCTCGTTGTTGGGGCAAATTGAGTTCTTGTTTACGAAGACTTCCAAACGTGTCTCCTTTGTGGTGGGACTGCAACTTGAGTTAGGTTGGCTTTTGAGTTTACTTGTTTGGCTTTTGAGTTAACTTGGGTAGTACACGTGGTATTTTATCAAGTATGGTCACCTGAATCTACGAACAAGTTGTGTTGTACTTTGTTAATAAGTTGTTTTCTATAATTGGTTATGTGCACCTGGTTTACCCTATGTTAGTGGAATTAATCCCTTAGGTTGTTAATAGGGGAGTGGCTTTTCATGAGGGCCAACACACAAAGTGGTTTCTAGGTAACTCATGCAGAGTCAGTTTAATCAAGCGAAAATTAAATAATATATTAGCTTAACACATTTAACAAGATAATTAGCCTCGCTCATTGGCTCAAGGGTTTGTATGAGACTTGAGATGAGTCGGGAAGGCTTGGAATGGCTAGATCATTATCTTGTCTTCTTGAAAGATAACTGATTCCACAATGGTGTGCATGTGGGGCCAGAATTGTGAGAGGTTACCAGTAACTCTAGAGGGGGGGCAGGACCTAGGAAGATCTCCTTTGGAAAACCAATGCAACCTTTGTGATGACACTCCTCCTCTGACAAAAATCGGTTTATATTGTACAGTAATTGTTCTTGATTTAGTGATTCTAGAAGCATTGTAACCATTTTGTAAGTTTTGTACTTGTGTAGTTTAGTATTGTTTTTGCCTATGTCTAGAGGTTGTAGGTTATGCTTAGGAAGCTCTTTTACTATCTCCTAGCACATGGGGTTGGTCCTTCAGGTACCACATGGTTGGGTGGAACGTGCACCTTACACTGTTGGGTCCCCAGTTCTTGCTCGTGATGATGAGTACTTCATGATTGGAAAGCTCATGTGTACCAATGAATTTGTAATTCTATCATGTTCTCTCTTGTTTTTGTTGGATACCTTGAAATTTGTAATTGTATCACTCCTCAATTGTATTCGAGGAGAATCTTTTTACTATGTAATTGTAACACTTTTGTATAAACTATCTCATTTGGAAATGAGTAATGTAATTGTAATATTGAATGAATGCAATGTTAGAACGAATCATTATTGTACCTTATATCTTAAGTGATGTATTTTAATGTTTTGGATGTATGATCTTTAATTCATGAGTATTAATCTTATGTTTTGTTTAGTAACTTGTGTTAGTAATGGGGTTTGTAAGTAAGCATTGTCACGTACCTTAGAGAATATATGTGTTAGTGTAGTTCACTTGTTTAATTACAGTTTTTTTTTAAAAAAATTGTTCGCTTCCGTTATGTTTGTAAAATTATCTAGGGTTTTGAGGTGAGTGTTACACATGGTATTAGAGCCCAAGTTTAAACACTGGGTGCTTTGGGTTAATGTGGAACCCATTAAGTTGTTAGTTGCGTAGGATTTAAGTTTGTGTACCTAGTCTTATGTCATGGTGTGTATCTGTACAGGATCATGCCACCTAGGCGAGGTCATGGTAGAGGTCATGGTTGTGTAGGAGGTCATAGAGGTAATTAGCGGGATGCACCTCCCATTGTTCCCCATGCTTTAGATCATGAGGAGCAACAAGTTTCTGAAAATGTACTAAGAATCAGGGATGCTTTGTTGCGTCATTTTTTAGAGGAAACTCTAGCTCTTTTGGGTCCAAGGAAGGATAGAGATTATGATGTTATGGGTGAGCAACAACCTTTGCAATCAAAGCAAAAAAATTATGAGTCCCAACACGATATAAGTTGAAAGTAGAAGAAGAGAGATCGCAATAGGATACGATATCATCGTGATCGTTACGATCAACCTACACAAAGTTCTTAGTCGACATTTAATGGAGGTGGTTTTCCATGACCTAGTGTATCTCCAGATGCTCAGAGATTTAGTAGAGGGGAAGGATGTTTCACTTGTGGTCAATAGGTGCCTTCTTAGAGTGGATAGTATTAGAGTTCATAGGGGAAACTTTAAGGTTTCCAGTAGAGGTAGGGGGACATGAACTAGAGGCATATGAAATGCTTTAGCTTTGAGCAGCCGACACAGAGTCCTCAGTCCACTTTTAGGGGTAGTGCACAATAGTCTAGTGCACTACCCGGAGGTAGGGGCTATGGAAGAGGTACTGGATGTTTTGTGTGTGGCCAACACGGTCACATAGTACGACAATGTCACAATAGAGGCACATCAGGGTACACTCAGATGCCAGCAACATTGGAGCTGATAGTTGGTGATGCAGGTAGAGGGCATCGAGTATATGCTACGGTGGATAACTGTTAGACTGAGCATGTGGGTGCAATTCATCCTTCAGCATCAGGAGTTGATCCTCAGGGAGGATCTGAGGGAATTTTATCCCTATGGGTTCACAGGCTTCTAGGAGTAAGTCTGACCCTAGAGGGGGAAGATGTAGTGCCCCTCCAGTCATGCTACTATGCGTTTAGATTTGTATATGTTGTTAGTCAGTACCTATACTATGATAGACCTTGATATTTGTTATTGTCTTATGATCATTGGTTTTAGAGCGATGTGGATGTTATACTGTGATGAGATGATGCATTATATGGATGTTAAGTTTTATGTTATGCTTTTGATTAGCATAGTTGTTAATATTGATATATGCTTATCTATTGATTAATGATGCTTTACTTTTGACTGTATTGGTGAAGGGGACGAGACTACACCACTCACATGTGAGCACTCTATGATTCTGCGATTTCTCTTCACGGTGTGTCTGCTAAGTTTTATTCATGTATGACATTTGTTTTGATTACAGGATTGTAGGTACATGACATCGTCTCCACCTGGTTTCACAGGTTTGAGCATGTCCATAATCCAACTGTATTATGAATTGGGAGATAGTAACGAGGTTTCCTTGTCAAACCACAACCCTGTCATAATGTGTCGTCAATTTGTGTCTTGTTGGTTGTTGAGTTTTGTCGTCCTTGGTGTTTTGATAAGTTATTATTGGTGGAAATTATATGTGAAAATTATTGATTGTATGTTTTAAATGTTATTTATTTATTTTAGAGTAAAGTTGTTAAAATCTTTTAATTTAACTTAATTAATTAAATTTAATGTATTTGGTAAGTAATTTAATCTTTGTGATTAAAGTTATTTATCAAGTAAATAAATTAATCTATTAAATTTATTAAGTGAATAGTTAATCGTAATTGTAAAGTGCATAAAGTAAAAGATTTAAATCTATTTTAGAAATTAAATGGTGTTTTAAATTATAGTTATTGATTAAATAAATTAAATAGTTAAAGTTGTTTTGAAAATGCATAAATTAAAAGAATTAAATTTATTTGAAATGGAATTTTATTTTAAATTATTAAAATGCAAAATATATTGTAAATGCAAAAAAAATTAAAAAAAATTTTAAAAATCATTCTATGGTGGTGGAAAGGGAAATTTTTGAAAAATGTTGACTAAGTGTTGAGGATAGGAATGGAGATATTTTTGCTTTTTGGAAAAGAAAAAAAAAAGGAAAATATCTTGGATATTTTAGAGGATATTGACTAAATTTCAGAAAAATAGATGGGGGGATATTTCATTTTTGGAAAAAAAAATTGCTGTGAAGAAGGAAGGAAGGTTTTTTCTTGTTTTGGATACATTTTTGGATTTTGGAGTGGACTTTGGAAGAATTTTGGAAAATTGGAATTTTGCAAGGAAGCTCAACTTCATTCTCTTCTTCTTCAAGCTTCAAAATAGGTTCTTTTAATGAATTTATTTGTTTATATGCTTTGATTTTAATTTTTAAGAGGTTGTAAAACTTGCTTTGAATTCTTGAAAACCTCTGTAGAATAATGGAGAAAAACTCAAATTTTCTGTAGAGAAAATAATAGAAATTTTGGCAAATGAAATTTTAACAGTAGAAAAATTGGAAAAGGAAACAAAAGGAAAACATATAAATTTTTGTGTTTGGATTTAAGTTTACTTTTCCATTTCAATTTAGAAATTGAAATTGAGAATTTGTGTTTGAAAAAGATTTTGTTGTGTAATTATTTATGTAGAAAATTTGCCCAGTTTGACTGTAAAATAGAGATTTAGATATATATATATATATATATTTCTTATGTATTCAAATTTGTTAGCATTCTATTGAAATTTTGTAAAAATTTTATAAAAAAAAAAATTCTATTCTTACAAAATAGGGGAAAGAATTTATTTTGTTTAAAAAAAATTAGGGGGGAGCTGGGGAGCAGCCCCCATGGCCGCCCCCATATGGGAGGCACTGGTTGTGGAGGCAGTGCCCAATGCTACCCCCCACAAGCAGCGACCCCCATAAGGGGGAGGTTGTGTAGCAACCCACCCAGCAGCAAGGTGGACCTTGCGTCCCCTGCGTGTGTGGATGTATGGACTTATAAAATGTTTTTTTTTATATTTTAAATTATATTTATATATATATTATATATATTATTTATAATATATATAAATAATATATATAATATATATTATATAAATATATATTTATATATATGTTTTATCATTTATAAATATATGTGTGTATATTTTATATATATTATATATTATTTATATATATATATATTATTTGCATTTTTTAATTGGAAAATAGTTGGGTTATATTACTGAGTTGGAATTTAAATTGAAAATATAATTATATATATATTTAAATAATATTTATATGTTTAAACATATATTTATATTTAAATATAATTATTTTAAGATTATTTTATTTATGCAAATGTTGATTTTATAATAAAATGAATTTATTTTTTTAAAAATGATTTTGATCATTTTGTGTAATTAAGGAAAATGAATAAGGTGCATATGGTTCAATAAATGAATATTTAAATATGAGAAATGGATATTAAATGTAAATAGAAACACATTGTTATTTAAATGTATATTAATTAATAGAGATGCATGTCTATGTGCAAGTATTTATTTTATAATGAAATGATTTTTATGGGGAAATGGGATTTTTATATTTAAATATTAATGGGAAACCGAAGTAAACCTTTAGATTTAAATTTATTATTGCTTGTCAAATGCACAAGTAGTTATTAAATAAGGTTAAATTTAATATTGCCTGACAAATGCACAAGTAGTTATTAAATAAGTAAATGATTTTAAGGGGAATGGTTATTCGTTCTAGATGAAAGGAAATTTTCTTTAAGAAAGCGATTTTTATTTATTTATATTTTTTGGTTGCAAATGAATTTATAATAACATTAGTTAATTTTATATAATGTATAATTGAGGAATTGTAGAGTTAAACAATTTGTTGTGATTTGTTCTTATCCTATGAATGAAATTATTTCAAATTAGAAGTAAATGAGCAATGTATTATTTTGATTGTTTGCATGCAACGTGTAATTGCCTTATTTGGATTTAGAATATCCTAATATTAGATTTTATCATTTGCTTGAAATTGTTTTAAAGTTATGTTTCTCTGATTCTCGTTGTTGGGGCAAATTCAGTTCTTGTTTATGTAAGACTTCCAGATGTGTCTCCTTTGTGGTGGGGCTGCAACTTGAGTTAGGTTTGATTTTGAGTTAACTTGGGTAGTGTGTGTGGTATTTTATCAAGTATGGTCACTTGATTCTACAAACAGGTTGTGTTGTACTTTTTTAATAAGTTGTTTTCTATAATTGGTTATGTGCACCTGGTTTACCCTATGTTAGTGAAATTGATCCCTTAGGTTGTTAATAGGGGATTGGCTTTTCATGAGGGCCAACACACAAAGTGGTGTCTAGGTAACTCATGTAGAGTTAGTTTAATCAAGTGAAAATTAAATAATCTATTAGCTTAACACATTTAACAAGATAATTAGCCTTGCTCATTGGCTCAAGGGCTTGTATGAGACTTGAGATGAGTCAGGAAGGCTTGGAATGGCTAGATCATTATCTTGTCTTCTCTAAAGATAATTGATTCCGCACTGGTGTGCATGTGGGGCCGAAATCGTGAGAGGTTACCAGGATAACCCTAGAGGGGGGCCAAGACCTAAGAAGATCTCCTTTGGAAAACCAATGCAACCTTTGTGATGACACTCCTCCTATGACAAAAGTCAGTTTATATTATTTAGTAATTGTTCTTGATTTAGTGATTCTAGAAGCATTGTAACCATTTTGTAAGTTTTCTACTTGTTTAGTTTAGTATTGTTTTTGCCTATGTCTAGAGGTTGTAGGTTATTCCTAGGAAGCTCTTTTACTATCTCCTAGCATAGGGGGTTGGTCCTTCGGGTACCACATGGTTGGTTGGAATGTGCATGTTACACCGTTGGGTCCCTAGTTTTTGTTTGTGATGATGAGTACTTCATGATTGGAAAGCTCGTGTGTACCAGTGAATTTGTAATTCTATCATGTTCTCTCTTATTTTTGTTGGATACCTTGTAATTTGTAATTGTATCGCTCCTTAATTATATTCGAGGAGAATCTTTGTACTATGTAATTGTAACACTTTTGTATAAACTATCTCATTTAGAAATGAGCAATGTAATTGTAATATTGAATGAATGCAATGTTAGAACGAATCATTATTGTACCTTATATCCTAAGTGATGAATTTTAATGTTTTGGATGTATGATCTTTAATTCATGAGTATTAATCTTATGTTTTGTTTAGTAACTTTTGTTAGTAATGGGGTTTGTAAGTAAGTGTCGTCACGTACCTTAGAGAATGTATGTGTTTGTGTAGTTCACTTGTTTAATTACACTTTTTAAAAAAAAAAATTGTTCACTTTCGTTATGTTTCTAACATTCTCTAGGGTTTTGAGGCGGGTGTTACATTGTATGCATCATCAGGTCTATCATGGACCTCTCTAAACTGTTGGACTACCCTGTCTAGTAGATATCTCTCAATAATGTATCCACCAAACATCCTCCAAAGTCACCATCGCCTCACTTTTCAGAAGGTTAAATGATGAGGTCCCACTATGCAATATCTCGTATAGAGCAGTCATCATCACTAAGTGTGTCTGAATCACAAGCACATATGCGAAATACAAGAGGTTGAACTCTCCTAGGTGCTCTTGGCGCAACTTTGATAAATCATCTAGTCTCTCCAAAACAATGGACCTGTGCTCTCACGACATCAACGATGGAAAGACCTCCTACATCCACGAAGTGCACGACATCAGGAAATCATTGAAATTTGACACAATTTGAAATTTACAACTCAAAAATCACAAAAGTGTTGTTTTAAATAGCGTCGCTATATTCAAATTTCAAATTGTGATGCCCGAAGCATATAAAATTACAAATCCAAACTTGCATCACCAAATCAGCTGACATCGCAATTTAACCTTTCGCATACCCTAACCCTAATTTCTAAATCAACAATTATGTCGCTAAACAAGCATGCATTGCCATTGAAAATTAGAAACCCTAATTTTAAATCATGAATAGCGTCACTATATAAATATGCATCGCTATAATTTATCTGGGCATCACCGATCTCAATTAGGGCATCGCTATATAGTGACGTCACCAAAGTTTGAACTTCAAAGCATAATAAATGTATTGAAAACTCAACTTTCAAATCAAGTTTGGAGTTACATACTAGTGGTCCTGCGCCTAGAAGCCATGGGAACTCTTAGACTCGATCGAAGATGTGCCTAGGAAGCTCTCGGCGCGCCATTTCATCAGAGGGTCAAAGCTCAAAATAGCAAGAATCTCTTAAATGTGAATGCACAAATGAATTGAAAGTGACCCTTCTTGGTGTATTTAAGCTATAAAATTAGTTTATTTTGCCATAATTTAACCTTGAAGATAGGGTTTATTGTCATTTTCACCAATATTTCCAATTTGGACCTAATTTTGCATCATTTCTTTCATTTTTGGCATTATTTTTGCATCCTAGAACCTTTCTAGACCCTTGGGGTAGATTTTTCCCTTTATCGAGAAATCAACCCAAAATTTGAAATTTCCACCCGATTTCTCAAGGGGGCAGGGAGTTAGCTTTATCATTTTGTTGGGGCATCTAAAAAAATCATATTTTTTATTATTTTTTATTTAAGCAGTAGTTTTAATCCAAAGAGCATCAATCTTTGAACGAAAGTAGTAGGTACCTTCAAAGAGGGGCAAAATGTAGACACTAAAAAATGTCCTAATCATTATCATACATTCGAAAGAGGTTTAATAACATCATTTCCTCTTTAATCCATCCTCTTTTCGATTAATTGATTAAATTATCTTGGCTATTTAATTAATTGCATCATTTCCATCTATTGACCTAATTAATTTAATCAGGTTAATTCATCCCTTTTCATGCTAGCATTTCATCTCATTAAATTAAATAAATCAAAACATTGAATTTAATTCCCTAAGTCATCTTATTTAATTAAATATCATTTCATCTCTCTCTCTCATTCATTCAATTATTTAATTTAATGAATAAACACTTTAATTCTTCCATTCCCCTAAATTGCATGATTAAATCTTGTTTAATTAGCAATTGAACTAACTTTCCTCTAAAAAGGGGAATATTCCTTACCCCCTTTTTTCCACAATTAAAACTTTGTTTTAATTTGAAAATTTCCTTTTTCCTCACCCATGGGAATATTCCAAAAGAATATTCTTATTCCTTCATCATTTGAAAAAGGGATATTTTCACTTGGCTTCTTAAGCAAGTTTTAACCTTTAACCTTTTCAACAAGTCACCTTTAACCTATGTAAGCAAGTCAAAAGTGTGTTTGTTTGAGGCATGTGTGAACCCTTGATTAAAATATCATCATGCATTCTCCTCCATTGATGATAATCCATGATCCATGCCTCTCATCTCCTTCATCTTGGACCATTGATTAATCTTTTTTTATCTCAACCATTCATTCCTCATTTGTTCTCCTATAAATAGGTCACTATTTGGAGACAAATGGATCCATCTTTTAGAGCAAAGTCATGCTATTGAAGTTACTTTCATCGATAAACTCATATTTACTCACTTTTTATCTTATCTTAGTTAATTTTAATTGCATCATAGCTTAGAGCATGCATTAATGGCTTCCATGCATCCATCTTAGATTGTTCATAAATTAGGGTTTTCATCTTTTAGCTTAGAATTAGATTAAATTAGCTTAGAAATAGCATAATTAGTGCATTTTTAGCATAAACTAAGTTTTCATACATTAATCACAATGGTTTCATCGATTCTCTTCCATAGAATCGATTGAAATAGGCTCATTGATCATAGGATTGGGAAAGGGTCATTTCTCATCAACATGACACCAATTCCAAAAAAAGGATAAGTTTCAAATGGGTTAGATTAGGAAATTAACTATTTTTTTAGTTTTTAGCTTTCAATTTCAATAAAATGCTTAGTTTAGATTTCCAATTTGAATGATCTTGTTTTTAGATGTAGGTATGATTGGCAAAGTTATGCTTCAATTGATCATGAATAAAGTGTAATCGACCCTCACTGGCATCTCCTCCTCTCACAATATATATATATATATATATATATATATATATATATATATATATATATATATGAGTTAAAGTATATATATGTATGTATGAAGGTATGAATATATAATATAGATAGGTTAATATTTACATATATTCATACATATACACGTATATGTGTATGCAAATAAAAGATAAATGAAATGTGTATATATATCAATAGGTATTATATTTTTATTGGTTTAAAAATACATATTAAATGGTTGTTATGCCACTCATATACAAGGCTTTATAGCATATATATCTATGAATAATGTGGTCGCCTAGCTTAGGCACCATCTTAAGCATTTAGCAATTTATTATTAAAGAAACGTAGTGGTTGAGTATTGCACTTTTTAAGTTACTTTAATAGCCACAATGGAGGTGGCGACATGGAGACTGTTTAGCATGTGTTTCTTATAATGTGAAACCCACAACTTGGGTAGTTAAGAACGAAGTAAATTGGAATGGCAATTGGCTACCAGTCATGCCAATATTTGAGAGTTTTTTTTTGTGATTTTAAACTGTTGTTAGCAAACATGTTGCATGCCAATTATGTTGTGGCAATATGAGGAAGACTTTGATTTTTTTTAAGACCATTTTAAACTAAAGTTGAGTTGTCTTATAATTGCATTATTATGTAGAGAATTTTGAATTACATAGACTAATTCCATTTCTATTCGTGACAATTCTATGGCTGCATAGTCGACTATCTTAAAGGGTTTTTTCTCATGTTTGATAATATGTGTGAATTGTGGCATTAAAAAGAGCCAAGTCAAGCCTTTAAAAGAGGCAACAACTATATATTTTAGGAATTCATTCAACATAAATAGATACATGTTATTCTTTTTGGAGGTTGTTCTTTATGTTGGTAATTTTTGGAGAGAGTTGCATTGCATGAGATTAGAAGAGAGAATTAGCATAGAGTAAAGAGCATTTGCAATTTGCATAATAGTAGGACATTTAGGGAGATTGGCTCAATTGTATTTGATTTAGATTGCTTATTATTTACAAATTATTCATAATAGAAATAAGAAAGCAATGCAAATGGTAGTGCTAAGTGTGGAACTTGGAAAGCATAGAAGCTCTAAGTTTAAGTTGCAAAATTTGTAGCAAGACACAATAGTTGAAAGGCTCACTTAATCATATTCCAGGCATGCCAACTGAGCTCTATTATGTTTATTCCAATAAGACAGTGTCATATATATTTTATCAAAATAGGTTTATATTGTATTCTTAGTGATAAGCTCTGACATAATAGAAAGACAAAAGTCTTTATTATCGTTTGAAAGTTATAAGTATTACTTACTAGACCAAGAGTCATTATTACTATCTGTTGATTTGAAATTTAGTAACATGAGTAGAGGATATTATGTTCTCGTTATAAATCAAAGGCCATGATGCTAGAATATTTTAAGGTGTAGGAGCACATATATTCCACAAAAGGAAAATATTCTCCAAATATGGAAATAAAATTATCATGTATTGTTACCTATTTTAGCTACTAGCTCAAACATGTAGAGTTGCTATTTTTTACAAGTGAAAAGAAGGTACATTTAAAATCGTCTATGTCACATTTATGTGAATAAACAAAATCAAAAGACTACAATACTACATTTCATTATGCAAATGCATATAACATAGAAGAGAATGCACAATCTTTTCAAAATTGTAGTCTTTATCGATAATATAAAAGCAGGATGCCCCACACAAGCTGTGAGACTGACTATATGAATGCATATCATGAAAAAAATTATAAATTTATAGATTCAGAAGGAAAAAAATGCACATAAAGTGAAAAAGGACCCATCATTTCCTGAATGACAAATCCTAGTTGCTTTGTTTTGCACCATCTTCATTCCCTCTCGCTTGTTCTGCTTGCTCTCCTTGTTGCTCCTAGGTTCCCTACATCTTCAATGAAAGTGTTGTTAGAGCAATGAGGGATCACTAGTCAAAATATGTGCATACATCTATAAACATATAATTTGATCCTCATGTGAATTCAAATAACCAAGCATACCATAAATGTATAGGGAAACACAAGAGTTTAATCAAACACATCTACCATATGCTTGTTTTTATCTAACATGTTTACTTCTTGTGCAGGTATAGGTGAAATCCTTTTTTCTATTTTGATTTATCTGATTTCAGCATGTGGGATAAAATGGGCTCCCACAAGGGTAGAACTCAGCATGCTACCCTCTTGATTTAATAAAGGAGTGAGAATGCATGTTTGTCATTATACAACAAGAAGTTTTCAATATTCATCATATGGACATATCTTTGACAAGATTTAAAAGACCTATCATGTCTTGAGAAATATTTCATCAGATGCAAAATTGTAGAATGATCTAATCAGTTTATAGCCATGATAGATGTTTAGAAGAGATTTTCTACCTTCTAGAACTTCTAATACATCTTGTAAAGTGGCAACACAATCTGTTTCATGCTTTGTATTAGATTAGGGTACCATGAGATGATAGAAAAAGAGAAGGTTGTACAACTTTATAAGCATTTAAAGTCAGTATTAAAGGTTTTCAAAGGGAAATATGGGAATTGAATCTATCTCATATAGGAAATAGTGTTGGAATAAAATGAGAAGGATAGTGCAAGTTTGATACTTTTATCTTATGCTTTGGTGGGAGGATTTCCAAATTATCCAAGTGCAACTTAGTATTATCCAATAAGGCCTAAGCCTTTCTTTTGGATGCAAATATTAGGAAGCCATCACACAAGGTATAGTGAAGATGAGGCAAGGAAGATATAATGACTAAGGTAGTTCTCCATTATGAGAATTCATTAGAGAGATGGCCATATTCATAAAAATGACTATAAGCAGCAATTTGATAGTATGCCAAGACAAAGACCATACACATAAAGATGATAGAGTCTCCATTATGTGACATTAGCCTAAGTTACAAGTTATGAGCAGTCATAGGGTTAATCATCATGAAAGCATGATATGATGAATAGTTATACAAAGATATTGAAGGCTTTTGTGTAAGGATCAATCTTCTTTATCACAGTGATATAGTTTTGAGAAAGCATTAATGACATTAGATCTCAAGAGCATCAATGATACGGATATGAAGAGGGCAGTTTTTAGGAAGGTGTAAAGGGCTTGATGATTTTTTTAGGTGTTGTCACATCTTCATGGAAGTTATAGTCAAAGATCTATGCCAATGAAGGCTATACACAGTGATAAAAGCATCTATAATGGAAAGTTACAAAAAACATAGACCTTGAAATATTGCAGACAATGTAATCCATTATGTTGTAGTCATATGAGGTCTTTTTCTATGTGATGGCAGTGATTAAAGAGAAACATGCAAAGTTGCTAGGACGTTTTTATGAGCTCTGCATGGTAAAATAAATTAGAGGTTGTGAAAACAATAAGATCCATTTTAAGATCATCTTTTCCATGTTGAGGAATAGCTCATTGAATATCATATAATGATGTCTCCTATATATTGTGATGGTGCTTTATAAAGGCTAGTTATAGTTATCAAGCCAATTCATGCATATGTAACCCAGATTGCTCATGGACTAAGAATATAAGGAGTAAAGCATGACAATAATTGTGAATGGAAACAGATATGTGCATGAAAGGCCCTCAGTTTTTCACAAATTCTCACATGGAAAATGCAAAGAAACTTTCAGCCAAATAGAGATTAATGAAACCATGGCTTCCAAATGAAATAGTATCTCTTTTGTGTTCTCTATTCTACTAGGAGTTAAGTTCAAATTGAGCTAAATTTACACAGAAAATGCATATGAAAATCCTTCTTAGCTGCAACCTATCATACAAAAGAGGGTTTTCTTTCAAAATTTTCTAAAAATGATCACAAATATAGAGTGTAGAGAGAGGGAGATAATCTCTACAGAGAATGCATGAATCTCAACCATAATTGAAAGTAAGGCTCGTTAATACGTGTAGTATGTTTAGTCATGGCTATAAAACAACTATTACTCTATATTTGCAAAAAAAAGATACTCTCAAATAGAAATCAAGTCAACAAGAAACATAAAGCTCATAAGAAACAAGTATGAAGAAAGATGAAGTCCACAACCTTCAATAAAAGGATATATAGAAAATGACCATGGTGGTCACAACAAATAAATGCAGTGAAATGAGCTCAAGAAATAAGTGTTTTCCACATATTTTGAAATGAAATGCAAAGATTACGTTAACAAACAACTTACCTAAGCAATTTTTTTCCATAGATCTGCAAGGAAACCATCTAGAAATCTCCATAAGAGAAACCCCAATCATGGCAATGCAGCTCGAGCAAATAAAGAATGAAAAATATGAATGAAATGTGAAATGGGGTTTTTCCCATGTTTTTCCTTTAGGGTTTTCATTAAACCTAAGTTTGGTCGACTAACTTAAGCATTTTTTGCTTATGTTTTAAACTTTTTCCATAAGATTAATACCCCTCCATGAGTTTGTGTCTAATGCTATGCTATATGTTTTTTCTTTATTTCTCCAAAGTATATGTAAGTCAAAAGTTCCCTTTTTGCATTGAATTAATCATGTTAAAAACATTTGTTTAAGTGATGTTACTATAAATCACTTTAATAAATGTTTTATTTATGCAAATAGGATACGTAATTTGAATTTATGTGTAAGTTGAGAGCATATAGGGAGAGGTTAGAGAGGTTAACCAACATGTGCCACCAATCTAGGGGTGGATTTGACTAAGTTTAAATCTTTGGAGATCATCTTGGAGAAATTTGGGAGTTCTTGTGGTTGGTTATGACCAAACTTGACCTTTTCAACATTTTGGAGCTCTTTTGGAGGAGTATTGGTTGCTATTTTTTGGGCTTTTTAGAGGCATACGAGTTGATGGAGCTTCTAGATCCTTTTTTGGTGGATCTTAGTTGGAGATGGATACAATCACTTGTGTGACTCATTTGGAGTCAGTTCTGACTTTCACTTTCTCTACTTTGTGAGTTTTGGAGTCCTTGGCAGAAAAGTCTGCATTTTTCTGTAACTCACTTATAGACATGTATTATAGCATTTTACCTTTGTGATTTAATAATATGTAGTGATTCTGACCTTATCAATGCTATTTACTGTGTGTAGCTAGATGATTGATGTATGTTTTTGTGATTTATGCTCTAATCCTTGAATGTATGCCTCATTTTTAACACCTCTTAATAGAAATGCATGGTTTGTGTAGGTTGTAAGTTGTGACATAGTGTTAATAAGTAATTAGTTGTGATAATCTTTAATTTTATTTCTAATTCTGCAAACATTAAATCTTTCTTATGAAATATTAATACATGAACATGAGAAAGGTGTGAGTTGTGTCATGAAACAATCTAGTTTATTGAGTTCACTGTGCATGTTATAGAGTGGTAGTTGTCACAAAAATTTGGTGTTTCACCTTTTAAAGCATTAGGATAGTGTTTTCATTTTCATGTTATCCTTTTACCCTTTTCCTCTTCAAGCAGTAGAATAGGTGATAACTAGCTAGGAGCTAACCTTATTTGGAGATTCAATCCAAGTTCTAGGTGACCCACAACCTATGAGTGATTCCATTTTTCTCTAGAGTGCTAAGTCTTGCAACTTAGCAGGGGCGCAACTTTAAGAGAACAATTTTGGCATGCCCAATGGAACAGAGAGATGAATTTTAGTCTCTTTTGTTTGTTGTTTTTTGGTGTGCATAGCAGTAGTTTTTTTTCCTTTAGAGGCAAGTTTTCAGCACACCTACCAACTCTGGAAAGACTATTTACTGGTTTCAATAGTTCAAGTGTTGCTTTGTTCCAAATAAAATATGATTTTTCCTTACTTTTCAACTTTTTTAATGTTGCATAATGTCTTCCTTCCATGGATACATGTTTTATAACCCTCCATTTTATGAGAATCTTTGCATATGTGCCTTCTTATCAGTCATATCCAAACAATTTCATTGACAACAACAAGAAGACATCAAGAAATATGATGAGTTGCTAGTTGAAGATAGTCAATCAGACAATGGAGACTTCAATTAGGAAGAGGAATACACAAGTGAGCCTAATGTGGATCTTAAAAGGATTTTTGAGGGTTGTTATGAAGTAAGTAATAACACTCTTTCATCACAATTTCATGAAGACAGTGAGGGAAACCTGTTAGAAGAGGTGGATAAGCATGATCAACCAAAACAACAGGTTGAAGAGCTAGAACAATAGTTTGAACAACGAGGACAACAGATTGTAGATATTGATGAAGAGGTGACAAGCAAGTTGTTCAAGAAGCTACCATGTTTTCTTTTCCTAGAGGAGGAACAAGTTGATGTTCTGGTTCAACCCCGTTAAGAGGAGTTTCTTCAAGACAATGGACATGTTTTATTGAATCAACCAAAATAAAAATAATGATTTTTTTCTTGAGGTTAAAGAAGATGTCCCAACTAGAAAACTTTTAGACCATGAAAGGGAGCCCAAAGTTATCATGTTGGTACAATAGGTTAACATTCCTCAAGAGGATCATGATGAAGACTTTTTCTAGGTTGATGTTGAGATATTTTGTTCAAAGTTGGATGATGAAGCAATAAAATTTTAGGAATAGATCCATGAATAGCAAGAGCAAGTGTAGGAAACAACCATGTTTTATCTTGCATCTCAAGAATCAAGTGATTCCAATCAGCAAGATGAAATCAAGGAGACAACTCATAAGTATGAACCATATTTCCCCAACCAACAAGTGGAGACAAATGAACATGAGGAACATGTGGAAAAGAGGTTGGTATGTTTTGGTATGATGGGCTGCCTTTGTTTATTGAACAAAGTGAAGAAGATGTGTCTATGATAACTCAAGTTTTGGGACAAAATGTTCAACATTGTGATGAGTTGTTGGTTCATGAAAATAAATATGAGAATGAGACTTTGGCTTATGAAGTAGTCTCATTTTGGGATGATCTAAATTTTGTTTTGACTCATGAGGTATCCTCTTTTTTCCCAACTTTGGATATTGAATCGACATCCTTTGAGGTAGAAGATAAAAAAAAAAATGATTTGCAACAACAAGAAACTAGCATGGAGAGTTCTGAATTCATTCTTTCTAAAGGATTCCCAATTAGGCATCTAGCTAGCATGGAGGCCAATAGGAATATTCCTATCTTGATAGCACCCACACATGAAGCTTTAGCTAAAGATGGCATCGAGGATGCATTTGTTGCTGGACAAGAGTATGTTCAACTCACTTATCATCTTTTGAACAACAATACATATGATTTGTTTGATGAGGTCTATTGACTTTTTTACCTCTTTCAAGAGGTAGTACTTCATCTTGTTGAACATTTTTATGTGTCTCATCTTTTCTTAGCTATCCTTAAGCAAGCAAGTCATTGCATATTGAGAAGAAGGGGTAGCTACTTTAGTCTTCCTATAAATGGATTTGTTTAAGTGGTTTTGTCTTGCTATTAGTGTAGGGTAGGTTTCTAGATACAAGTTTTCAATTCCCTAAGTGTTGTTCACCATAGTTAAGTAGTTTTCCTTTTGAAGTTTTGGTGTTTGGATAAGTTTCCAAGGTGTCATGCACTGATCTAGTGAGTTACAATATTGTTGAGGTCTATTTTCAAGTTGTGTCATCTTTTAGGTGACTCGGTGCCTAATGGATAAGCTTAAGGCAATTGGTTAGGATGTTTAGCAGACAAACATATAGTAGATGTTGCCAAAAATGTTACCTATTTTAGCTACTACCTCAAACAGGTAGAGCTTTTATCTTTTACAAGTGAAAAGAAGGTACATTGAAAATCTACTATGTCACATTCATGTGAATAAACACAATTAGAAGACTACAATACTACATTTCATTGTGCAAATGCATATAGCATAGAAGAGAATGCACAATCTTTTCAAAATTGTAGTCTTTATTGATAATATAAAAGAAGGATGTCCCACACAAGCCGTGAGACTTGTTATGCCTTGCATAACCACCCCATTTTAAACTTGTTTAAAATAGGTCCCCCTTGTTCTTTTATGTTTCCTTTGGTCTTTTGTTTTCTTCCTTTGGCATTTTCGGTTTTGTTCTGGTAGATGCGGAATCGGGACCGAAACCAAACTTTGGAATTTCTTCTAAGTTCTAGTTTCAGTTCTGGGTCCAGTTCCACCAGTTTCCTTTTGTTTTGGCGGAAGCAGGATGTGGACCGAAACCGAACTCTGAAACTTTTTTGAAGTTCCAAGTTCCAGTTCCATTCTAGTTCTGGTTCCACTGGTCTTTTTTTTTGGTTGTGGGATGTTTTTCTTCCCTTCCCTTTTTCTCTCTCGTCCTTTTTCATCGTTTCTTTGTGTATTGTCAGAGGTGGGTTGGGGCGGAATCCGAACTTGAAACTTGGAAAAGTTTCAATGTCAAATTTGGTTCCGCCCCCGCCCCCGTTGTGTTTCACCCAAGATCAGTTTTGCTCTGATCCCACTTGTGTTTGTTCCTGGGTTTCTTTGCTTTTGCAGATGCGGAGCCAGAGTGTTGGTTGAACTTGGGAATGGTGGTTATTTCCATGTTCGGTTCCTGTTCTGACTCTGATCCTGGTTCTAGTTTCATCTTGGCTTCGCCCCTGCTGGTATTAAAGGTAAGTGTGTTTCTGGTTCGGATTTGGGCTTCTTTTTGCTAAGTATAATTGAATGAAGGATATATGAAAGGTGGGATCGATGATGATATCTTCTATGCTTTAGAGGACTAATGAAGGCATTGTTTTGTAGGGTTCAAGCATGTCAAGAACACCTGATGTCGCTTTACAAGAAGATCAAATTGCAAAAAGATCTGTAACAAGAGGAAAGCGTAAAGGATGAAAAGCCACGAGTCTTAATGAATGATGGGATGTCTACTAGAAAAAGTAGATGGATGCGAATGACAATACCCATGGAACATTCAAAGCAACTCTACAGGAGTAGTTTTCGAGGTCGAGGATAGAACGTGTGGAGTCTTAATGGAGGACTCGAAGGGTACGAGTTGATGACGATGGTTTTAAAAGGTCTAGAAACCATGTCAGGGGGTGATTTTTCACTGACACAAGCAGAGTATACGCATTTAATGTATCATTGAATTTATTCCAAAAACTCTTCTAGAGCTAATCCTTCTATAACTGACTTATTTTGTAAACCCTAAAACAGGGGCTGACACATTTTTGGCACGTTTTGTATATATGGCATTTTTTTGCCTCTTTGTAAGGAGGGACAGATAGATACTCAGACACACAGAGAGATATAAATTTTCAAAGTTAAGACTAGAGGGTAGAAAAAATCGAGAGTAGAAATAGAGTAGAAGTTAAGTTCAGCAGGAGGAAGGGATGTATATTCTAGATTCTCTTAGTATGGATGGAGACAAATCAGAGACATGGGTTTTCTGTACACTGGTGTTTTTTCCAAATTTGTAAATGTTGTTTATCTATTTCACCAACAGTAGAAGCAACCAGATTTAAATCTACTTCACATTGTGCTCTGAAATGGTATTTATCTTGGGTTAATTATTTGATTTGAAAAGCTTTCAAGGAATGAAATTTGATTTTATGTTTTGTTTAAATGATGATTCACCAATCTAATGTTGAAATTTTCATTGTGAATGAATAAGAATTTGTATTAATTACAAGTTATCTTTATTCTTCTATTTTAGTTTAGGAATTCCTTGAAAGGAAACAAGTCTAGTTACTTGGATGAATTGACATTCTTTTCAGTTCCAAAGCTTTGATTTATCTTTTTCTGTTTCTTTAAAACCCCCGATTAAAGTAGGTTTAATGTTTGATCTTATAACAATCTAGAAGCTCAACACCAGCAGGCCCCTTCAACATTATAGTTACATCAACCATTGAGTGAAATCAACATAGTCGAGAACTGATTACCAGGACCTTGGGAGTTAGATATCCATGTGTTATCTTTCTCTTTTAAGAGAAACAAAATAGTAATATTTTGTTTAATGTTGTGTTCTTTTGACCATCAATAGAATTGGCGTTAGAAGGAGGGCCCAGAAGAGAAAACTGGATAATATTGGGTTTTTCTCACTAGAAAGGTCCCATAGAGTTATTCAATCAACTAACAACCCACCACCTTTGATAGAACTCAAGACCCCAACAAGACACAAGATTCATAAGACCGGGGCAACCATTATACCACCCTTGTCAACTCCACTCACTCCACCAGGCTTTTCACCAATACCCCAGTGGAGACTTGTCAATCCACCTCCAAATCTATCTCAAGTGCCATTACAACTGGTTCAGTTCATCCAATGGCTGGCTCAACCACCACCACTGCCACCAATGGAATTTTTTATGAATAATCCCTCTCCATTGGGGACTATTCCTGGAGGCTTTCATGATATGCCTAAGAATCCTGAGAGATTTTGTCCCAAATACATTCATGGAGAATTAAGAAGTGTTGAAGAGCGCATAGAAGCTTTTAAGGATGCTTGTACCAAAGCCCAGATAGCTCACCATGATGTAGTTTGTAGGTTGTTCCCTTATTCCTTAGGGGATATGGCATACAACTGGTACCTAAATCTTCCACAAAGTTCTATTATGAGTTGGACGGATCTAGAAAATGCTTTCATCAATCAGTTTAAAGTTTATGTGGATCCAACCATTTTGTTCCATCAACTTGCTACCATTAGGAAGGAGCCATGTGAATCCCTGCCCTTGTTTAATACCAGGTTTCAACGAATGTATAGGAGACTGCAAGACCCCTATCTAGTTGTTGAGAATAGAGCCATTTAGGCATATTTTAGAGTTATAGACCCTTTGCTTGGCCTATTTCTTACAAAGGACTTATCAGCCTGTGGATATTGATTCCCTGTCTAAAGTTTATCATTTAGCCATCAAGTTGCAACAACAAACTAGCTCTTAACAAGGGAACTTGGGAGGAGGTTTTCCTTCAATGGGATATTAGATGCCTAACCCAACCCATTTATTCAATACTATCCCAGGGATGTCTCCTTCCCATTACGAACCTATATCTAAGTTGTTGACTCAATCTCCTGTCCCATTCTTTACCAATGGAGCTCTTGACTTCTTTCAACAATCACAGGCTCATCACAGTCCACATGGTCATCATAACCAAACTAGAATACCAAATCCTATTGGTCAGCCACTTGTTGCTAAGAGTGCTGACAGTGAAAAGATAGTTCAACTCACAAACAAGGTGGACACCTTAAAGAAAACATTGTCTCAATTCACAAATGATATGGCTCAGCTCAAACTGAACCCCTCTAAGAACCAAGGTAATTACCCTAATCAGAGTACTAACAATCAGGGTAATTATTCGAACAACTACAATCATATCCAAAGGAATTATCAAGGCCAAAATTCCCCTAACCAAGTCTATCAAAATCAAAATAGAGGATATAACTAGAGGCCTAGTAACAACCAAAAATGGAATACAGGGCCAAATAATGGTGGGGTTCCTCACAATTATCAAGCTAATGAGGACAGTCCACATGTTGCAAATGTGGCTGACCTCAATTTTATGACTAACTGGTGCAGATTGCATGATACTGCAACTCATTCCGAGGTAAACTATTGTGAAATGGAGAAGGTCATAAAGATGGCATAGGAAGATGCCCAAACATTCCAAGGGAATTCAAACAAAGGAGGTGGCTCAGTGGATACGGCTATGACTTTTGACCTCTTTGAAGAAGAACCTTCATTCCCAATGCAGAATGAGAATGAACTAGAGGAAGATGCGTACGATGCCCAAGCCTTTCAAACAAAGGGAGGACACTTCCTAAGAAATCAGAATAAGGGTCCGTTCACTACATCAGCACCACCTAATCACATGGTGCCTCTGAATTAGGGTGCTAATAACAACCCTCCTCCACCAAAGGGTCCACCTAGCTTTCATGGAAAAGGTAATTCATCTGGTGTTTTTAGAGGTTATGCAAGCTATAACATAGAATTTGATATTGTTTCTAAGATGCAGAAACAGAAAACCTCTTTATCATACTTTGACATCCTAAAGTGGTGCCTTGCCCAACGAGAGATAGAGCTGAAAGCTTTGGAAGAAGCTGATAAATTGAAAGGGAAAACCAAGGTGGCACCCACTACAGACATGAACACAACTTTATATAGAAGCAAGGTAGGTACCCCACCATTTATTTTAAGTTTGAGAATTTGTGGAAATAATCTACATAATTGTCTACTAGATTTAGGGGCTTCTGGCAATGTTAAGTCATTTTCTATATGTAAGAGATTGAGATTGAACCCTATCCAAACAAACAAGAAGGTCATCCAACTTGATAAAACAGAGGTTAATGTAGTTGGAGAATTGAGAAATATACAAGTGCAAGTAGGGTCTAACCCTAGGATCTTAACCAATATGGATATACAAGTAGCAGACATTCCTAAGACTTATGGTATGCTGTTAAGCAAATATTTAATGAAAAGTATAGGGGGGTACCTCTCCCTTGACTTTTCACACATGTGGCTGCCATGGAGGGGAATTCCTACGCAAATTAGGATTGAAAGTGAACCTTGCCTCAAATATATCATCACTGAGTACGACTGCCCCAATGAGGTAGCTTATTTTGAAACCGAGATAGGGGTTTATAAAAGAGAAGAAATTCTGACCTTTTCGGTTCTTGATTCTAAAGATCCTCCAATACAAAAATCCCTTGATCCCATGATTAATGAAAATCAATAGATATTGATCAAGAAATTACAACAGGATCAGCTAGTCTTAGGGGAATATATTGATTTGCAGAGTCTTCTACTCCCTAATTGGTGCAGGATAGACTACCAAAATCATTCAAAATTCACCTGCTAGCCCTGCATCAGTGTTTTAAACCATGTCTCCCAAACCGAAGAGACCTGCCCAAGTCACCTTAAGGCCGCTTCAGATCACTTCTCATTTGAAGCCAAAAATACAATAATGTTAACCAAGGATAATATACCTTCAGAGGAAGCCCCTCCTCAAGCTGAACCTACCCTAGTTATAATACCGAACCAACATAGTTAGGATGAACAACCCCAAGGCTTGTTTGATACCCTTGCACTCACAAGTATACCAAAACCCAAGGGATTAATTAAAGATATAAGTGACTGCCAGGAAGATATCCTAGGATTACATGATATATCTAAGTGGGAATTAGATATTACACCTGATGAACCTATTGAATGCCCATCCCCAATATTTGATGCAAAAGATCAGGTGACCCCACCTATGGTTCATCTTATCCAAACACCCATAACAACCTCCAAGGGATCAACCCCAGTGCATGATCAGCTGTAGACCCTCATGTTTGATGGATCCAAATCTAAAATAGGGTGTGGTACTGGAATTGAATTAACCAGTCCAAAAGGGAAAACTTTCATTGCCTCTTACAAGTTGCAGTTTGGATGCACTAACAATATATCAGAGTATGAAGCATTAGCTCAAGGACTGATGTTGGCACATCATAAGAAAGTTATTGCCTTGATGGTTAAAGGAGATTTGGAAGTTATTATCAAGCAAGTACGCAACCAATACACATGTCATAATAAAAGGCTGGTAGCTTATAGAAATCGGGTATGGAACCTGATTGAAGACTTTCATGCTTTTGGGATTAGTTTAATTCCTAGAGAGGAAAATCAGATAGCTGATTCATTAGTTGTTGCTACAAGTAACCTGGAGCCCATGCAAGACTCTAAGCTTAAGATATTCTTAGTAGAATTGATATCCACCCCAACTGTTCCTGATAACATCAAGAACTTCCAAGTTTTTGATGATGATCAACATATCCTTGCTTTTTTAGCAAGCTCAGATGTTTTTGAAAGACAGATCATCGATGAATCCGAAAGGGATCAAGGAGATTGGAACCCTGAAGACTGCAATAAAGAAGGTGTCATCAATCTAAAAGGTAGTAGCATTCCCAAGGGAATGGTGGCCTTAGAAAGAATTTTTGATTCAGACTCAACCTTAGAAAGGGATCAAGGAGATTGGAACCCTGAAGACTGCAATAAAGAAGGTGTCATCAATCTAAAAGGTAGTAGCATTCCCAAGGGAATGGTGGCCTTAGAAAGAATTTTTGATTCAGACTCAACCTTAGAAAGGGATCAAGGAGATTGGAACCCTGAAGACTGCAATAAAGAAGGTGTCATCAATCTAAAAGGTAGTAGCATTCCCAAGGGAATGGTGGCCTTAGAAATAATTTTTGATTCGGACTCAAGGGCTCGGGGAAAGGTGTCAACTGAGGATAAAGGAGGTGAATATGAAATGGTTAACCTAGCTGATTCTGGCCCTAAAAGAAATGTTTACATAGGAAAATCCTGCCCTGAAGCAATTAGAAAAGATATACTGAGGGAAATGAAGAAGGATATTGCTGCAATAGCTTGGGGTTATGAAGATCTAAGAACATTTGATGCTTCTGTTATAACTCATACTATCCCTCTTAAGCCTGAAGCTAGACCATTTCGGTAGAAACAACGTCCTGTCAATGCCCTGATTGAACCACTGATCTTTAAGGAAGTTCAGAAATTGCTTTCTGCGAGAATAATCTTCCCTATACAACATTCAACATGGGTGGCTAAATTGGTTCCAGTTCGTAAGAAGAATGGAGAGATCAGGCTATGTGTAGATTTCAGGAATCTGAATAGAGCTTCAGAAAAGGACAACTACCCACTCCCTTCTCTAGATGAGGTCTTGCAAAATGTTAATGGATCTCAGATGATGTTGTTTCTAGATGGCTATTCTGGGTACAATCAGGTGATTGTTAATGACGAAGATAGAATGAAGACAGTCTTCACTACTAAGTGGGGAACATTTGCTTACAGGAGGATGCCATTTGGTCTGATAAACGCTGGAGCAACCTTTCAGCATGCCATGGACATCGCGTTCAAAGATTTGATTGGTAAATGCATCATTGTTTATATGGATGACCTGATAGTATTCTCTATGGATAGATTAAACCATGCTGTAGACTTGGCTAAAGTTCTTGAAAGATGTATCTCATATGGTGTCTCTCTGAATCCTAAAAAGTGTGTGTTTGGGATTTCTGAAGGGAAACTTTTGGGACACATAATCTCGGAGATGGGGATATCGATAGATCCAGACCGGGTTGAGTCTATTTTGAAGTAAACCATGCCAGAAAGTAAGAAGGAGATGAGATCTTTCTTTAGAAAGATCAACTTTGTGAGAAAGTTTATCACAGGTTTTGTAGAGATTGTTGAACCTTTAAACGAAATGATGAAGAAAGATGCTAGAATAGAATGGAGTAATGAGGAAAAAGCTTCCTTTTCTCAAGTCAAGCAATCCATTTCAGAAGTGCCAGTCCTCACCAGCCCTGACTACTTGAAGCCATTTTATGTTTATTCTTTTGCCTCTGAACACTCATGTGTAGTTGTCCTGACACAACAAAGAGAGGAGGGGAATGAAAGGCCAATTGCCTTCATGAGTTCTCTGTTTAAGAATGTAGAAGTCATGTACCCACCTCTTGAGAAACAAGCTTTTACATTGGTTAGAGCTGTCAAGAAGTTTAGGCACTATATCCTTCGAAGTCAGATTATTGTTGTAGTTCCTGATGCTGCTGTGAAGTCTCTAATTATGTAGAGCAAGTTGGGAGAATGAAGGGGGAAATGGATGGCTATTCTACAAGAGTTCGATCTGGAGATTTTCCCTATGAAACTTGTCTAAGGTAAAGGCCTATCTAAATCAATGGCGGATGCTGGTGAGAACATTATTTGTTAGCAATACACAACACAGTCCTTTTCTAATGACTCGTGGTCTACCGATATTATTTACTTCATGCTCAATAATTAGTGCCCAAAGGGAATGAATACAACTCAGAGGAGAGCACCGAGAATGAAAATCTCCCATTATATGCTCAAAGGAGGATTGTTATAAAGGAATAATTTTAAGGGAGTTTACCTACGATGTCTTGATCAGCAAGAGGCTAAGCATGCCATGGTTGAATTTCATGGGAAACATGGCACCGGTCATGGTTCTGTAGATTCGTTAGCACATTAAATTCTCAAATCTAGTTATTATTGGCCATGTGTGTTCAGGGATGTACATCAACATGTGAGAACATGTCACATATGTCAAATTTATGCATCAAGGGAGCGCTGCTCAGCCATGCCATTGCAGCCTATTTATGAGGTAAGGCCATTTTCCCAATAGGCACTGGATTTTATTGGGGTAATTAACCCAAATTCTTTTGCAGGACACAAATTTATTTTGACTGCCACAGATTACTACACGAGATGGATAGAGGATGTACCTTGCAAGAATTGAACAGTGGAGGTAGTAATCAAGTTCCTCACCAAATGCATCACAACTAGGTTTGGAGTACCCTTCGCATTGGTATGTGATAATAGCTTTGCCTTTTCTTCTGCTGAGTTCATTTCATGAACTTATGATCATAAAATTGTTTTAAAATATTCTTCAAACTATTACCCACAAGGAAATGGAGTTGCATAATCAACTAATAAGAATCTCCTAGGGGTAATTTAAAAACTGTTAGAGAACAATCCCAAAGACTGGCATACCCAGCTAATGTTTGTGTTATGGGCAGATAGGACTAGGATCAAGGTTGCTTTAAAAACCTCACCATTTAAGCTAGTATATGGCCAAGAGCCCGTGTTCCCTATTCAATTGCAAATACCTATCCTAAAATTTATGCAGAAATTTTACTCTAGTGACGATAGGATTGAAGTAAGGTTAGCTGGCTTGTTGAAATTAGAAGAGCAGAGAGACGCTGCCTTGCAGCAATTCTTTAGACACCGAGCTATTGTCAAATGTTGGTTTGACAAAAGATCCAAAATCAAGGCTTTCAGGCTATCAGACCTTATGCTGCTATGGGATAAAGCTAATGAAAAGAAGGGCGATCACCAGAAATTTGATAAGCTCTGGTTGGGCCCCCTATCAAATTGCTAAAATCCTAGGAGAAAATTCTTTCTGATTGAATAGTTTAATGGGAGAGCTTGTTCCATTTCCTGTCAATGGACAGTTTCTTAAACATTACTTTAGATCTTGAAAGTTTGATATTCTTGGTGGGTTGTATATATGTGAATAATTTGTTGTTTCACTTGTAAATAGTTTTGTTGTTTTCCTTGCTTGCCTTTTCTTGTGTTCCTTTGCTTGTTGTTCATTGCTTTTCTTTGTGGGAACCTTCATTTTATGCAGTTGTAAGGGGGTTGCTATCTCAAGTATACTTTGGTTACCAAGAGAGAAGTTGGTTTAGATATTTTCAAGCTTCCTGATTGGATGATTTTGTCCTAAATTCATTGTTTTATGTCCATTATTAATAAGAGTTGTGGAAAGTCTTGAAAACAAGGTGAAAAGTAAACAATCTTCATTAACTACAACTGAATCCGCCACAAATCAATAGAAACATATGCTTTTGTAATGGTATACTTGTCTTAGGGCAATGGTGTTGCAAGATTTGAGTGAAAAATCTAATTCCCTGGATGGTGTTATGAGGTCCATGGTAGTTTTCAACCCAGAACAGATGTCAAACATCTGACATATTGGGAAAGAATTGAATGAAATATCTGAAACTCCAAGACAAAAGAAGAAAAGAGAACTATCTAAGAAAAGAAAACTCAATATGAATGGGTGATTCCAGTAACTCTATCAGGGCTATGGATGCCTGATTAGCAGTAGAGAAATGTTGTGAGAAAACTAGAGGTATCTCCATTGGGGCTATGAACGCTTGACTGGCAGTGGAGCAATGCCTAGGATATCATTGCACAACAGCTAAAGGGAATCAACTCATGTAGGTCGAATCTTGCACATTGTTGTTCAAAAGATGAGGAGAACTTTATAAAAGAGTGATGCACCATAAAGCACACACAAAGATTCAGGGGTAGCCAGTGTTGATTTACATCTGAGATTCTAGCTCAACCTTGCTTCTTAAAACTGACCTAACTGGAGTTGTGATGCCATAAACTAGGAGTTCTGGGTACTTGAATCCTTCGGTTTCTTGAAAATGGTTAAATCATTTCCCCAGCCAAGTCGCCAATTGTTATGCCTTGCATAACCACCTCATTTTAAACTTGTTTAAAATAGGCCCCCCTTGTTCTTTTCTGTTTCCTTTGGTCTTTTGTTTTCTGCCTTTGGTGTTTTCGGTTTTGTTCTGGCAGACATGGAACCAGGACTGAAACCGAACTTTGGAATTTCTTCTAAGTTCTATTTTTTGTTTTGTTTCTGGGTCCGGTTCTGCCAGTTTCCTTTGTTTTCTATGTTTGTTTCCTTTTGTTTTGGCGAAAGCGGGATGCAGTCCAAAACTGAACTCTAAAACTTTTTTGAAGTTCCAGGTTTAGGTTCTGATTCCGTTTTGGTTTTGGTTTTGCCGGTCTTGTTTGTTTGTTTTTCCTTTGTTCTTTGTTTTTTGGTTGTGGGATGTTTTTCTTCCCTTCCCTTTTTTCTTTCTCGTCCTTTTTCGTCATTTATTCATGTGTTATCGGAGGTGGGGTCGGGGCATAATCCAAACTTGAAACTTGGAAAAGTTTTAGTGTCGGATTTGGTTCCACCCCCGCCCCCATTGTGTTTTTCCCGGAATCAGTTTTGCTCCGATCATGCTTGCGTTTGTTCCTGGGTTTCTTTTCTTTTGCGGACGCGAAGCCAGAGTGTGGGTTGAACTTTGGAATGGTGGCTATTTCCATGTTCGGTTCCCATTCCGACCCAAGTCCCAGTTCTGATTTCATCTTGGTTTCACCTCTGTCGATATTAAAGGTAAGTGTGTTTCTGGTTCGGATTTGGTTCCACCTCCGCCAGATTTGGGTTTCTTTTTGCTAAGTATAATTGAATGAAGGATATATGAAAGGTGGGATGAATGATGATATCTTCTATGCTTTAGAGGACTAATGAAGGCATTGTTTTGCAGGGTTAAAGCATGTTGAGAACACTTGATGCTGCTTTACAAGAAGATCAACTTGTAGAAAGATTTGTAACGAGAGGAAAGTGTAAAGGATGATAAGCCGCAAGTCTTAATGATTGATGGGATGTCTAATGGAAAAAGTAGATGGAAGCAAATGACAATACCCCTAGAACATTCAAAGCAGCTCTGTGGGAGTGGTTTTCGAGGTCAAGGATAAAACGTGTGGAGTCTTAATGGTAGACTAGAAGGTTGTGAGTTGATGACGATGGTTGTAAAAGGTCTGGAAACCATGCCTGAGGGCAATTTTTCACTGACACGAGTAGAGTATACACATTTAATGTATCATTTACTTTATTCCAAAAACTCTTCTAGGGCCGACCCTTCTATAACTGACTTATTTGTAAACCCTAAAACAAGGGCTGACGCATTTTTGGCACGTTTTGTATATATGACGTTTTTTGCCTCTTTGTAAGGAGGGACAGATAGATACTCAGACACATAGAGAGATAGATTTTCTAAGTTAAGGTTAGAAGGTAGAAAAACTCGAGAGTAGAAATAGAGTAGAAGTTAAGTTCACCAGGAGGAAGGGATGTATCTTCTAGATTTTCTTAGTATAGATGGAGACAATTTAGAGACATGGGTTTTCTGTACACTGGTGATTTTTCCAGATTTGTAAATGTTGTTTATCTGTTTCACCAACAGTAGAAGTAGACAGATTTAAATCTACTTCATATTGTGCTCTGGAATGGTATTTTTCTTGGGTTAATTATTTGATTTGAAAAGCTTTCAAGGAATGAAATTTTATTTTATGTTTTGTTTAAATGATGATTTGCCAATCTAATGTTGAAATTTGCACTGTGAATGAATAAGAATTTGTATTAATTACAAGTTAGCTTTATTCTTCTGTTTTAGTTTAGGAATTCCTTGAAAGGCAACAAGTTTGGTTACTTGGATGAATTAACATTCTTTTCAGTTCCAAAGCTTTGATTTATCTTTTTCTATTTCTTTAAAACCCCCAGTTAAAGTAGGTTTAATGTTTGATCTTATAACAATCCAGAAGCTCAACACCAGTAGGCCCCTTGAACATTATAGTTACATCAACCATTGAGTGAAATCAGCATAGTCGAGAACTGATTACCAAGACCTTGGGAGTTAGATATCCATGTGTTATCTTTCTCTTTCAGGAGAAACAAAATAGTAATATTTTTTTTAATGTTGTGCTATTTTGACCATCAACAAGACTGATTGTATGAATGCATATCATGGAAAACACTATACATTTATTGATACAAAAGGAAAAGAATACACATAAAGTGAAAAGGGACCCATCATTTCCTGAATGATGAATCCCAGTTGCTTTGTTCTACACCATCTGCATTCCCTCTAGCTTGGCATGCTTGTTCTCCTTGTTGCTCCTAGGTTCCCTACATCTGCAATGAAAGTGTTGTTAGACTAATGAGGGATCACTAGTCAAAATATGTGCATACATATATATGCATATAATCTAATGTTCATGTGCATTCAAATATCCAAGCATATCATAAATAACCAGGAAAAGACAAGAGCATAATCAAACACATATATCATATGCTTGTTTTTATCTAACATGTTTGCTTCTTGTGCAAGTATAGGCGAAATCCTTGTTTCTATTTTGATTTATCTGATTTTAGCATGTGGGATAAAATGGGTTCCCACAAGGGTAGAGCTCAACATGTTTCCTTCTTGATTTAAGAGAGGAATGAGAGTGTATTTTCATCATTATACAACAAGAAGTTTTCAATATTCATCATATGGAAAAATCTTTGACAAAATTTAAAAGATCTATCATGTCTCGAGAAATATTTTTATCAGATGCAAAATTGCAGAATGATCTAATCAGTTTATAGTCATAATAGATGTTTAGAAGAGATTGTCTACCTTTTAGAACTTCTAGTACATCTTGTAAAATGGCAACATAATCTATTTCATGCTTTGTATACAGATTAGGGTACCATGAGTTGACTGAAAAAGAGAAGGTTGTACAACTTTATAAGCACTTAAAGTCAGTATTAAAGGTTTTCAAAAGGGCAATATGGGAATTAAATCTATCTCATATAGACAATAGTGTTGGAATAAAATGAGAAGGATAGTGCAAGCCTGATACTTTTATCCTATGCTTTGGTGGGAGGATTTCCAAATTATCCAAGTGCAGCTTGGTATTGTCCAATAAGGCCTAAGCCTTTCTTTTGGATGTAATTATTAGGAAGCCATCACAGAAGGTACAATGAAGATGAGGCAAGGCAGATATAATAACTAGGGTAGTTCTCCATTGTGAGAATTCATTGTAGAGATGGCCATATTCATAAAAATGACTGTAAGCAACAATTTGACAATATGCCAAGACAAAGACCATACACATAAAGCTGATAAAGTCTCCATTCTATGACATTAGCCTAAGTTACAAGTTATGAATAGTCATAGGGTTAGTCATCATGAAAGCATGATATGTCGAATAGTTATACAGAGACATTGAAGGCTTTTGGGTAAGGATCAGTTTTCTTTATGATAGTGATATATTTTTGAGAAAGCATTAATGACATCATATCTCAAGAGCATCAATGATACTGACATGAAGAGGATAATTTTTGGGAAGGTGTAAATGGTTTGATGATGTTTTAAGGGGTTGTCACATCTTCATGGAAATTATAGTCAAAGAGCCATGCCAATGAAGGCTATACACAGTGATAAAAGCATTTGTAATGGAAAATTACAAAAAACATAGACCTTGAAATATTGCAAACAATGTAATCCATCATGTTGCAGTCATATGAGGTCTTTTTTTGTGTGATGGTAGTGATTAAAGAGAAACATGTAAAGTCATTGGGAGGGTTTTATGAGCTCTGCATGGTAAAAGAAATTCAAGGTTGTGAAAAAAATAGGATTCATTTTAAGATCATCTTTTCCATGCTGAGGAATAGCTCATTGAATATCATATAATGATGTCTCATGTATATTGTGATGGTTATCAAGCCAGTTCATGCATATGTAACCCAAATTGCTCATGGCATAAGAGTATAAGGAGTAAAGCATGACAATAACTGTGAATGGAAATAGATATGCACATGAAAGGCCCTCATTTTTTCACAAATTCTCACATGGAAAATGCAAAGAAACTTTTAGCCAAATAGAGAATAGTGAAACCATGGCTTCCAAATGAAATAGTATCTCTTTTGTGTTCTCTATTCTACTAGGAGTTGAGCTCAAATTGAGCTAACTTTACATAGAAAATGCATAAGAAAAGCCTTCTTAGCCATGGCCTGCCATAGAAAAGAGGCTTTTCTTTCAAATTTTTCTAAAAATGATCACAAATATAGAGTGTAGAGAGAGGGAGATAATCTCTATAGAGAATTCATGAATTTAGTCCATAAATGAAAGCAAGGACTGTTAATACTTGTAGTATGTTTGGTTGCGGCCATAAAACAACTATTACTCTATATTTGCAAAAAAAAGATGCTCTCAAATGGCAATCAAATCAAGAAGAAACATAAAGCTCATAAAAAAAAAGTATGAAGAAAGATGAAGTCTACAACCTGCAATAAAAGGATATACAAAAAATGACCATGGTGGTCACAAAAAATAAATGTAGGGAAATGAGCTCAAGAAATAAGTGTTTTCCACAAAATTTGAAATGAAATACAAAGATTACGCTAATAGACAACTCACCTAAGCAATTCTTCTGTGTAGATCTACATGAGGTACCCATCCAAAAATCTCCATAAGAGAAACCCCAATCATGGCAGACCAAGTTGAACAAATAAAGAATTCCAAATACAAATGAAATGTGAAATGGGGTTTTTCCCATGTTTTTGCTTTAGGGTTTTCATTAACCCTAAGTTTGACTGACTAACTTAAGCATTTTTTTCTTATGTTTTAAACTATTTCCATAAGATTAATACCCCTCCATGAGTTTGTGTCTAATGCTATGCTATATATTATTGCTTTATTTCTCCAAAGTATATGTAAGTCAAAAGTTCCCTTTTTGCATCGAATTAATCATGTAAAAAACATTTTTTTAAGTGATGTTACTATAAATCACTTTAATATATGTTTTATTTATGCAAATAGGAGATGCAATTTGAATTTATGTGCGAGTTGAGAGCATATAGGGAGAGGTTAGAGAGGTTAACCAACATGTGCCACCAATATAGGGGTGGATTTTACTAAGTTTAAAGCTTTGGAGGGCATCTTGGAGCAATTTTGGGAGTTCTTGTGGTTGGTTATGGTCAAAGTTGACCTTTTCAACATTTTGGAGCTCTTTTGAGGAGTATTGGTTGCTATTTTTTGGGCTTTTTGGAGGCATACGAGTTGGTGGAGCTTCTAGATCCTTTTTTGGTGGATCTTAGTTGGAGATGGATATAATCACTTGTGTGACTCATTTGGAGTCGGTTCTGACTTGCACTTTCTCTACTTTATGACTTATGGAGTCCTTAGCATAAAAGTCTGCATTTTTCTATAACTCATAGACATGTATTACAACATTTTACCATTGAGATTCAATAAGCTGTAGTGATTTTGACCTTCTCACCGCTATGTACTATGTGTAGCTTGATGATTGATGTATATTTTTGTGATTTATGCTCTAATCATTGAATCTATGTCTCATTTTTAACACCTCTAAATAGAAAGTGCATGGCTTGTGTAGGTTATAAGTTGTGACATAGTGTTAATCAATAATTAGTTGTGAGAATCTTCAATTTTCTTTCTAATTATGCAAACATTAAATCCCTCTTATGAAATATTAATACATGAATATGAGAAAGGTGTGAGTTGTGTCATGAAACAAGTTGGTTTATTGAGCTCATTGTGCATGTTATGGAGTGGTATTTATCACAAAAAATTGGTGTTTCACCTTTTAAAGCATTAGGATAGTGTTTTCATTTTCATGTTATCCTTTTACCCTTTTCCTCTGCAAGCAGTAGAATAGGTGATATCCAGCTAGGAGCCAGCCTTATATGGAGATTCACTCCATGTTTTATGTGACCAATATCCTAGGAGTGATTCCATGTTTCTCTAGAGTGCTAAGTTCTACAGCTTAGCTAGGGTGCAACTTTAAGAGATAACATGTATTTATATGTAATTATATATTTGTCATGTGAAAGGATAAATATATGAAGAAGTATATACCTACAAACATAGGTATTTTAGATAACTATACAAAGGATAACTAGGGAGGAACTTGCAAAGAGTCTAAAGATTATTTAGATGGTTCTCAGTTGAGTTATCAAAAGTAAACAAATTAATATATTGAATTATTAAAGGACATTACTATGAATATAAAGTTTTATATTGAATCAAAGTAAATGATATTTAATATCATGAATAACTAGATCAGTTGTGGCATTCTAGAAGGATAGAGCCATATTTGGAATAACAATGAAGAGTTTGAACTATTATATGAAGAAGATGATCATCTATTTATGTTCACTTCAAGATTAACCGTATTCAGTATGGAGTTCTTTAGGAACAAGACAGTTATAAGAGTAAATGATGGACATATGAAACTTTAATAAGAAGTTTTCTTCAATTTAAGTTTAATAATAGATTATTATACATATCAACATATTGTTAGTACTTTTATATTAAGACCAGGTGTGCCTAGTTAATGATATTTTATCATCAATATTAGCTAATTATACATGTGTGTGTGAAAATATGATCAATTTAAATCAATAACAACACAATCAATAAAACATTATATCAAAGAAACCAAAAGAAAAACAGAAATAAGCAAACTGTTAATGGCAGTTTCTTCGAAGTCATCTTATTGTCCTCTATCTCCAGCGTTTCGTCTTTGCTCAAGTTGCTCTCAAATATAGAATGCCAAGCTCAACGAAGTAGGCTACTAAAGAATGAGATTTAAAAATAAATGCATACTATACTAAGAATGCAAGATTTTGAAGTTTGATAATGGAGGAATGTTGGTTGCTCAATTCTGCAGCATAACAATGTGATAAAGGTTTGAAGGAAAATGATTGGATGAAAGATAGAATATTTGAAGAATAATTTTGACAGAGTGAGGATACCTAAGAATCAACCCCCTAAATGAATTGTGAGAGGTTGTATTTATAGAGTTTTCAAAAACTTCTGATTGGTTGATATGATCAATGGCTGTGATAATTCATGATAGATCGAACGACTGAAGATAGATGAAATTGAAGAGAAAATAGAAGAAACCTAAAAACAAGATTTTTCTATTTTGTATGGAAGATGAAAAGATAAGAAGATAAGAAATCATCTTTCTTTAAAAGAATAAAAGAAAGATTTAAAAGCTGATAAATAATGAATTTAAAAATTCAATTATTTATTTGTGGATGAAATTCAGCTTTTCTTAATTAAATAAAATATTTAATTAAGCTTTTAAAAGCAGAAGAAAGTTTGTGACAAGAAAAGAGCTTTAATCAGTTTTATTGAAAAAAGCAGAATATCTCATAATTAAATAAAATAAAATATTTAATTATGATATGAGAAGATTGCACAATTAGGTTAAAATACCTAATTTTGGACTTGGAAAGAAAACATAAGATATTTTTAATTAAATAAGATTTATTTAATTAAATCACTTTTATGAAATTAATTAAATGAAACATTTAATTAATTAGAAGAAGAATTAAAATAGAAGAAAAGGATATTTAAATTTAATTAAATCAAAGATTTAATTTAAATTCAAACAAATGATAATTAACTTAAATAAATAGAATGTATTTATTTAATTAATTAAGTGGACGTGTGAAAATAATTAAATAAAATAAATTTATTTAATTATGGAAGAAGAATAAAATGAATGAACAATATAATTAAATTAATTAAATTTAATCATATGTAGAGGACTTTAGAAAAATTAATTAAATAATAAATATTATTTAATTGCCAGGATTATAGACATGACCATTTTTAAGCGTATACAATACATATAATAAGAGAGTATTTACTCCCATGGTTAAAAACTAAGGGCTTGAGTAAAATGTAGTTGCCAAGTTCTGAGATATTACATGAACGTAACTAGAAAGATCTAGTAAAAAAAGTGTAATGAAGTAATTTTTTTACCCAATTAGTAAGTGAAAGGTTGAATTTTGTTGCTTCTATGCTTGGGAGATAGAATAACAATCTTCACAATCTCTCATTCAATGAAAACCCTAGAGATCTCAATCCAAGATATGCAAAGGAGGAAGAGATCTTGCAATAGGGTTGTCGAACGATATGATTGTAAATAAAAGAGGGGTTCACCACTAAGCTATGGCTTGGAAAAACTAATGAAATGTAAGATATAATTCTTAACCCCAATATGATGTAGTACTTCACTAAATGACCTAGAAAAGCATATAGAACAGAACAAAGAACTACAAAATGAAATGTGTGCACCTGGAAACTTGAAGGAGATTGAATGAAGCTCTAAAATGTTGAAAACAATGATTTTAAAGTTGATGGGGACTCATACGTCAGATTGGGCAATTTAGTCCTAGATTAGGGTTTCTGGGTAGAAACTGAAATCTAGCAAAAGGGTGTCTGGAATTGTAAAAATCTAGAAAATGACCTAGACTGGGACTCATATGCCAGAATTGGTGTATTAGTTCAATTAAAGTTTTTTTGAAACTTCAAAGTTTGAATTTTCTCCTCAATGTTTATTCTATCCTTTCTAATTGATTTCTAGATTTGAAACCATGATTTACAACCTATAGAAGTCTTCCAATGATCTTCAATGCAAGGTGACAACTTTGACAACTTTGAACACTTTGGCAACTTTCTCCAAACTTTCTCTTTAATGTGTCTTCAACCTAAACCTATAAATCACACACTAAAGAGAGGGGAAAATTTTTTTTGTTAGTAGAAATGGATTTTTCTTGGTCAAACTCCATTTTGGTAATCAAACCTTGAAATGAAATGAAATAGGAATGGAGGATGATGAATGAACAAAGTGTAATGTTTCAAGTCACCAAGCCCCAGCAATAAAGTGCTACAAACATGTATGAGGTGGCTCCAATGGATAAAGATATTGAATCTTGCTTGAATAGGATAGATCTTGACTTGAATGCTAGCTTGAATTATGAAACCCTACATCACAACTGTTAGCTCAAAAACAAACATGATGCATGAAGACTTTGACATGATACTTGATGCTTGATGCTTGAATAATGCTTTAAAACACTTAATAATCTACCCTTGAATGATCTTGTAAACACTTGAATGCTCTTGTGAACTTAAATTTTCTATTACAAATTCTCTCACAAAAGTATTAGGTGAAAATGAGTGAAAGAACCTTGTATTTATACTTAATTATATGTCGAATTTCCTAAAATTACAACACTACAAGCCGACATCAGATCTAGGAGGATAAAATCCCACCAAGAATTTGAATTAATTTTAATTTTGGGCCACACAAGACTCATACACCCAAGGTGGCGTATGAGTCCCATTAGGCATAAATTATGGGACCATTTTAAAAAATGCTTAGGAAGGTGTAAAATCCAAATTGGGACCCTAAACCCTAGGTGGGACTTAGAGACCCAAGGTGGCGTATGAGTCCCAAATTACTAAATATGTGCCACACAACCTAAAAACACTTGAATTATGATTGGATATTGATTTATGTTGGGTTTATCCTCAAAAAGATGCATTAAATGAGGCTTGTGGATATAAAAGAAGGCCAATTAAAGAATAAATCAGTCCAATTATTTATGAAAATGCTAGAAAAGTGTGAAAGTGTGTTACAACACTTTACAACACTCTAAATAAGGTATGATTAAGTTTATTTAGTTTACAAGGGCCCAAGACCTAATGTGAGTGTGTTAAACACATTACAGCACTAAGTCAAGGCATCATTAAGCTTCAATTTTACAAGGTCCCAAACGAGTGTGAAAATTTTACCAACGACATTTTTTGAAACTACATTTAGCGCCCACTTTAGTGAGAGGATGAAATTGCTTCAAACTCACACTAAAGTAGACAAACTCACTTCAAGAGAGGTCCAAGTGCACTAATTCTAGTAAGATAGGATGACAACGATCAAGAGGGGTGATCAAGATCCCATGGAAAACCAACATAGGAACAAAAGAACACCAATGAAAATGATATAAAGAGCATCATCAAGGCACAAGAATACACTGCCAAAAATCAAAGGGGTGGATGGATCAAGATTTGATCATTTGTCCCACACGATGTGGATCAGATCTAGGTAGTTTGTCCAAAAATGCATGCTCACTCTGAGACAACAAAACTTAAAGTCATCCATTGGGTGAGGATCCAAAAAAGGTGGGACACATACACACATGGCTGGTATGTACTCATGCACACACATGACTGGCGAAAGGAAAGTCATGCCTTGGTTGGCCTTCCCGTCAAACCATACCAAAGTTATACTTCCTAATAACTTTGATAAGGTGCCATGCAATAATGAACTTTGAGCTCCATGAGGAAAGTAAAGCTTTGTATGCCTGGAACTCATGAACAAATAAGATGGCTCCATAGGCATGCAAAGTGTATTATACAAGGTGGCCATATAATCAAAATTTCAAATGTAAAAATAATTTTTAAAGTAGTATTTCTTAGTTTATGCAAGGTCTTTAACTTAGGGAACATTGTGTCTAATGCCTCTAAGAGAGGAAAAATCGAAGAATAGAAGATTCAAAACTTAGGGGATGTAGTGTGTCACATCAAGCCACTAAGAGGAATGTAATATGCTAAGAGAGATCATGCTCTTGAAGGAAATTGCACCCAATGTCATTCACAAAGAAAAAGACACATCACATGAAGAAAGAAGACTACATGAAACATGAAAAAGAAAAAGAATAATGTCAATGTATGCTCCCGCTTTAAAGAAATTTCTTAACACCATGCTATGAGGAATTACTTTAAAGTAGTAAATGATAAATGCTAACAATAAAGAAGACATGAGAGCTAACTTGAAAATACCTATGCCAATTCATATGTTTCCAAGTAAAGCTACATCATGCAAAAGGAAACAGAGGGGTTGCACCCAAAATGAAATTCCAAACACATGAGGGATCTATGGATTTTGAGTCAGTATGTTCTTGCTACAATGTTTTTAGAGGGTTTAGAACTGTCATCATTCCCCAAATACTCATAGAACTGGAAGAATGAAACCAAGAGAGAAAAACAAAGAAAAACCTTTTCGGTGAACATGGAAGAGACATAAATGTCTTGACGCCTTGCGTCATCCCCAAAAGGAAAAACACAAGACAAAGAAAAGATAAAGGAAAAGCTTTTGGGTCAACATGGAAGAAACCTGAATGTCTCAACACCTTGCGTCATCCCCAAAAGGAAAACACTAGACAAAGAAAAGATGAAGGAAAATATGAAGGATTTACAACATAGAGAAGAATGTCACAAAGAGAGAGAGAGAGATACATCAAATAGAACATCATGGGGGATCACATTACACACATGCAATCACTCAAAAGTAAAAGAAATAATGCAAAGGACTAGTAAGGGACATGGGATTCAACCTATGAGAAGGTCATCTACATCCCAAATGTGTTCATTCTACACTGAAGATAGACAAATAGCCAAAGGGACAATAGCAAGTGTCAAACTAGGGTCAACACTCTTCCTAGGAGAATTATTGTTTAAGCTCGTGGAAGAAGAAAACAATGTATTCAATTAATTTTTCACTTGTTCATTGATCTTTGCAATATCATCATCATCTAAATTAATCACAATAGGAGGTTGAATGATAATTTCCAAAGAAGGGTTTAGCTCTTGTTGTGGTTGTTGTATAGGATCATTTTGTTTCAGTGAAGGGGGAGACTCGTCGTGCATTGCTTCAGTCAAGTTTGGATTTTGATTTTCTTTTTTTATTTCTTTGTCAAACTTTCGAGCAAGAGCATGATGTCTATGCCCACATTCTCTAGAATTTCTATTCCTTTTAGTTCGGTTTTCAAGTTGTGTTTATGTAGGAGTGGGTTGATCAACCATAGGTTTCTTTTCTTCCCCAAGGGGAGGAGTAAAAGGAAATTGTTAGAACCAAAATTTAACCTCAAATTTTCACTAGTCGTCACCACCCCATTGTGACCATTTTATTTTACACCATGTGCATCATCCCTCAAAACCATCATTTTTATCTAATAAGCTTAAAATCATTATAATTATAATCTCCTAAAATCTATTCCACTAAAATTACTATTCAAAAATCACACCCCCTACCTTGACACATGCATCCCCTTAAGTCCATTACTAAAAACACATTTCAGTGAAACAATTCCATTTTGGAGAGAACTATGTTTCAGTCTCTCTGATAAAATGATAAAACAAGGAACCACAAAATATCGAGGAGACCACCAAACTTTGAAGTAACATATTTTGAAGTCTCTTTGACATCTCAAAAATGAATATTTCAAAGACACTTAAGTGCTTCATACGGAAAAGATAGTTCATCTCTTCAATGAACCGAAATGCAAGACACTGAAGGAATGTTGATATTTTAAAAATGCTAAATTATTTTGGCATTCAAGAAAGAAAAAGACATCTCTTGGACATAATTAATTATTACACAATAAATAATGGACAACTAGAAAATCCAAGACTTGGTGGATGCAGTCTCAATTTCAAAGAGACATTGAATTATTGGGCTAAGAAATGTAAAAGTCTCTTTGACACTACGAAAACAATTGAGATCAAAATTTTGAGGAGAAAAGCTTATATTGAGAGGACATTGATAAAAGTCTTTTCGATCACTCTCAAAATGAGATAAGAGATATGAAGAATGCAACAAAGTAACACTAAGGGGATGATTTCGAGGAGACCATAGGATATTGAAGAGAAGTAATAGCATGCCTCTTTGAAACCATGAAATAAGGAATAAAGGCAAGAAATATTGAAGAGAGGAGCTCGTATTGAGGAGACATAAATAAAAGTCTCTCTAAAACTTCAATAAGTAGAAGGGAAATGATTTTTGAAGGGAAATTGACATATCAAAGGGATATGGTTGCAAGTCTCTCTGAAACTTCAATAACCAAGAAGGGAAGAATATAAGAAAATTGATAAAACCTAGGATGATGTTTTCAAAAATCCCATGTGGTATTGAAGAGAAATAATCACATGTCTCTTCGATATTTTGAAAAGAAACAAGGGCACTAGCATGTCGAAGGAAGAAAAAGATATCAACAAGAGTATAAGTAAAGTCTCTTCAACATAGTGAAAAAAATATTTCTCACCTAGATGACCTGACTAGTGTGGCTTTTGGAGAGACAACTAACATTAATGCCACCATCAATTCCAAGTTGGAAAGGATGACATTTATGAACTAGAGTCAATAGAAGTGTGTCAAATATTGATATATCTTGCTCGTAAGATCTTAGATTCTTAATGAATTGAAGTTGAAAGTTGAGGACGTAGGATCGAGCAATAGTGGGAGGCTCAAAGAAGGTGACACTGGTTCAAGTAAGTAATCAATACTCAACAGAAGAATTTATCGAAGTTTATTTGAATTGTAGTAGAGCTAGGGTTTTAAATCGAAGGAACTTTAAAGAAACCCACAGCAAAGAGACAAAAAATAGAAAAGAGATCACTAAACTAGGATTTAATTGAGCAATGTCCCAGTTCTAGACCAAAATCTAGATGAACAGCCTAGTTAAACCCCTCAGTTGAGAAGTTAGAAGAAAAACACAAGAATTTAGGAGATGTATGGACTCCACAGCTTGGGCATGACATATTCATATACCATTATAGAAAGAAGTACAAGCATAAACCTGTATCAAAACCATGAAATATGAATCTAGGAAAGCTTGTCATACTGAATATGTTTATCAACATGGAATTAATCAAAGTATTGGCTAAACTGTGTAACCCAAAAATGAGGATGATTCATTCACATGATGGGCCACATTTTCTTCCCATCACCATAGATTACATTGCTATGGTTTTTCAATTATATACATCTATGAAAATTCCACTAAGAATCAGAGATCTTTTGGAAGAATTCTACACCATGGACATGAGCTACAAAAGAAAGAAATTTCCTTTACATATACCCCGAGACACAAGGGGTCAGCTCAAAATATTCTCTAGTAATGAGTGACCTCATTTTTTGCTTGTTTTATTCAAAGAATATTATCAATACACATATTACTTAGCTTGTCAAGTATTGGGAATAGATGTTCCTACCAAGATGGCTATAGACCCTATGATTTTAGCCATTGATGTTCAAAACCAAGATCCTACACCTTTCAACTATGCAAAATACCTGATAGAGGTTATAAACACCTCAATTTCTTCCATAAAGAATAGTAGCAATGCTATTAATTTCAGGCAATATTATTTACTTATGCAAATGATATTGTACAAAGGACAATCCATGGGGATGTGGGGAGAGTAAACTGAGAATTAAATAATTGGATGAAGATGAGAACATAAGGTCAATAAAAATGTAGACTTCAATTTGGGACAATAGATACATGTGAGGTCTCATTATTTGTATTTTGAGGAGCACCTTGTGAAGCCCTTATACAAACTTTTTGGTCATCATTGTGTTTATAATTTATCCCCTAAGATATAAAAATTTCTTAGAACTAAAGCGAAAAAGCCAACAGAAAAGGTGAACCACAATTGGGGAGATCCGTACAACTATGAGGATTGCACTATGATTAGAGTGTATGGGTTTGAGGCAGTTCCATTCCTTCAGCCTAGAAAATTTCCTAATAGAATTGCATATTTAGAGATAGTAAGGCAATTAGATTATTTAGATTATATGTATTTTAAGAGCTATGGCAAGTAATCTCTCGCACCTTCAACTTTATGTTTTGGCGATTTTACCATTGTTTCCAAAAAGGGATATGATTTTGTTGGTAGCAAGATTGGCTACTATGGCATGCCACAATGAAATAAAAGGGAAGATTTTGATCCTGAACAATTCATTCACAGTGCCGAAATGACATAGAACTTAAAAAGATATGAGCCTGAATTCTTTGTAGATGATGTGATTAGAAACTATGATGAATTTCAAGCAATGTTGAGAAAGGCTACATATAACAAGGTAATGATGGAAAAGGCATGGAGGAAAGCAATAATCCATTATATATAGAATCCTTTCATGAAATACAAGACCCTTATGAAAAAATTGAGCAATTAATTGTACATGAAGAAGAATTGACCAAAGATGTACCCCTCATAGCTTTCAAGAAAATAAGAGGTGCTTGTTCTAGAAAACAAGATGAAAACATTGTCCCATTAAGTCATTCATCACCACAACCCACTCTGGATGTTAGCTTCTCAGTTGACACTCCTATTACAATTGAAGATGGCATTGAAGAGGAGGATGAGGTCACACAAATAACTACTCCTACCATCCCACGATATGAATTACCTCTAGAAAGGAGTATAGTCTCATTTGAAGCCTCAGATAAACTCTCTAATGATGTAATACATTGTGCAAGTCGAGAGTTCATTTCAGATGATGCATTTGTTCAAACCCCATAGTTTAATTCATTTATGAATACAAAGGAAAAATAATAAGAGAGAGAATGAAGGAAATTAATCATGAGTAAGAAGTTAATGCTCTAAAAGAATTACAAGAAGAAGTTGATAGTGAAATGTAAAGTATCACCTCTAAAAAGGGAAAGAGCAATTACAAGAGGTTGGGTCATGCTTCTCCCAGGATGGGATATCAGTTTAGCGATAGTCTTTGATAGTTTCATGAGAAGGGAAAATAAAACCTTATAGCTGATAGATGAAGCTAGTGACAAGATTTATACTTGCTCAGGGTATAATCCAAATAATGCTACCTTATAGATTTGGGCTCTATACCCAGCAAGGAAGAGGCCCACACTTATTGATAACCCTAACCAAGTATTTAGTCATCTTTTAGTACAACGAGTGGGAGATGCAAATCCTATTGAGACCATTGAATTGTATGTAAATGTTGCTAAATTCACTAAGGCTCAAATTTGAAAATTGATAAGAGATAACAAGGGGCTTGCTTCTGAAAATGAGAGGTTTGAATCAAGAAGTGATTAATTATAGAGACAAGTTTCCTTCCTCTTCTGGCCTTTACTCTCCATTGATAGATTGTGAAAGAAAGGTACTTGAAGCTATCTGAAATGATGTGGTGGAAACAAAAGTATGAAATGACTTAGAAAAAAACATGAAGAGTTGAGAAAGGAATTAAAGACAAATAAATTTGAAATGGCTTTAGAGTTGGTAAGAAAAATATTTGACAAAATGTTCAAGAAATCTGATTAGGTTTGGATTATCCACAGTAAGACATTTCCAGCCTAGCAAGAGCATAATAGATTATATAGTATAATAAAAGAAATAAAGGAACAAATAAAATCCAAAGAGAATATTGATGAACATGTGTTTCAGGAATATAAAGAACTGATGAATATGCATGACCATTTCCACACCATACTGATGCAAGAAATTGGTGATTTCAACCAGTTTATGAGTATGGCTTTACCAAACTTCTTCAGTGATGAAAGAGAGCTAAAGGAGTAAGATGTATGGAAGAATGAAATTTCTCAATATTTACCAATGGTCCTTGATGAAATTAATGATGAAGAAAGAGTAATGGAGAAGACACATATGCAATTGGAGCTTGGATCTTTACTCTCAAATATGCTATGAAAGATATTATTATCAACACCAATACATATGCTAAAATAGGATACATCGAGCACCTATCTAAAGTTAATTTTTTTATCACTCAAATAAAGTAAGAAGAAGGGGACATCAAATTTTCACAAATTTTGATGCCTTATGATGTAGTATGGACCTTGAATAGATCTTTAGTGATCACGAGTCCCTGATAAAGATTAATGGATCGTGGTGCATCACAAATTATTTGTGGACTTCTCAGTTTTATTATTTATGTCTAATGCAGTTGTTAGCATTTTAGTTAAGAAACAACACAACTTTTTGTAAAGGCTTGAAGCTTGTCACTTCCCACATATATAAGGGAAACCAAGGCCTAATTGAAAATTATTATATTAGGATTATCAATAGAGTAGCAACCATATTAGCATATATGTTATCAAATAAAAGACTTTTGTTATACAATTTACCATTTTTGAAGTAAATACAATGGAGAAGAAGTTTTGACTGAATGGTTAAATTCTGGTGTCAATTGTTTTTCGATAATATACCACTATTTAGCTATCTCCAGTTTGGTTCTTTCTTGTTATTTAAATTGGTCTATCAAGCTTAATTTATCAAGGCATATTTGTTGTTCTTGTGTGATTTAAATTAATTGGTTTCTTCAAAAGAATAAAAAATACTTTTAATAAGTCATAGTAATCTGAGAGTATCATTTGGATTGATAAGAAGAGCCCTATAATCGATAAAATTATCATACTATCAGGTATGTGCAAGATCATCATGGAAAAAACAGGCCCTTAAGTGGCGAAAAAATTAGAAAAATCAGAGTTAGGAAACTTGATGAAAAAATTTGAATAAGTTATCTATATTATTTCAAAAATATGTAAGAATAGAATTTGTAGCAAATTGAATGTAGTTTCTAAACTACTAGGTTTATTTTAAAAAAAACTATTTGGTGAAAATATGAAATTTCAATGCAATAGCACTTAAATTTCAGGGAAAAAATAAGAAGTAGGTGTTTGTCTGACCACCCTAACCACAATAAAATGATAATATTTTTTGTAAGATTTTAGAAATAATTAGAGGACTTATGTCCCAATGTGATACATATTTTTTCGTAATTTTTTTCCAAGTAAATAATTAATTATGAATTTTTTATTACAACTTTTAAAAAATATAAAAAATCGTATGTTTGACCACCTTAACTTGGTCAAAACTTCATGATTGTTTTTTTTTTAATCCTATAGTATGTGAAGCATATAATGTGACACATGTTTCAGATTCAAAAAATGTGATACCATTTGAAAGCTATAGATGTTTTTCAATCAGCCTATCAATCAGGTCTTTACTTGTAATTCAAATAGAAAATGAATAATAATTATTTATTAAATTCAAAGTAAAGCATAATTTATATTGGTGGAAAGCTGAGAATCTCCTTTAGAAACCCTTTTCATTTCATCAGTTTTGGGTAAAAAAAAAGTTGTCAACCACATACCCTACACATACCCATCATATCACCACTTTTTGGCCCATCATGATCCTGCACATACCCTATCTCCAATTTGATTCTATCTTGTTATTCAAATCAAAAGTATATTTGGTTTGTTAGGGCACACTTGTTGCTTTTGTGTGATTTAGTTAATTGTTTCCTTAAAAAGGATATAAACTTCCTATTAATTAATCACAGTAAGCTGAAAAGAATCATTTGGATCGGTAATAAGAGTCTGATAGTTACATTATTGCACATTTAAGCCAGTCATAAACTTCTAAAAGTTCCAAACAATTCAAATTATAGCCAATAAGTTAGTCACATATTTGTGATTCCCCCTTAGTTTGCTTATGTTTGGACAACTTTTTAGATTTGCATCTGGACTTTATGATGTGTTTGTTAGACCTTATGTTACTGTTTGATAGACATTATGACTCTATGGGATGCTATTCAAACTTGGTGATATTTTGAGCAGTACATGTTGAGACTATTTGATAATATTTTGATGCTTAGCTTAGTGATATTGATGACATTATGATGTTAGTTTGATGATAATGTGATATCTGATGTTCTTATTTATATCATGTTTAGTAGATTAGCTGATTGCTTGTTGAATATCATGGATATGGTGATGTAATGTCTGGATAAATGTATGAGTTATCATGTTGTGATATTAGTTGTTATGTGTCGGTGATGGGGACAGTATCACATCACTCGCTTGTGAGCGCCCTACGACTCTGTGATTTCCCCATCACGGTGTGACTAGTTATTTCTTTATGTACATGCTCAACCTTTCATTTTGCTATAGGTTTCAAGTACAGGGCATTGACTCCACCTAATTATCAAGTCTAAGCATGCCAGAGCCCAATGGAGTTGTTGTTTAGAGGTTACACTGGGTCCCCTATGTCAAGCCATCGTCCTCGTTGAGGATGAATCCTTGTTACCACAATCCCATTTGAGAGGTTTGTTTGTATTATTTTTCTTTCGTTGTCATCGCCTTATTTTCGTTTTTCTTTTGGTCAGTATCGTTGATTTTTCCATCTTGAGTCATGCTTGAACTTATTCTTTTATCGATTATCTCATTATATTTAAATTGATGAAATGAAAGGTTTAATATGAAAGTCTAATTAAATTAAACAATAAAAATTTAAAACAAATAAGGTATTTAACTCTAATAGATTAAGATTTATTGTTAAGATAGAATATTTAAATTATATATATATATATAAATGTATATATATAGTAATATGTTGTGAAGACAAACCTTATATGTAATCTAAAATAATAAATTAATAAATAAAAAGGCATATTGTGTGTGCAAATTTAATTGAAAGGGAAAAATTATATGAAATTTGGAAAGGAGGAAATTGAAATTAGTGGAGGAATAAAATTAGTTATGAGAGATTAATTGAAAGGGAGTGGAGTTAACTCCATAGGGGAAATTGGCCTTTTATTTCTCATGGAGGAAAACTAATTCTTATTTTTGGGGATTGTTGTGAATGTCTGGTTGGGTTTTCTAGAAGCTTTCTCTATTTTCTGGAATTTCCTTGAATTTGGAAAATCTCTGAAGTAGTTCTAGAAATCTTGGGGTCTTTCAGTAGTTGTGATATTTGGATTTATTTGAGTTGCAAAAGGGAATCTTGGAAGTAGCTAGAAGTAGACTCTTGGTGTTTTTGTCTAACATCTGTTACCAGCTCAATTGTTCAAATTTATCCAGGTTTTCCTTATTTAATCATTCTATTATGAAATTTTTGTTGACTTGGCTAGAAAATGGTAGCTTGTTTCTTGAAAATGTATTATTTAATTTCTTGAAATCTCATTGAGGTCAACATGTGTTGTTATGTTTAATGTTCATACTAAAATAGACTATATATAGTTATATGGTTTTTTAAGCAACCAGTAATGGATTTAAGAATACTTTGTTTGAAACAATTCAATTTAGTTGTAGACTTTATTCAGCTTCATTCCTCATAAAAATAAATAAACCATCACCCTATATACTCTTATGTTCAAATAAGAATGTGTACCTATATGCCCGCCCCTTATTCTTATAGTTTTCCAAACCTTTATATGTCATTTTTTCTTCCTTCAATCTCTAAAAACATTAGATATATATTCTTCGATGGATAGTGGTGTATCGATTAGTTGGTATTGAATTGATATTTGTTAAGTTAGGTGTAGATTCCTATAGATTTTCCATTGCTTCATGTGTTATGTGATTCATGGATATTCCAAACCTTGGTTGTCAGTTTTTGCACCTTCTGGCTATTATCTGTGGTCACAGTGGATAGTACCTTAGTGCTCTTTGAAAACACAGTGAATGCAAATTTGATGATCACCTGTTAAAGTCATCACCCCTATTTAGGTCGCCTCATTTACATTCCTCTTTAAAATCTGGTGTCTTTATCCTTGTCTTCACGCATTTTCTTATGTGAGTCATAAAATCTATATCTTAGTGAATCGAGTTTGCTATTGAGTCGGTGCCCTGTATGCTCCTTTATTTTATTATAAATTTTCTTCCTGTATGCTTGCTTCTTATTCCTTTTATTTTTTGACCTTAATTTGTCATCTTCCATTCCTTCAATCTATAAAGCTTTAAATATATGTATTTTCCAGTGATTAGAGTAGATATCAATTAGCTAGTGTGAAAACAAAACTTGTTTAGTTTTGAGATTTTATTGCCTTCTTTGGTCATGCCAGTTAGATCAAAGGTCACAAATTTCATTGAATTGATCTACTATTTAACTTTAGTTTCAAGATTGTTGTTAAATTTTTGGCAACAATATAAGCGTCGTTTGAAATCCATGCATGTCATTTAATCGATGCTAAACTTTAGGCAGTAGGTTGTTTATTTAATACTATGGCTTGACATATTCTTTGTAGGAATCGACTGAATGGTACCTCCAGTGTTTATCAATAATTCCTAATAGTTTCAAACTAGGTCGCCGCCTATTGTCAAGTCATTAATTAACTATCACTGAAGCATTCAATTAATTGTGGTACAAAATTAGAGCATAGGGTTGTAAGAATTGGTGCGAATAATTTGTATTAACTCTAATTTGAGATAGGATAATGCTAGCTTGTGTTGCATGTCGATGCTAGAGAAGAACTTCATGTTTTAGCTTCAAACTATGTTGTGATCTCATCCTTTATTCCTTTAAATTAGTGTATGATAGAACCGATAGTTAGTGGAAAAGTTTCTCATATAGTTGGTCAGTGCTCTACTTGGCTCTTGTTATCTCTATGTTCTTTATCTGATGGGTATAAGGCAATGGATATTTGGTATAATTATAGTTTTATATGTATGTTTATTGAAGAAGGATAGGTCCCTTCATTTGTGTATAGATTACCGACAGTTGAACAAGGTGACAATAAGGAATAAATATAATTGTTGTCGAGGATAGATGACTTATTTGATCAAATTAAGGGTTCCAAGGTATTCTCGAAGATTGATCTGAAATTAGGTTATCACCATTTGTGCATCTTCGAGGTAGATATACATAAGACTGCATTTCATACTTGATATAGACACTATGAATTCATAGTGGTGTCGTTTGGGTTAATGAATGCACCCTCAGTTTTTATGAGTTTGATGAATGGTGTGTTTTGCACCTACCTTGACTGATTTGTGTTGATATTCTTAGATGATTTATTGATCTATTCCAGGACTATGGAGGAGCATGAGGATCAGCTGAGATAGGAGTTATAGTGTTTGAGAGGGAATCAATTGTATGCTAACTTGTCGAAGTGTGAATTCTTCAAGACAGAGGTGAAGTATCTAGGACATGTTATATTTGGTGAAGTCATTGTTGTGGATCCTTCAAAGATCCAAGCTATCATTGATTGGCTTGCACCTACTAATGTGTTAGAGGTTCACAATTTTATGGGATTGGCAGGTTATTACTGATAGTTTTTATAGGGGTTTTCGAGGATAGCACACCCCATTACTTCTCTTTAGAGGAAAGGGAAGAAATTTGTTTGGTCAGAGTAGTGTGAGGTAGCTTTTTATACTCTTAAGGAGAGATTGAATAGTGCTCCTATCTTACTTCCTAATCCTTCTAGGGATTTTGTAGTGTGTACGAATGCTTCCTTGGAGGGTATAGGAGTTGTGTTGATGCAAGAGGGACGCGTGATTTCCTATGAGTCTCACAAACTCAAGAATCACAAACTAAATTACCCTACACATGATCTTGAGTTTGCCACTATGGTACATGCTTTGATGAGGTGGAGACACTTTCTTTTGGGGCATAGATTTGAGCTGCACATGGATCATTGTAATTTGCAATACATTTTTACGTAGCCCAATTTGAATGCCAGGCAGAGACGATGGATGGAGTTCTTATGCAAATATGATTTTGAGGTGAAGTTCATCCAAGGAAAAGAGAATGTGGTAGTAGATGCACTTAGTAGGCGGAGACATGAGTTATCGATAGTGACTCTTGGTGTGGATTTGAGGAGTCAGATACTTTCAGCACTTCCTTCAGATGGTTGGTATTAGGAGGTGAAGATTGAGGTGGATTTAGGCAGAGCTTTAGAGGGCAAGTTTGTAGGATATTCCTTGGATTTAGATGGTCTTTTGAGGCACTTGGGTCATATTTATGTACCATCCACTAGAGATCTTCGCTCTTTGATCATGTTTGAGGCACTTGGGTCATATTTATGTACCATCCACTAGAGATCTTCGCTCTTTGATCATGTTTGAGGCACATTGGGCATCGTATTCAGTGCATCCTAGGGTCAAAAAGATGCACACTGATCTTCGACGGCTATACTTTTGGGCCAGTATGAAGAGAGACATAACTGATTTTGTGTCTTGGTGTCTATAGTGTCAGAGAGTGATGGTTGAACACCAACATCTTGTAGGACTTTTGTAACCTCATTTGGTTTTGGAGTGGAAATGGGACATTATCTCAATTGATTTTATAGTTAGTTTTCCCATTTCTTCACATCGGCATGATGCCATTATGGTCACTGTGGATAGATTGATGAAGGTGGCTCACTTCTCTCATGTCTGTTCCTCTTACAATGCTTTATCAGTGGTTAGAGTCTTCATAGAGGACATTATCATATTATAGGGTATTACTTGTTGAATCATTTCAGATAGAGATCCTGTGTTTACCTCAACACTCTGGTTGTCCCTACAACATGCTTTGGGGACTCAGTTGAACTTTAGTTTAGCTTATCACCCAGAGAAAAATGGGTAGACCGAGAGGATCAATCATATCCTTAAGGACATGCTTTGGATGTACGTCATGGATCAACAGACATGATGGAAGGACTACCTATATCTAGTAGAATTTGCATATAATAATAGTTATCACAGTTCTATTAGCATTCCTCCCTTTGAGGCATTATATGGTTGTTTATTTCAGACCCCGTTTAGTTGGGATCGTTTGGAGGACAGGGTTTTGTTGGGTCCAGAGATGCTTCAGGAGATGGAGCAGCAAGTGGTTCAGATTAGGGAGCATTTAGTGGTGGCTCAAAATTCACAAAAGAAATATGTCGATGCTCATAGGGTGGATTTTCAATTCTCAGTTGGCGATAGGGTGTTTCTATGTGTGTGTTCATGAAAGAGTCTTATCCGTTACAGAAAAGGCTCTAAGATCACACCACATTTCATCAGACCTTTTGAGATCTTGGAGAGGATTGGTCCTACAACATACCATCTTTCTTTTCCACCCAGTCTCTTGCACATAAATGATGTATTTCATGTTTCATTACTTAGACCATATTATCCTGATATATCTCACATCCTCGATTGGAATGCATTACAAATAGAGGATGGACATATGGATTTGGAGCCCGTAGGCATCACTCAACACAAGAGACTCACACTTAGGGGATGAGACATAGAGCAGGTTAGGATCCAGTGGGATCTGAACAATTAATCTTCGGCTACCTGGGAGGATGCTTCTAGGATGAGAGAGCTTTATCTTTATCTATTTATAGGCTTCCAGGAGTAATATTGGTCCTAGTGGGAGGATGTGATGCTCCCTTAGTTTGCTTATGTTTGGACAAATTTTTAGATTTGCATCTAGACTTTATGATGTGTTTGTTAGACCCTATGTTATTGTTTGATAGACGTTATGACTCTATGGGATGCTATTCAGACATGGTGATATTTTAAGGAGTAGATGTTGAGACTGTTTGATAATATTTTGATGCTTAGCTTAGTGATATTGATGACATTATGATGTTAGTTCAATGATAATGTGATATCTGTTCTTATTTATATCATTTTTAGTTGATTAGTTGATTGCTTGTTGAATATCATGGATATGATGATGTAATGTATGAGCTATAATGTTGCATGTTGTGATATTAGTTGTTATGTGTCGGTGATGGGGACAGGGTCACATCACTCACTTGTGAGAGCCTTGCGACTTTGTGATTTCCCCATCATGGTGTGACTGGTTATTTCTTTATGTACATGCTCAACCTTTCATTTTGTTGCAGGCTATAGGTACAGGGCATTGAATCCACCTAATTATCAGGTCTGAGCATGCTAGATCCCAATGGAGTTGTTGTTCGGAGGCTACACTAGGTCCCCCACATCGAGCTATCATCCTTGTCGAGGCGAATCCTTGTTACCACAATCCCATTTGAGAGGTCTATTTGTATTGTTTTGCTTTCATTGTTGTCATCTTATTTTTGTATTGCTTTTGGTTGGTATCATTGTTTTTTCCATCTTGAGTCATGCTTGAACTTATGCTTTATTCGATTATCTCATTATATTTAAATTGATGAAATGAAAGGGTTAATATAAAATTCTAAGTAAATTAAAGAATAAAAATTTAAAACAAATAAGGTATTTAACTTTAATAGATTAAGATTTATTGTTAAGATAGAATATATATATATATAATTGTATATATATATAGTAATATGTTGTGAAAACAAACCTTAATGTAATCTAAAGTAATAAATTAATAAATAAAAAGGTATTTGTGTGTGCAAGTTTAATTGAAAGGGAAAAATTATATGAAATTTGGAAAGGAGGAAATTGAAATTGGTGGAGGAATAAAATTAGTTACAGGAGATTAATTGAAAGGAAGTGGAGTTAACTCCACAGGGGCAATTGGATTTTTATTTCTCATGGAGGAAAACTAATTCTTTTTTTTGGGGATTTTCGTGAATGATTGGTTGGGCTTTCTAGAAGCTTTCTCTATTTTCTGGAGTTTCCTTGAATTTGGAAAATCTCTTAAGTAGTTCTAGAAATCTTGGGGTCTTTCAGTAGCTATGATATTTCAAGTTATTTGAGTTGCAGAAGGGAATCTTGGAAGTAGATGGAAGCTAACTCTTGGGATTTTTGTTCGACATCTATTACCAGCTCAGTTGTGCAAATTTATCCATGTTTCCATTATTTAATCCTTATGTTCTAAAATGTTTGTTGACTTGGCTAGAAAATGGTAGCTTGTTTCTTGAAAATGTAGTATTTTATTTCTTGAAATATCATTGAGGTCGACATGTGTTGTTATGTTTAATGTTCATACTAAAACAAACTATATATAGTTATATGGTCTTTTAAGAAAATGGTAATGGATTTAAGAATACTCTATTTGAAACAATTCAATTTAGTTGTAGACTTTATTCAGCTTCGTTCCTTATAAAAAATATATATATTTCCCTGTATACTCTTACATGTTCAAATAAGAATTTGTACATGTATGCTTGCCCCTTATTCTTATTATTTTCCAGATATATGTCATTTATTTTCCTTCAATGTCTAAAAACATTAGATATATATTCTCCAATGAATAGTGGGGTATCGATTAGTTGGTATTGAATCGAGATTTGTTAAGTTGGGCATAGATTTCTATAGATTTTCCATCGCTTCATACTTTATGTGATTCATGGATATTCCAAACCTTGGCTGTCAATTTTTGCATCTTCTATCTATTATTTGTGGTCATGGTGGATAGTGCCTTAGTGCTCTTTGAAAATGTAGTGTATGCAATTTGAAGATCACTCATTAAAGCCGTCACCCCTGTTTAGGTCATCCTAATTTACATTCCTCTCTAAAATCTAGTGTCTTTATCCTTGTCTTCACATATTTGCTTATGTGAGTCATAAACTCTATGTCTTAGTGAATTGAGTCTGTTATTGAGTCGATGCCCTACATACTCCTTCATTTTATTAGAAACCTGCTTTTTGTATGCTTGCTCCTTATTCCTTTTATTTCCTGACCTTAATAATTCATCTTCCAATCCTTCAATCTGTAAAGCCTTAAATATATGTATTTTTTGGTGATTAGAGTAGATATCGATTAGCGAGTGTAATAACAAAGTTTGTTTAGTTTTGAGCTTGTGCTGCCTTATTTTGTCATGCCAATTAGATCAAAGGTTACAAATTTCATTGAATCAATTTTCTATTTAACTTTAGTTTCAAGCTTGTTGTTAGATTTTTGGCAATGATATAAGCATCGTTTGAAATCCATGCATGTCATTCAATTGATGTTAAACTTTAGGCAATAGGTTGTTTATTTAATATTGTGGCTTATCATATTCCTTGTAGGAATCAACTGAATGGTAACTCTAGTGTTTAGAAATAATGCCTAATAGTTTCAAATTTGGCTGTCGCCAATTCTCAAGTTATTAATTAATTATCACTGAAGCATTCAATTAACTGTGGTACAAAATTAGAGCTTAGGGTTTTAAGAATTGGTGCAAATCATTTGTGTTAACTCTAATTGGAGATAGGATAATGCTAGCTTGTGTTGCATGTCGATGCTAGAGAAGAACTTCTCGTTTTAGCTTTAAACTATGTGATGTGATCTTATTATTTATTCCTTTAAACTAGTGTATGACCAAACTAATATTTAGTGAAAATGTTTCTCATATAGTTGTTCAGTGCTCTACTTGACTCTTGTTATCTCTATGTTATTTGGCTGATAGGTATAAGGAAATGGATATTTGGTATAACTAGAGTTTTATGTGTATGTTTATTGACAAATTGCAATGGGTTAAATATTATAGAGCAATAGTATATACATATGTATATATATATATAATTATATACATATAAAATGACATGTTTATAAATGTGTATATATATATATATAAATGTAAATGTGTGTATATGTATTTGTATCTTTGTGTGAGGTTACATTGATGCAGCATAATATTCTTAATTTCAATTTTTGTATGGTTTTAAATAAATTTTAATTTATATATATATAAGTATAGATATATAAATATATATGTGTGCAATTATGTGGGTTTAAGTGAACTTAATTGTCATAATACTATTCTATAACAGCTATTATTTATTTGGGGAAAGATCCACCTATAAATGAATAAATAGAATTAGTGTATCCATGTCTTCGTATAGTTTGAATTTTTATTTTGAACAAGTTAATGGCTAATGTTGTTTCTTTGAATGGGGAAGATTGTAAAAACCGTGTGAGTTTTCCTATGGAGTAGGTTTAAGAGTCTTCTAGAGGCTAGGATGATTTATTCCTTTGATGGCCTTATTTGTTTAACTTGTTATGGGAGAATTTTATCATGACTATGTTATGAAGGTCATTCACTTTGCATGTTACATTTTTCTATGTGAATGTTTTTATGGACTTTGTGAGCAGGATGGGTTGATGCCTCGCTTTGAGTTTTGTTTGAGTATGTGTGTCATGCAAGTGGTTTTTTTTTCGGTTTCTGTGGTTTAAGGTTGGAAGTAGGGGATTGGCTTCCAATGGGGACCAGTGCACAAAGGGGCACTTGGAAAACCCATATGGAATTTTTTTAACAAGTGATAACATTAAATTGAACTAGAGGGATGGTAGCTCAAACATTAAGCAAGATAAGCTAATACCTTGCTCAACCTCAAGCTCTCATATAGGATTGAGGTGAGACGGGAAGGCCTAGAATGGCATAATCGACTACTTCATCTCCACTAGAGGTAGGTTCATTCCGCATAAGTTGGCATGAGGGGCCATAGTTTGATAGAGGATACCAGGATAACACAAGATGGGGGCTAGGGCCTAGGAAGAACTACCTAGATAACCTATGACCACTTATGTGATGATACTTCCCCTACGACAACCGTGAGTACCTTTATTTATTTTTTTACCTTGAGTATCTATGTGCCTCTGGAAGTACAATCATTGATGTTGTTGTTGTTGATGTGTTCGTCTTGAGTTGTGAGTTATGTCAACCTTTTTATGTCTAGTCCTTGTCTATTAGTTATGGTGGGACCCCTTGTTACCTCCTAGCACGGGGGGTGAACCTTTGGGTTCACATGGTTGGGTGGAACGTGTTACATTCTCCATTGTGTTCCCTTCATGCATGTGATGTGGCGACTTCATCTAATCCATTTGCTTCTGCTTTGTATCTACTCTTGGGAGTTTGATCATGGTACATGTAAATGTATTGTAACTTTATCATGTTTCATGTATCTTATATTGGGCACTCCTCACTTGTATCGAGGAAATATTTTTGTAAATATTGTAATTGAAACACTAAATTTATGTACCTCATGTATGTATAGAATTATGAAAACAAGTGACATTATACATGTTAATTGAAATGAAGTAATGAGTTATTCTCTTATGTTTATAGAATGGATGTTTCTCATGGTTCATATGATCATTTGGGATGAGTAATGTTATGCTTAATGATGATTAGTGTTTGGTTGTTAATAAGTTATTTGGTTTTATGAATTTTGGAATTTAAGTAATGCATGTCATGCACCCTAGAGGAACAAGGATAATAATTAAGATTATGTCAATTTCATTTGCACAACATTGCACTTGAGAAAAAAAAATGTTTGTTTTTCATTTAGGTTTTTTCCTCTAGGGTTCTTAGTGGGGGTGTTACAATATCATTCACCTCTTGACTCTATCATTCCAATAAGAGTAGACACTGGTCATACCCATACCATTTCAAAATCTACAAAATCTTATTTATACTTTCACATTTTAAATTTGAGTACTAGGAGTAGGAGTAGCTATTAAGTTTTCATCTATTGTACATTTCATGCCACTATGGGTAGATCCCTAAATTCAATTAAGTCACACAACTATTAAATATGCTTCAATTATCATGGTTCACCCACCTAGGTTTAGCAAATCCTGAAGTGTGGGGAGTCATCAACCACATAGGTTCACTCTGTTCATTAGTTCAAAAATTGTAAGTCTGCCCATAGAGCCTGGCATCCTCTTAGGATTTACAACCTACATTTTTGAGACCTAACAGATTGGTGACTTTGTTGGGGGATAACCACAAAAAATCCAGTAGCATACCATCCTACCTCATAGATTCATTCAGATTTTTTTGATTCCATTTTCAAATCAGAAACCCATATTTGTGTAGTCATACCTTCATACACTCAGCAAGACTCTATTGCGATAAACCAATAACAATTCCATCTAGACCTTAAAACCAATATCATTTTCGTACTCTTGAAAAGGTAGGTGGCAACTCTATCAAATCTCTAAGATCATTGTATGACTCAAAAATTGAACATTAGATCAAAAAGAATAGATCTAAGAAATCAAAGAATTACCATATCACCTAAAATGGATGGTAGAAGATCTCTACATAAAGGAAGTCCAAAGAAAAATGAGGGCAAGTGGAGAGACAAAAGGGGGCCAACCCATCCAAGGTTACTGCTAATAGGGGTGGAGCAACATCTAGCCAACCAAAGGTTACACAAACTAGTAACCAAAGTAATCAACAAGATACAACAGAACAACCACTCATTACACATAACAGTTTTAGCCCTCTATATGGATAATAATTACAAAGTGACAAAGGGTATCCATCAAGGGATCATAGTATTCACTACTTTGAGAATGATCCTCAAAATATGAATGAGCTTCAAGCACAGTGGGAATTTGAAAGACTAAGAAACCAAGAAGAATATGATTACAAAATGACACTCCAAAGCATAGAAGGAACTCAATATGAGCCAATAGATCAAATGGTATCTAAAAAAACTTGTGATACTCCCTAAGAAGACACAATTATTGTTGAGGAGATACTACAAAGTATACAAGACATACAAGAGAAAATTAGGCTCACCTGTCTCAGGGAAGAAGAAGAACGAGCAAAATAGGAATTACAAGAAACAGAATCCCAAAACAAAAGTAGCTCAAAATATATACCACCCCACAAACAAGGTGGGTATGCCACCACAAGTAACTTCCAAGGCTCACAATAGAATACATGTGTCCCAAAGGTTTCAAAAGTACCTTGCCATGCAATAGGAAATCCAAGCAATACTAATTATGTGTAGCATAATATCCCAACGCAAAATTCACAACCACAAAATATTTTCCAATCTGCAACCAACACCTACCCACCTCCTAGCCAACAATATATCCCACCCCACCAACACCAAGTACCTCAAAATATCCAAGAAAATATAAACCATTGCTATAATATACAACAATATGTGCCTCATTATCAAGGACCCCATTACCAACCTAATAATCCTAACCAAAACCCCTATTTATAGGCCCCCCAAATGTAAATAGATACAAACAACTAGATCTAACTAGGAACCCTATATGCTTGTATCCAATTGGTAATGATTTAAGAAGTGCAATCTCAAAATTTTATGGAAACAATGCTATCACAACTAAAGAAAATATAAGAAATTTCAATGCATTTGTACAGGAATTTGGTATGGAGTATGAAGATGTTCTCATGAGGTTATTCATGATGTCTTTAATTAAAGAAGCTAGGGATTGGTTTAACAACTTTCCTAATGCTTCAATCACTTCCTTAGAATATTTCAAGAATCAATTCAGAGAACAATATGGAAATCAAAGTGCCCTAAATTTTTCCATCCATGAATTGATGAATATCCAAAAATATCAAAATGAATCTATTTTTTATTTCAACCAAATATTCTCCAAAATATGCAACAAAATACCACCTAGATTGAATCCCACCAATGTTATGGCTTTGTCCATTTATTTAAAATAATTTGACCCTAAAACTAGATATGAGCTTAGAAACAGATTCCCTAATAGCCTAATAGAAGCACAAAAAGTTGCTACAAATATTGACAATAATAGTAAAGCTATTGATATGATCAACAAGAGAGATATCATCAGGACCCCACAGAACCCCAACAACTACCAAAACAAGCAAGAAAACCAATATAGAAATGAAATACCAAGATTACATGGCATTCCTTATCACACCAATTGGAAGGATGGTAGACCGGAGGAAAGTAATCAAAGACAAAATTTTAAGGACACCTCTAATCCTTTGAAGAAGCATGGAACATATATGGTGGAAAAAGGTCCATGGTGTTTGACATGTAACTTGCCACATGCATCAAGATATTGCATAGTAGCCCAAGCCATACAAGAAAATGAATGCTCTCATGAACAGGACAAAGATGATCATACCATAAATATGCTAGGATGGGGACCTCATCAAATAGATAATGAATAGTCATATTTTGAAGAAGGCTTCAAGTATGATGTCAATAATCAGAGATACAATTTCAACATGGTCCAACAAGAAGTTTTATCTAATTAGGAGGATAATGAGGAAGAAACTATATATACATCTAACACCACATCACAGTTCAAGTTAAGGACACTAATGGAAGAAGAAAAAAGGGCCATTACCTTAGATGTTGTGGCAAGAATCAAAGGTAGTTATAAATTGAGGAACAAGAGAACAAATGTTGTTCACGAAACACCTAGAGGCTTGTTCATAAAAGAAAAAAACTACGAGGAAAAGGCCCATGATAATCAAAATAAAGGAAAGGACTACAAAGCCATACCAAAAGAAATTTTGAAGGTGGAAGAAGGGAAGGTAGTAGAGAATGCTAAAATAAAATATGAGGAGAAGAATGCCACTAAGAAAGAGAAAATTGCATAATTAGTGATCACTCCTTCATTTGACATAACACAAGCATTGTCTCAGGTCAAAATGTTTGTACCATTACTAGAGATGATGAGGGTTGATGAATATAGAAATACTACTCATAAACTAACCTCCAACATGTCTAGTAAGCAGTAGGATCAAACTAAAGTTAAAAGAAACAACATAAACAATGTTGAACAAGAAGCCACAAAAACACCAAAAGTGTACTTGGGTGATACTATTACAAATAACCCCTCCCAAGTAGATCCATTCTACATGACACTATTGATAAATAACAAGCTAGTAAAAAATTTTATGATCGATTTAGGGGCAACGATAAATATTATACCTATGGTTGTTATGAAGGAATTGGGTGTATGGGTGAACAATACTTATGGAAAATGTTATGCCATGGATAATAGGTCAGTCCTAGTGCTCAGAGTAATATGGGATGCAAAATTAAAATTGGTAGCATACACTGAGGCAACATATAGAACTAGCATCATTGTGGTAGATACTCCTCATTATGCAATGTTATTTTCCAGGCAATGGACCGTTGCAGTAGGAGGAAATGTCCTACTAGACCTATCATATGCTACCATACCACTAAATGGAAAAGAAGTCAAATTGTATGGGGAACCTAGCTTAGAGCATGTTATAGAGAATTTCTATCCCAACCAAATTAATTTCTTTTGTGATGTGGATCTTGGAAACTTCAGGATTGAAAAATATCAACCAGAATAGCAGAATACAGAACTAATTAACAAAGAGGCTCAACTAGATGTTAAGGGAATATGGTAGATGTACTTTTATGGGGCATACAAAAAAGGTGGAAACAACACTGGGATAGTATTTATTTCACTTTCTGGCAAGATGTTCAAGTACTCATTCTTGTTAACATTTGGATGCACCAACAATATAGCTGAATATGAAACATTATTGTTAGTCTTGAACATTACTGCAAGATATGGGATTAAGTTGCTAACAATATTTGGAGATTTTGAATTGGTTGTCTCCCAAGTCAGGGATAAGTACTTATCAAAGAATAAAATACTAAAACAATTCAAGAATGCAGTCTTGGATACCATTGAATTATTTGATGCATTCTCACTAGACTAGATTGAAAGGTCTAAAAACATAATGGAAGATTTCTTGACTAATATGGCTCTAAAACGAGATGATATTACATTAGCGGGAATCATAGAAGTTGAATTCAAGACAAGATTTGTTGTACCAAAAAAAATGTACAACTAGAAGGTATTCAATGATGATGAATATTTGATCAAGTACCTCTGCTATATTGATCAATATGAATCTCAGGAGATAGACTTCAACAGGGCTTTGTAGAGAAAGTAAATGGCAAAGAAACCATCTTTGGGTAGGAAGTAGTATAACTTAAAACAAACAAGATCCCAAAAGGGCTTGTGGCATTAGAAAGAGTATTCGATGGGCATGGTTGATTCAATCTGAAGCCTACACCTATTAAATAGGAAGATGTTGAAGAGATTAACCTTGGAACAAAACTTGCTCCTAAGAAAGTGTACATTGGAAAGAAGATCAATCCCGAAGTTAGAGAGAAGCTTATAGTCCTACTTAGGTAGTATAAACATGTTTTTTCCTAGTCATATGCTGATCTCAAAGCATATAGGGAAGATCTCTTTCAACACAAAATTCCATTAAAACCTAAGGCTAAGCCATTTAGACAAAAGCAACGACCCATAAATCCTACACTAGCACCAAAAATGCAGGAGGGACTTATGAAGTTAAGGGACAAAGGAATTATCAAACCAATTAGGCATTCCTCTTGGGTATCAAACCTGGTACCTATGAGAAAGAAAAATGGGGATATTAGGTTGTGTGTAGATTTTAGAAATCTAAATATGGCATCACTTAAAGACAACTACCCTCTGCCAAATATGGAGTCAATGCTACAAAAAGTAATAGGTTGTGAGCTATTATCCATGATGGATGGCTTTTAAAGACAACTAACTAGTTTGAGTCAGAACAATATAAAACTACTTCCACCACACCCTGGGGAACATATGTTTATGCGAGAATGCCTTTTGGTCTCACCAATGCTAGAGCGACATTTCAAAGGGCTATATATGTGGCCTTTGCTAACTTGATTAACTTTATCATGATGGTATATCAAGATGATCTAATGGCATATTCCAAGAAGGTAGAAGATCATTGTGCATATTTAGAGAAAATTTTCATTAGAGCACTAGAGTATGGTATTTCTCTAAACCTGAAGAAATGTCACATCCTTGTCACAAAGGGTAAGTTATTGGGGCATATTGTCTCAAAGGATGGACTACGAATTGATCCAGAGTGAGTAGAATCCATTTACAAAATCCCCATCCCAAAGACTATGAAATCCATCCAATCTTTCTTTGGACAAATTAACTTTGTTAGACAATTTATCTCAAACTTTATAGATATTGTAAAGCCAATCTCAAAGATGTTAAAAAAGGGGACAAAGTTTGATTGGATAGAAGAATCCATTGAAACCTTTAATTAAAATGGCTATCAAAGAGGTTCCTATATTAAAATCCTGAGAATTTGACAAATCCTTCCAAATATTTTCTTTTGCATCCTACACACAATAGCAATCGTAATGTTACAAAATACTAGTGATGGAAATGAACAGCCTAGTTCATTCTTTAGTAAATCATTACAAGGGGTTGAATTGAAGTATGACATTACTAAGAAACAAGTTTATGCCCTAGTTAAAATAGTTAAGGAATTCAAGCCTTACTTGGTGGGAGAAAAAGTCATTGCTTTATGTACCCAATGTTGTAGTAAAAGATTTTTCACAAATAGAGGTAACTGGAAGAAGGTGTCGTTGGATTAACTATATCCAATATTTTAACATCAATATCTAGATCACAAAATTAGTAAGAGAATAGGGGCTAGCAAAGTTGATGGTTGAGTCTAACCTAGAAGCCACATAGATTTGCATTGTGGAAGGGGAAGAAAATTGGGTGTCAAGCATAGAAAACACACAGTGGTACACTAATATTGCTTTCTACCTTTAACATATGAAATTTCCAAAAGGATTGAATGCTAATTGATGAGCCTATCTTATGGTCTAGTTTTGGGTAGAATTTATATTTATTTTCTAAAGATATCATGGACCTTGATGTTAAGTGTTGATATTTTTATGATATTTCATCAGAACTATAGACATTGGGCTTAATCTTATTTTTACAAATCTTTAATGAAATTGGCATGTTATATGGACTATCTATATTAATTTTTCATGTGGTTAATTAATGTTCTTTAAGGTAGTTATAGATATGCAATTATTGTGTGTGCTAACATTGCCATGCAGATATAATTTGAAGATACTAAATTGAGAAAGACACCGCCAGTTGGGCATTCACCATAACGTCTAGCAAGGAAGTCGTTCAAAGGTCAAAGGAGGTCGACAACAAGAGATTCCCCATGTAAATTGAATTTAACTACCTTGTAGTGGAATTTAATGTTGTTGAGCAATACTAGCGTTACTATTGTGCTAAATCTGCATACACGTCTAACTAGATTCCATGTGTGCATAATCGCCTCTCCATTTTCTCCGCTTTCCCTAAATTGGCATCCTCCCAGTTTGTGGAGTTGACCGCCTTGCTTATTTGGTAGTATAAATAAGAATTAGATGCTCCTTCTCACAAAGGTTGCATGATCTGATATTGCACTTGCATTCTTAGCTTTCAGTGATACAGTTACACTACTCTATTGTACTCATGTTTTCTGATGAATAAAGTGAAGTTCTAAGTTTGAGCATCTAAGTTTTTGTTAGTAGTAGAGGATACTCATCCAAGGGGTCCCACTTGCTAAGCAATCCATCCTTTAGCTTAGTTTATCCTAGTTATTACTTTATGTTCAGTAATTAGTTAAGAATTTGGCACTGACTGCTCCTATAGCCACTAGAATTCCATTATGTGATTGTTCCTATAGCCAAAGTAGACAAAGTAGTTTTCTGTTTGTTGTTTATATTTTCATTTATGTCATGAATTTCAAGCTTAGTATGGTTGTTGGTTGATGTTTAGCATTTATATTATCCCTTTCCAAGAAATTTACTTTTAGCATTGTGTCTTTCTTAGCTATAGAATGAAAATGGCTACTTTGAGCTCCTAGTGCACATACTGTGCTGACCCATTTCAAGTTCACATCCCTGGGTTGAAAATTTAAATGCACCTTCATCATGATTGAAATAGCTATTCAGGTTAGATTTCCAATCTCTGAATCATGACTATAAAGGCCTAGTTGTTGAATCATTATAGGAGGCCAACATTTGTCGTTGTTAGGCATGGCGTCAAACTAGGGAGTTCTTTGGAGTCATTGGTAGTTTTTCTTGTTGTAGTTTTTTTGGAAGTTGTTCTTAGTATACCCTCATTTAGGAAGTAATGACCCCCTTTATTCTTTACCAATTCTTTGTGTGAGTTGGCTTATAGTGAGTTGATATTGCATGCATAGAGGAAGGAGAAGGGATGCTTATGGGAGATTCCTTCTTAACAATCCTAATGCATTTCAGCTAGTTGAATATCAGAACCTGCCAAGAGAAGAAGAAGAAGATTCACACCCCTTCGCTAATGTATTTCTTGATTTGACTAGCTTTGAAGTTTCCTGAAGACCAAAATTAGCTTGAGAATCCCTTTTCTTTGGAACTACATTAAGCAGGCATGGGTGATGCAAATAGAAACAGACCTAACCAACCAACTTTTCCTTTCCCCATTTCCCATCAGAATGAAGTTGACAACATCAAAAATATCCCTACTTCAGTACTCCCCAAGTTTTATGGAATTTTCATAGAAAATCTTGATACCTTCTTGTTTGAGTTTAACATAATCTATAGGATTTATGACTATACCACCGATTCCCATAGGCTTAAGCTATTTCCTACCACTCTGAAAGAAGTTGTATTAAGATGGTTCATGAGCCTAGGTAGAGATACCGTGGAAACTTGGGAGAAAATGAAGACAAAATTCCTTGAGAAATACAAGGAGTATTGTAGGGGCAGTGACATGAGAGGAGGTGGCATTTTTAGGATTCAACAAAAGGAAGATGAGAGCCTAGAGGATTATATTGCAAGGTTTCTATTTTTCCTACCAAAATATCAACACCATACACTCAATGAAGACTCACAAAAGTTGCTTTTCTTGAGAGGAATCAATGAAAGCTGCATTGATGCCTTGGACCTGATGGGAGGAGGAGATATCTCCCAAGTTCTTTGGGAGGATATTAAGAAAATATGTCAGAACTACTTCAGGGAAGCTTCAAAGAAAGGGAGAGCTTACCAATCTTCCATGGGTAAGTCACCTACCAATGGAGTTTCAAGAATGGAGATTACTCATTTTCTGGCAGACTTCAAGCAAGACATTATAAATAATCTAGCTACTCAGCTAGATACACTTTAGGCCAAGAAGAAGCAAGAGGAGGTAGAAGCAATGTTGGTAGAGTATTGCCCTCATTGTAGAAAAAGAAGGACTGTAGATGCAAGATGTTAGCTAATATTGAAGGCCAAAATATTTCACCCAAGTTCAAGCCAATTTTGATTGAAGAAGATCAAGTCTACTATGTTGCACAAAAGAGGCCTTGGGCTCCAAGACAAGGTATTCCACCAAATCCACTCTCTTATATTGGGCCATATTTCAATTCCTATTCATCTAGTAACTAATGGCATCCCCCATATCCATCTAGCTATGGATGATATCCACCACAGCCTTGGGGTAACCCTCCAAATGCTTGGAAAAATCATCAAAACTCTGCACCTCAGTGGTAGCAACCTCAAGGGAATTGGCAGCCACCTCTAGGAAATTGGCAACAAACAAATAAATGGAGGGGAGGAAAGCAATGGCCTACCCAAACAACTAGTTACATGCAACCACCTTCTCAGCCCCATCAGCCTGCTATAATGCCTCCACCTACTAATTCAAACTAAAATGCACCTAAACCTACTCAGCTACCAGCTCGGCCCACACCCAATCCAAATAAAAAACCACAATAGTAGCCTGTATAATTTTTTGATTCAAATCAATTCCCTACATATGTTGTGAGTGTAAGTAACATCCACTTGCATTCAGGAACTACTTTACCAGCCCCTTCCAAGCCCATTATCATTGAGCTTCCTTGGAAGAGGAAGAGGAATCTCTAAATGATCCCATTTAGCCAAGTGCACCTAAAAATTCCAAAAAAGTCCAAGTCAAGCATACTAAACAAGAACCACCATTTCATTAGAGATTGGAAGTTTCCAAGAAGAAGGAAGAAAAGGAGGACACAACCTTTGATATCTTGGATCAACTGAAGCATATATGTGTCCAAATACCTCTATTTTAGGCCATAAAGGATGTCCCAATCTATGGCAAGACAATCAAAGAAGCATTCCTCAAGAAGCCAGGTAGGAAGAAGAAAGACCCTACTATAGTTCATGTGGTGGGACAGCTAGTTGACATCATGCTTGGAAAAGTGACTATCCCTAAGTATAATGACCTAGGTAGTCTTGTGGTAGTAGTTGTTATAAATAGAATTCAAATAAAGAATGCTCTGATTGATTTAGGAGTAGCAATAAATATAATGACCAAGGACATCCTACAACAACTAAGTGTTGCAAGCATGAGATCTACTCCTACTATCCTGCAACTTGTTGATAGTTCTACTGTTAAGCCTAATGGTATAGTGGAGGATCTTGTGGTGATTCTAGACTCTTGGGAGTACCCAACAGACTTCATGATTCTTTCTCCTAAAGCTACACTAGGAAGGTATCCCATTATACTTGGAAGGCCATGGTTAGAAACTAAAGATGCATATATTGGTTATCGGTCAGGTGACATGACCATTTCTGATGGGAAGACCACCAAAAATTATGTTCTTTATCCTCCTACTCAGCCATCCCATGATGAGGATAATCCTGTATGGCCACATGTTGGTCAAGAGGCTGAGGAAATTAATTATGTGGCACATCTTATGATGTTAGGAAAAATATCCTTCATGCAGCTTCAAGACAAAGATGAAGTATTGGTTAACATCATTCAAAACCATTGTGAAGTGGAGGAAGCATCATCTTCTCATTCTGCTACCCCAGTCAAGACACTTTTTCCTACTCTTCCTACAACCACTATTCCTATAGACGTTTTTCTTGCAGGCCACTCTTCCTACAGCCATTGTTCCTGCAAATAGACTTCCTGCAGCAATAGGTATGTCCCATACATTGCTTCCATATGAACTCAAGGTACCATGTGTTAATGAAGAAAATATGATAGAGTCAACTACACAAGTACAGGTGTCACAAGGAAAGTATTTGAATGTTAACAACAAATTGAGTGAAGAACAACAATTGTTATTGGAAAACTTATTGAGGACCCATCAACATGCATTTGTGTGGGACTATCATGAGATTAAGGGATTGGATCTTAAGATTTGCACTCATATAATTTACATCAGAGATTATTGCACTCCAATGAGGCAACCACAAAGAAGAATTAACCCTGCACTGAGAGAAATTCTAAAATGAGAACTGCAGAAGTTACTAGATGCAGGATTTATCTACCCCATTTTAGATAGCTAGTGGGTGTCTCCATTAGTGATTGTTCCTAAAAAATGAGGGAAATGGCGAGTTTGTGTTGATTACAAAGAACTTAATCCTGCTACCAAAAAGGACCATTTTCCCTTACTTTTCATAGATCAAGTTTTGGACTCACTTGCAAGAAAACAATACTTTTCTTTTCTAGATGGATTCAATGGCTACAATCATATCCAAATTGCACCAAAAGACAAGAAGAAGACCACCTTTACCTATCCATGGGGGACCTATGCTTACTCGGTACTTGCATTTAGCTTATGCAATGCACCTGCAAGTTTTCTGAGGGCAATCATTAGCGTATTTTCTAACATTTCTCATGATTGCATGGAAATTTATATGGATGATTTCACCACCTCTGGTGTTGATTTCAATGAAGCATTAGAGAATCTCAGGAAAGTCCTACAAAGATGTGAAGATCAAAATATCTCTTTGAATAGTGAAAAATGCTTCATGATGATGCAGGAAGGTGTAGTTCTTGGACACTACATCTCTCACAAAGGAATTCAAATAGATCCTGTAAAGATTGAGGTGATCACAAATCTACCCACACCTACAAAACAGAAGGATGTTAGGAGTTTATTGGGCCATGCAGGCTATTATAGGTGGTTCATCAAGGATTTTAGCAAAATAGTAGCACCATTGTATACTCTTCTCACTAAATATGTTGAATTCCAGTGGACTGAAGATTGTGACAAGGAATTTTCTGATTTGAAGGTAGCCTTGACTCGTCCTCCTATACTCAAAGGACCTAATTGGGAGCTTCCTTTCCACATCCATACCGATGCATTAGATCATGCCATAGGAGCATTCTTAGGATAGAAAGAAGGAGCTATTGAAAATACCATTTATTTTGTCAGCAAAAATTTGCAAGGAGTTGAATTCAACTATACAGTGACAAAGAAAGAAATGTTGGCAGTGATCTATGCCTTGGAAAAATTCAAGCATTACATAACAAGCTACCAAATCTTTGTTCACACTGGTCATGCAGCCATTAGATATCTCATGAATAAACCTTTGATCGCAGGTAGACTAGCAAGATGGTTATTGTTGATGCAAGAGTTTGACATAACCATTATGGATAAACCAAGGAAGGCCGATGTTGTTGCAAATTTTCTTTCAAGGCTAACTACATCAAGAGATAATCAAGCCATAGATGATTCTTTTCCTAATGAGAATCTATTCTCCATCAATGTACAAACACCTTGGTATGCTAACATAGCTAACTATCTGATCACAGGTAGAGTTCCACCTCACTTCTCTCAAAAAGAGAGAAGGGAGCTCATTGAAAAATATTTTTCTTTCTAATGGATTGTTGGATGTTTGTTTTATACTAGACCATTTCAGGAGGAGATGTGTGAGAGAAGATGAGACATATGACATTTTTCATGCATGCCATAATAAACTATGTGGACAAAAATTTTCAACAAGAGGACAGCAATGAAGATTTTGAACACAGGATATTATTGGCCAACACTCCACAAGGATGCAGGAAGGTATACCAGAAAATGTGATAGATGTCAAAGAATGGGAAAACTAGCCAGATCTGATGAGATGCCACTTTTCCCTCAGGTAGTAATCACTCCCTTTGACAAGTGGGGATTGGATTTTGTAGGACCTATTGGCCCTCCATGAAATGGTAAGTCTTATATCCTAGTATGCACTGATTATGTAACTAAATGGGTAGAAGTTAAAATCATGAAGCATGCAAGAGATAACAAGGTTGCAAAATTTCTTTATGAGGATATTTTCACAAGGTATGGAGTTCCAAGAGAGATAGTGACTGGTCAAGTGACTCAATTCACATCAGCCCTTGTTGCAACACTAGTTGATGAGTACAACATAAGACATAGGAAGTGTACTCCTTACAACCCCCAGGCCAATGGTCAAGTTGAGGTGACCAATAGAGAAATTGAAGCTATTCTGACCAAAACTGTAGCTATCCATAGAAAGGACTAGGAAAATAGATTACTGGAAGTTGTTTGGGCCTATAGACCTACTTGGAAAACAACCACAAGCTTCACTCCATTTGATTTGTTGTATGGAAAGACAACCATGATGCCCATTGAATTTGAACATAAGACTCTTAGGACTGTAGTAGATTTGGGGATGCATATCTATGAGGCACAAAGAGAAAGAATCATGTAGTTGAATGCTTTGGACGAGATGAGGAGAGTAGCCTTGCATCACACTGAGGTAGTGTAGAATCAGAGAATCAGGTGGCATGATAAATTTATCAAGGACAATAAATTCCAACCAGGAGACTAGGCATTGCTTTATGATTCTAGATATTAGGATAATGCTGGAAAATTGTAGACAAGGTGGCTAGGACCATATGAGGTTGCTTAAGTATTCCCTAATGGTGTTGTTCGCTCACTACTATTGACCCAGTCAGATTCAAGTTGCTTGTCAATGGTCATTGCCTCAGATTGTATCACAAGCCAACTTTCAAGGAGGAGTTCATGTAGCAATTCACTCAGCATGTTGCACCTGAGCTTCCTGTAGCCAAAGGAAGTGGACCTAGTGTCCCTCCTTCTAGCTAATTAAGGTATGTACTTGTCATAATAAAGACTTCCACTTCCGTGGGAGTCCATTTCTTCGCCCATCCGCCCATCCGCCCATCCATTTCCACCTTTCTTTCTCTTCCATCAAATCACTTCATTCCACTCCACCTCATTCGACCTCATTTTCATTAATTGCTCAAATTATTTCCTAAAAAGGTGAATGGTACTTTCTCAACAATATTTGCAATGAATCTTCCACATGTTCAAGTATGTCATTAATTGCTATATCTTAATTGTATTTTAGTGCATTCATTTAACTGTTGTACGTTAATATGGGAATTCACCATAGCATGCCATTATTCCCTACCCCTGCAAATCATCATTTCACGTGTGAGGACACATGCCCAAATTTAGGTTGGGGGGAGGAAAAATATGTGAATACTTTTCCCACATGTCAATCCATGTTGGTCTATGTCAACAAACTTTAAATTGAGCTGATTTGAAATCTGAGTGAGAGGATGACTCACATGTGTGACATGACACCAACTACCATTGCCATTTCTCTCCATCATAGCTTTCCTTTATTATTCCTTCCTTTCCATTATTGACCCTGTCATAATCTCAAGTTGCAAGCAAAAGGTAAAAAGGGAAAATTTAGTTGACATTGGCATTGGAAATTTAGCAAGTGTTGCAGGAAGGTGAATTTGGTTTTCAGACAAGAATTGTAGGGAGGAAACTGTAGTGTGATTTTTTGATTGTAGACAATGGGAGGTGGGTTAATTCAAAATGAACCCATGGTGCATGATGTATTACTACAGGATGCACCTTGCCTAGCTAAATTCAAAAATTGTGGTTGGTTAGTTTATTTCATGAAGCTGAATGGTTTTGATGAAGGAATTGCACTAGAATTCACCCAGACATTGTTTGAAGGGGAAGTCGTGATAAAATGGTTGGAGGTATTGGCTACCAAAGAAAGAATTGCAAAAGTTGCAGGGTTACCTACCGACAGTGAATATTTCCTTGTTTCCAGAATTTACAGAACCAAGCGACCCTCCATTGAGCATAGATAAACAAGGGGTGAAGAGAATGTCTCTGCTTGAGCCATGGAAGCAGATAGTTGTTTATGTCATAAAATATATTTCTTGTGAAGGATGTCAGTCAAATCTACATTCTATGCACTTCAAGCTTTTGAATCACATGAGGTACGAGAGGAGGATGAATGTGTCAAACATGCTATGCAACCTTCTTTCAATCATGGTGGCCGAAACTTAGAAAGGTAGGGACAATTTCGTTTCCCACCATTATTTGATTAAATTGCTAGTTGAGAAGTCTTTACATGATGTATCTGAAATGACCTGGGAAGAATTCATAAAAAATGATCAAATTAGACCTAAGAACTTTTAATCTAGGGTTTTACCTCAACCCCGTAGGTGTAGTAGGAGATTGAGCACAACTAAAGGCACTCTTGGTGCTTCAACCTCTAGCATAGGCCCTAGTGCAAACCCTCCTACAGTAGAAGAAACCATAGAAATTAGTTCTTCTAGGATAGAGCACTCAGACAAAGAAAGTTCTCCCCCATATTCTCATGATGATGTTCCACTTGGCATCCTAATGAAAACTAGGGCACATAAAAGGAAGGCAGAAATGAGAAAGGGAAAAGCCAAAAAGCAGCCACAAGAAAAAGAAATACCAAGCTCTAGGAAGCAGAAGGTTGACACCGTTCATCCTACAGCCAAAGAAAAACATGAGAGCCCTCCCAGAAAATCAAGACCTGTTGGTCCAGCCTTTGGTACACCTCCGTAGGAAAGCCCTAAGTCTAGAGAAATATCATAGGAGGACATAGAAGCTCCAATGGGGAAGGTGAATGTTGAGGAAGAGGATGTATTTAAGACGACAACAAACATAACATTGGCAGATCTTGCTAACATTGCAGAACAAGTGGAGAATCAAGGGTATGAGGAAAATAAGGATTTCCTATAGCAAGAGTTCCTATAGCAACAAAAAAAAACAAGAACAATCAGTACCTCTATAGCTTGAATTGATAGGACAGCCTGAATCCTTGCAGTTAGTACTATATGGAGAGCAAGTATCATTGCCAAGGAAAATGCTGGTAGGAATGCATAAACCCCCTAATTTCTCAATGCACATGGTAGCTATGCATTTATGGAAAGACATGTAAAGAAGAGAAGAAGAATGGAAGGAGGAGAAGTGTTGACTAAAGAAGGAAATTCAAAAGAAAGATGAGGAGATTGAAGACAAGAATGCATAAATTGCCACCTTGAAGAAGAACATGGATGATATGGAAACCTTAGAACCACAAATTTTAGAGTGTAGGGACCCTCCAAGGGTCTTTTCTCTACACTTGAAGGAGAAATATCTTTCTCTTAAGTTGGCCAGAATTGTCTCAGGTTTGAACCCTTCTATTGAGACCCCTGTTGAATTTTTCAATGCTTATCAAATTGCTTCCCCTAAAATGAAGAATTTTTTGTGTGAGTTTTATTTGCATAATTACACTATGACTCAAGACCATGATTGGAACCCACTGTTGTATGTTGGAGATGTCCAATTAAGGGCATTTATGTCTTGGGTACAAAATGAGATTAGTTGGGGACAACAACATGGGGCTTATAAGCACTTGGAATCCAACATCCCTCTGCCCATCAGGGCTGAATCAAGGAATCCAAGGGACATTTATAGGGAATGGCAGAGAATGCTTTTTAGACCTAGCTATGGTAATAGGATTATGTCTTGGATAGAAGCAATCTACAGTGAGTATGAGGTAAAGGAAAAATCAAAAGAGGAAACCATGAAGAGATACCTCTCACAAAGATGGAACAACCTAACTGATGAGCTAAAATAAGCTTAGCCTCATTCCATCCAGAACTATGCTACAACACTCAAAAGAATTCATAGATATATACAAGTTGGAAGAACAAAAGGATGATTTAGGATTCCCTTGACTTTTCATCCACCCCTCCTAATGTGGCCCTTACCAAACTTCAGGCTTTACAACTATGATATTGTTGCACAGAGACAAAGATGGAGCAGATTAGACAAATTGGGAGGATTCTACTGGGACCTTGATTCATGCACAACAAACACTAATGTAGCGTAGTTGTCAGTTGCAAATTTCAGAGCATTGACAAAGCAGAAGAACAACCCTTCCCCTGCTGGAGGACCAGCAAAACCTTGGGTTGGGGGAGTGATGAGCCTAGCTTATGGTCTAGTTTTTGGTAGAATTTATGATTTATTTGTTGAATATATCATGGACCTTGATGTTAAGTGTTGATATTTTTTATGATATTTCCTCAGAACTATATACATTGGGCTTAATCTTATTTTTACAAATCTTTAATGACATTGGCATGTTATATTGATTATAAATATTAATTATAGATGTGGCTAATGAATGTTCTTTAAGGTAGTTATATATATGCAATTATTGTGTGTGCTAACATTGCCATGTAGATATAATTTGAAGATACTAAATTGAGAAAGACACCGCCAGCTAGGCATGCACCATAATGTCCAACAAGGAAATCATTTAAAGGTCAAAGGAGGTCAACAACAAGAGATTCCCCATGCAAATAAAATTTAACTGCCTTGTAGTGTACTTTAATAATGTTGAGCAATACTGGCATTACTGTTGTGCTAAATCTAAGGACACGTCTGACTAGATTCCATGCACGCATAACTACCTCTCAATTTTCTCTACTTTCCTTAAATTGGCATTCTCCCAGTTCATGGAGTTGATCGCCTTGCTTAGTTGGTAGTATAAATAAGGATCGGATGCTCCTTCTCACAAAGGTTGTGGGATTTGATATTGTACTTGCATTCTTAGCTTTCAGTGATACAATTACACTGCTCTATTGTACTCATGTTTTTTGATGAATAAAGTGAATTTCTATGTTTGAGCATCTAAGTTTTCATTAGTAGTAGAGGATACTCATCCAAGGGGGCCCACTTGGTGAACAATATGTCCTTTATCTTAGTTTAGCCTAATTATTACTTTTTGTTTAGTAATTAGTTAAGAATCTGGCACTGACTATTCTTGCAGCCACTAGAATTCCATTCTATGACTGTTCTTACAACCAAAGGAGACAAAGTAGTTTTCTATTTGTTGTTTAGATTTTCATTTATTTCATGCATTTCAAGCTTATTATGGTTGTTGGTTGATGTTCAACATTTATATTATTCCTTTCCAAGCAATTTACTTTCAGCATTGTGTCTTTCTTAGCTATAGAATGAAAATGGCTACTTTGAGTTCCTAGTGCACATACTGTGCTGACCCATTTCAAGTTCACGTCCCTAGGTTGAAAAGTTAAATGCACCTTCATGATGATTGAAATAGTTATTCAGGTTATATGTTCAATCTCTGAATCACGGTTGTAAAGGCCTAGTTATTGAATCATTGTAGAAGGCCAACACTAATCAAAGAATAACCTTAAAACTTCATGCATCAAGATGTCTTCATGGGTGGAGATTTTTACTAGAAAAATAGAGATGGTGTGTTGTTATTATGCTTAGATAAAAAATAAGAAAAACATGTTATGAAAGAAATACATGAAGGTGTATGTGGGGGAAACTTCTTAGCAAAGACTACTATGCACAATATACTAAGGGCATGTTATTATTGGCCTATAATCTTTAATGATGCATACAACTATGTGAGAAAATGTGAAGCATGCCAAAAATTCTCTGGCAAGATAAAATATCAGGGAGCATTTCCACTAGGACCTATGCAGGTAGAGGCCCCATTCCATCAATGGGGAATTGATTTTATAGCTAAGATTATAGACACGCCTAGTGGTGGGCATAAGTGGATCCTAGTAGCCACTAATTACTTTACAAAGTGGATAGAATCTATACCTTGACAAAATCGGCTACTAGAAAGGTTCTGATAAACTTCCTATTAGAAAATATCATCACCAAATTTGGAGTTCTTGTAAGGCTAATAACAGATAAAGGCATGTGTTTTAGATATGATAAATTCAAAAGGTTCTATGAATCATATGGCATAACAATCTCATATGCTTCACCATATCATCCATAGGTAAATGGGAAGGATGAATCCAGTAATAAGAGCATTATGAAGATAATCAAAAGGACATTGGATAATAACAAAAACTTATGGGATTCTAAGTTGAGGTTAGTAGTTTGGGCCAACAGGATCACAACAAAGAAAGCTACTAGTAATTCTCCTTTTGAATTAGTATATCGAACCCAAGCTAGAATGCCTTTACAAAATTTCTTACTAGTTTATAAGTTTATACTACAAGAGAATCTAGACATCCCTAAGCCCATGGAAGATAGAATAGAGCAATTATCAAAATTGGATGTAATTAGAAACCTAGCACAAGAGCATAACCAGGAGTTACAGTCACAAATAAAGTACTTATTTGATAAGAAAACAAAAGGAAGTTTTGAATAGGAGATATGTTCCTCATGTGGAATGCTAGGGGTCAAGAAAAGGGAAAACATGGGAAATTTGAAGCCTTATGGCTTGGACCATATGTTCTCATTGACAAGTGTGGGGAAGACTCATACTATCTATAAAACATGATAGAAGAAATTCAAGAATTTCTAGTGCATGGGTAATTCTTGAAGCACTTATTTTCTTAAAGAAATATTATTCTATATATAGTAGTTTTAGGATTCCTTTTCTTTTTCCTTTTTCCATTCCATACATGGTCTACATCCCAACGTAGCGTTGAATTCTTGCAATGAACTTGAGGCCATTCATCCCCAATCGGAGCCACTGTTATAACCAAAATTTAACCTCAAATTTTCACTAGTCCTCACCACCCCATTATGACCATTTTATTTTACACCATGTGCATCATCCCTCAAAGCCATCATTTTTATCTAATAAGCTTAAAAGTATTATAATTATAATCTCCTTAAATATGTTCAACTAAAATTATTATTCAAAAAAACACTCCCTATAGTCATTGTCTTGACACATGCATCCCCTTAAATCCATTACTAAGAACACATTTCAGTGAAATAATGCCATTTCAAAGAGAACTATGTTGCAGTCTCTCCGATAAATTGATAAAATGATCCAATACAAAACATCAAGGAGACCACCACACTTTGAAGTGACATATTCCAAAGTCTCTCCAATAGCCTTGAAATGTATTTCAAAGACACTTAATTGTTTCGGAAGGAAAAGATAGTTCGTCTCTTCGATGAACCAAAATGTAAGACACAAAAGGAATATTGATATTTTAAAAATGCTATATGATTTTGGCATTCAAGAAATTAAAAAACATCTCTTAGACATAATTAATTATTACACAATAAATAATCGACAACTGGAAAATCCAAGACTTGGTGGATGTAGTCACAATTTTGAAGACATTGAATTATTAGGCTAAGAAATGTAAAAGTCTCTTTGACACTATGGAAATAGTTGAGAACAAAATTTCGAGGAGACAAGCTTATATCGAGAAGACATTGATAAAAGTCTCTTTGATCACTCCGAAAACGAGATTAGACATACGAAGAATGAAACAAAGTAACACTGAGGGGATAATTTTGAGGAGACCATAGGATATCAAAGAGAATTAATAGCATGTCTCTTTGAAACCCCAAAATAAGGAATAAAGGAAAGAAATGTCAAAGAGAGGATCTTGTATCAAGAGACATAAATAATAATCTCTCTAAAACTCCTATAAGTAGAAGGGAAATGATTATCGAAGGAACATTGACATATCGAAGGGAGATGGTTGCAAGTCTCTCTGAAACTCCGATAACCAAGAAGGAAGAATATAAGAAAAGCCATAAAACCCAGGATGATGTTTTTGGAAAGACAATGTGGTATCGAAGAGAAATAATCACATGTCTCTTTGATGCTCTAAAAAGAAACAAGGGAGCTAGAATTTCGAAGGAAGAACAAGATATCTATGAGAGTATAAGTAAAGTCTCTTTGACACAACAAAAAAGTATTTCTCACCTAGCTGACATGACTAGTGTGGCTTTCAAAGAGGAAACTAACATTAATGCAACCATCAATTAGCAAGTTGGAAAGGATAATATTTATGAACAAGAGTCAATAGAAGTGTGTCAAATCTTGATATATCTTGCTCGTAAGATCTCAGAGTCTTAATGAATTGAAGCTGAAAGTTGAGGATGTGTGATCGAGCGATAGTGGGAGGCTCAGAGAAGGTGACACTAGTTAAGTAAGTACTCAATACTTAGCTAAAGAATTTATCAAATTTTATTTGAATTGTAGTAGATCTAGAGTTTTTAAATGGAAGGAACTTCAAAGAAACCTAAAGAAAAGAGACAAAAAATAGAAAAGAGATCACTAAACTAGGATTTAATTGAACAATGTCCCAGTTCTAGACCAAAATCCAAATGAACAACCTAGTTAAACCCCTCAGCTGAGAAGTTAGAAGATAAACATAAGAATTTAGGAGATGTATGGACTCCATAGTGATGGTATGACATATTCATATACCATTATAGAAAAATTATAGGCATAAGCCTATATCAAACCCATGGAATATGAATATAGGAAATTTGTCATATCGAATGTGTTTATCAACATGGAATTAATCAAAGTATTGGCCAAAATGTATAACCCCAAAATGAGGATGATTCATTCACACAATGGGTCACAATTTATTTCCATCACCAGAGATTACATTGCTATGGTTTCTCAATTAGATACATCTCTGAAAATGCCACTAAGAATCAAAGATGTTTTGGAAGAATTTTGCACCATGGACATGAGCTACAAAATATGGAAATTTCCTTTACATACACCTCGGGACATAGGGGGTCAGCTCAGAAGATTCTCTAGTAATGAGTGACCTCTTTTTGTTGATTTATTCAAATAATATTATGAATACACATATTAATTAGTTGGTCAAGTATTGGGAATAGATGTTCCTTTCGAGATGGCTATAGCCCTTACATTTTTAGTTGCTGATGTTCAAAACCAAGATGCTAGACCTTTCGACTATGCATAACACCTGGAAAAGGTTATAAACACTTCACTTGCTTCCATAAAGAATAATAATGATGCAATTAATTCTAGTTAATATTCTTTAATTATGCACTTATTCTCTAATTATGCCAATAGAAATGTGTACTTTAGTTTGGGACAATAGATGTGGGAGGTCTCATTATTTGTATTTTGAAGAACACCTTGTGAAGCCCTTATACAAATTGTTTGGTCATCATTGTGGTTATAATTTATCCCCTAAGATACATAAATTTCTTAGATCTAAAGAGAAAAACCCAATAGGAAAGGTGAACCACAATTGGGGAGATTGGTTCACCTATGAGGATTGCATTATGACCAGAGTGTATGGGTTTGAGGCAACTCCATTCCTTCTGTCTAGAACAGTTCCTGACAGGATTGCATATTTAGAGATAGTAAGGAAGTTGGCTTATTTACATTATATGCATCTTAAGAGCTATGGAAAGCAATCTATCATGCCTTCAACTTTATTTTTTGGTGATTTTACCATTGTTTTTGAAAAGGGATATGATTTTGTTGGCAGCAAGATTGACTACTATGGTATGCCACAAGGAAATAAAAGGGAAAATTTTGATCCTGGACATTTCACTCACATTTCCAAAATGACATAGAAGTTAAAAAGATATGAGCATAAATTATTTGTAGATGATGTGATTAGAAACTGTGATGAATCTCGGGCAATGTTGAGAAAGACTACATATAACAGGGTAATGATGGTAGAGGCATGGAGGAAATCCAATAATCCATTATATACAAAAGTCTTTCATGAAATACAAGACCCTATGGAAAAAATTGAGCAATTAATCCTACATGAATAAGAATTGACCAAAGACATACCCCTCATAGCTTTCGAGAAAAGAAGAGCTAATTGTTCTAGGAAACAAGATGAAAACATTGTGCCCTTAATTCATTCATCACCACAACCCACTTTTAATGCTAGCTTCTCAGTTGACACTCCTATTACAATTGAAGATTACATTAAAGAGGAGGATGAGGCAACACAAATAACTGCTCCTACCATCCCACAATATGAATTACCATCATAAAGGAGTATAGTCTCATTTGCAGCCTCAGATAAACTCTTTGATGATGTAAGACATCATACAAGTCAAGAGTTCATTTCATATGATGCATTTGTTCAAACACCAGAGTTTAAGTCATTCATTTGTGAATACAAAGGAAAAATAATAAGAGAAAGAATAACGAAAATTAATCTTGAGCAAGAAGCTAATGCTCTAAAAGAATTACAAGAAGAAGTTGATAGTGAAATGAAAAGTATCACCCTTGAAAGAGGGTGAGAGCTATTACAATAGGTTGGGGTCATGCTTCTCCTAGGATGGGATATCAGTTCAATGATAGTCTTTGACAGTTTCATTAGAAGGGAAAATAAAACCTTACAACTGATAGGTGAAGCTAGTGACAATATTTATATTGGCTCAAGGTATAATCCAGATAATGCTACTTTACATATTTGGGCTCTATGCCCACAAAGGAAGAGTCCCACACTTATTGATAACCTTAACCAAGTATTTGGTCATCTTTTAGTACATTGAGTGGGAGATGAAAATCCTATTGAGACCGTTGAATTGAATGTAAATGTTGCTAAATTCACTAAGGCTCAAATTGAAAAATTGATAAGAGATAACAAGGAGCTTGCTTCTGAAAATGAGAGGTTGAAGAAAGAAGTGATTAATTATAGAGATAATTTTCCTTCCTCTTCTAGCCTTTACTCTCCATTGATAGATTGTGAAAGAAAGGTACTTGAAGCTATGTCTGAAACCACATACTAGAAATGAAAGTATGAAATTTCTTAGAAAAATCATGAAGATTTGAGAAAGGAATTAAAGGCTACTAAACTTCAAATGGCTTCAAAGTTGGTAAGAAAAATATTTGACAAAATGTTCAAGAAATCTGATAAGGTTTAGATTATCCATAGTAAGACATTTGCAGCCTACCAAGAACATAATAGGTTATACAGTAGAATGAAGGAAATAAAGGAAAAAATAAAATCCAAAGAGAATATTGATGAACATGTGTTTTAGGAGTACAAAGAACTTATGAAGATCCATTGCACACCATACTGAGGCAAGAACTTGGTGATTTCAACCAATCTATGAGTATGGCTTTACCAAACTTCTTTGGTGATGAAGGAGAGTTGAAGGAGAAAGATGTATGGAAGAATGAATTTTCTCAATATTTACCAATGGTCCTTGATGAAATTAATGATGGAGAAGATACATATGCAATTCAATTGGATCTTTACTCTTGAATATGTTATAAAAGATAATATTAGCAACACTGATACATATGCTAAAACAGGACACATCGAGCACGTATCCAAAGTTAATTTGTTTATCACTCAAGCAAACTGAGAAGAAGGGTACATCGAAGTTTTGCAAATTCTAATGCCTTATCATGGAGTATGGACCTTGAGTAGATCTTCAGCGATCACGGGTACCTGATGAAGATTAATGGATCATGGTGCATCAGAGATTATTTGTGGACTTCTCAATTTTATTGTTTATGTCTAATACATTTGTTAGCATTTTAGTTAAGAAACAACACAAATTTTTGTAAAGGCCTAAAGCTTGTTGCTTCCCACATATATAAGGGAAACCAAGGCCTGATTGAAAATTATTGGATTAGGATTATCAATAGAGTAGATACCATATTAGCATATATCTTACAACATAAAAGAATTTTGCTATACAATGTACCATTTTGAAGTAAATACAATGGAGAAGAATTTTTAACTAGGTGGCTAAATTTTGGTGTCAATTGTTTGTTAATAATATATGATTATTTGGTTGTCTGTAGTTTGGTGCTTTCTTATCATTTAAATTGGTCTGTCAAGCTAAATTTATCAAGGCACATTTTTTCTTCTTGTGTAATTTAAATTAATTGGTTTCTTTAAAAGAATTAAAAAATATTTTATTAAGTCACAGTAATCTGGGAGTATCATTTGGATCGATAAGAAGAGCCCTATAATCGATAAAATTATCATACTATATCCAGTTTGATTCTATCTTGTTATTCAAATGAGAAGTATATTTGGTTTGTCAAGGCACACTTGTTGCTTTTGTGTGATTTAGTTAACTAGTTCCTATTGATGGGTGTTTTGCACACTTTCTCAACACAGAAAGTACACATGTGCGCTACCTCTCTTGAAAGGAAATCTCCAACAAAAAGTTGCTGAAAATATCCCCAAGGTCTCTCGGCTGTCAGGTCATGACTTGCTTGGAACTCCCCATGTTTGATGTGATTTTTCTAGTAATCATAGGGCAGAATTACATAGCTAGATGTGGAGTGGATCTTAAAATATGAAGTTTCTGAGATGTGAGTCAAGGTGCATTTTGTTATAGGTTCGGACAACAGTCTAAAACTTCAATGTTTTCTTCAAGTTTTGGCTTTACAATGTGCAATGAACCTTACCATAGGTTGTTTCTAAAAAGAGGAAAAAAGAGTAGGGAAGAGGGAAGGTTCCTGGATCTGCAACTAATTATGAATAGTAATCATGGAGTTCCTGTTGTGGACAACTTCCTTCAAACAGAACTTCACTTAACCAAAAATTTCATAGTCTCATGAAATTTGTGCTATCTTCCAAGGTCTTCAAATATTTCACCATTCATTCACCATATACATGCATGAAAAAAGATAAAAATGTGGAGAAACTTTGAATTCAAGCCCAGACTAACTTTACACAGCCATTTACCAACAACAAACAACAAAAAGTGTGGACTAGGAAGGCATCTACACACAGTTTAAAGCTAACTAGAACAAAAATGAAAATCTAAATAAAGCATCAAACAATTGGAGATTGAATCATGAAACATGTGAGAAACTCAGAAAATGCACCAAGTCAGTGTATTTTCATTAGAAATTTCTGCACCATGTCTTTACAACAACTCAATTCTCATTGAAAATGAGAGGAGACCCCCTATTTATAGTGCCCAAAAAGTAGAACGAGTGGCCAAGATTTAATTTCATTGTGGCCAAGATTCACTACAAACTAGGGTTCTACCTACCCCCCAAATATATTACAATTTAAAATACAATTTTGTCTTCATCCCTATTTCGTCCTCTAGTGACAACACTCTAGCATTTTTTATTTTGTTGATTGCTCCTTTTAGTGTAGCTATTTCTTTAGAAGTTCTTCACTGATGATAGGGTTGCCTTCCTGCTTCTTCAAGGTTGCATATTCCATGAATTTCAGAATTACTAGTTGGAGTTTTTCGACCTCCATGATCTCGAACCACAACACTTGATAACTCCATTCCTTGGAGTTGTCTTCAAGCCTTTTCCAATCTTCATCATAGTTGGTGGTGTGGTCTCTAAACAACTCTGAATGGGTGAAGGTGCGGGCAGAAAAACTCATGAAATCCGTTGTTATCTCATCTGACATCCCATCCTCCATCCTTTTCTGGAAATGGGGCTTTATTTTCTCTGGATCAATTTGCACCACGGGCATGTCATATCCCATCATTAGTCTCAAATATCGAGCACAATCCGCCCTAACTTCTTTGACCCATTCAATATCTGGATCCACTTTATCAATTACCTACTCCAACCTTTCTTTCTGGTTATCAAAGTCTCATTGCCACACATCCACTAGCCAATGGTCATCCCTTTTGAGCATGAGTGTGTTTTCCCATGTGGCTTTTGGTAGCTAGAGGATAGCTTCGATCCTTGGATATGTGGACCTATACATTGCAGGGAAGTCGGTGCAAAGCTTCTTTGTGCCTTCTAGAGATTGTTGTAAATCTAGGAACTTGTTGGCTATTCGAACAACCCGATTGATACCCATGTTCCCAACATATAGAACCTGTTAGAACCAACTCTCTATAGTTTTGTTGAAGTTCTTTCTTTTTTCAAGCTTGTTAATCTGTTCCTTGGACAGCAGTTTGGGTGGAGCCACAGATGTGGTAGGCATGTCTTCAACTAAAGACCATTGTTGGATGTAAGCAGTCAAGTCAGCCACCTATGCTTTAAGCTCATCCTTTGAGACTTTATCATGTTGTATTAGGTGCACCATTGTAGCCACTAACTCCTTGAGGTGTTCCACCTTCTGCTCTCTAGTAGTAGTTCCCAAGTTAATGGTGGAGATATTATAGCTTACTCCCTCTTTTCCTACCACCGGCATTACCACTTGCATAGTTTGGGACCCGGAAGCATCCATCGTTACCTTGGATCTAACTTTGGTGTTGTCACTGCTGCCGATGGGAGTGATGTAGTAAGTGACATGGTGGTAAAGGAAAGTGGATTAGTTGCAGCAGAGGAAGATTCAACCATTATTATAGGCCCGGTTAGGGGAGAGGAGGTGAGATGGACCGAGATGTCCACCGTAGGTGGGGATGTGGTGACCATGGCCTGGGAAATAAGCGAGAGGGTGGTGGAGATAGGGAGAGCTAGAGGAGGCTTTGGTTGATCTACCTTTCCTACCTCACCCTCTTGAAGGGGATATTTGTGAATTGGTGGGTGATCTGTGATGCTTCCCATTCGTTTGGGCCTCTTAGAGGGTGAACCTCCTAAATCCTTTCATGAATAGAACTTGGGATCTAGCGACTGCTCTGCCTTAGTCCCTTTCCTCTTCTTTGATCTTGTGTGTGGAGGAGATTTGGATGTCCCACTTGTTGAAGTTGTAGTAGTGACATCTTTTGTGGCACTAGGCTTAGTCTTGAGCCCTTCATACATCAGGACAACCCCTTGTTGCTTTAATCAGGCTACTTGTCCCTTAACCCATTCTTCAGTACGAGCCACGATTGGTTTAGTTACAACATTGAGGTCAACGACCTCCTGCTCATCCCAATCTATTGTAGGCAGTGGAAATTTAACGACTATGTTATATCTGGGATCCATGATGGTGCTTTCATTCTCCTTGACATGATCTGGTATGGGAAACAATTGCACCCTTCTTATGAAGTATGTGGTCATCCGCAAGTAATGCCTCACGCGCACCTCCTTGTCATCCTGGCAATTTTCCCAGAAATATTCAATGTGATGTAGGTGGGCATACCCTAGTCCTAGTGCCTTTCTTACATGCCCATATGGGTCCACCCATGGGCGAGTAGTGTGTAGGTGGAAATGGTACTCCGCCAATTCCTTCTCAGAATTCCCAGTGCACTGGGAAGTTTGTAATTTGTACATTCCTTGGCCGAAAGCTAAGGGATAGGGATCCCTACCAAATATCTACTACCAAGGACAAAATGCACATGTTGTAGCTGCTGAGAGAGTTCTAATAGTGTAATCTGGTCATTGGGGTACCGGGACAACTTATTCAGCCTTTCTGTGAAACCTTGGGCATGAATATATGTCAATTTGGGGTAATGTAAAAATAAGAAGGCGTATTGCTTCAAGAACGCCCAAGCACTGTGAGAGACCCTTCTCTCAAAATCCCCTCTGAGCAACTTGATGATGTGGCCAATGAAGGCATCATTCACCCTACAATACTCCTTGAAGTTCTTGAACTGTAGCTAGAGATATCTATCATAAACCTTCAATCTTCAGCCTGACTCCTTAACGGGCACCACAAACAATCCACTATATTGCCTTTGCTTAGCCAGTGAGTACACCAAATAGGAGGTCATGTAGAACTTAGATCTTTTATTCACATTCATAAACTACTTGTGGAAGCAGTCGCTTATGATGCTTCCTAAGTAGAATGAGGCTTTTGTGTTGACATCTTCATTACCACGGAGGATCTGCTCAACAATACACCATCCACTCTTGAAAAAATGCAGTAGTAGGGAGACCCATCACCTTGCTCAACATGGTTACCAATTCATGGTAGTCCTTGTAGAAATCGCTGCAAAAGAGCTCTTGAGGCACTTTTGTAGCACTGACCCTTTTCTCCTTGAACCAGTACTGGTTTATTAACTTTTTGCAGCCCATGGGGTTCTCATCCCATGTTGCCTTACCTTCCTCCATGGTGGGAATCTCCATCTCCTCAAAGGTGGGAATGTGGAAAGTTTTAGTAATAGCCTCAGCTGACATATCGGCAAGGATTTTCCCATCCCTATCAACGATGGTTCTTGTCTGTGGCTGGTAGGCCTGCCGGAAAGCCATGACCAATTCAGGGGCTATGAGAGATAGTGGGAAGCCTACAACTTTTACAATCCCACTTTGTCTGATTAATCTTGCATTGTCAGTCTTCGGGTGGATTCTAACCCTTTGTTTGAATTCATCAATATCAACGTGGCCAATATTGGTGTCTATGATTTCCTTCCAATCACTGATGATTTTTGAATGTAGAGGCTTGCCTTGAAACTAATACTTCATCTAGTCTTTATCCTATTTTCCACAAGGAGTCTTGTCTACTTTCTTTCCTTTGTCCTTTTCTGTAGCTGCCCCCAAGGGTCCTACACCCGATTCCATATATCTTGCAAACATAGATGTAATGAGTATAGCCAATTACGAAAGCATTAACAAAAATCACATGGACAAAATCCAATTAGACATCATATGATTAATGAAGTTAGATCTTTACTTTCAGATGTCGTTAGTCACTTCTTGAAGGGATTTTGGACAATCTGGGCCCAAGTGGCCAAACTTCCCTGACAGGAATGTTGTTTTTAAAGGGCAAACAGGGTGGAGCAATCTGGGCAGTTTCTCCTTTCTTCATGCTTTGATGGTTTGAAAGGCTCGTATCGAAGAGGGTCGAATTTGAGCACGTGGGTCGAGGTTGGTTTTTGAGTTTGAGGTTATCTTGATCAATTTTGAAGCTCTCGGAGGTTCAGGGTTGGAAAGCTGTCAGGACTTTGCCATTTGAAATGGCCAGGAAGAAATAGAGTTTCGGGGTTGGAACTCTGGGGTTCAGGACCTAGAAGTTCAAAAGATAGTTGATGGTTTAATTTGGACTTCAAGGTGGTCGGGCTTGAAAGGGTGGAAGTTGTTAGGGTTTCGCTATTTGGAATGGCAATCGTGGCATGAAAACTAGATGAGAGCAGTTCGGTGGACCGAACCCGCCAAACATTTGGCCACTAGGTTTTCTTTATAAAATTTCCCGATAAACGAGGGGTCGAAACTTGGGAGGCGGGGAGATGTCACCACACAGCTATTTCAAATGGTGAAGACTCCATGGTGGCCCACAGACAGAATCCTACAGACCGGGACCCAGCGACACAATGGTAGTGCTCACTTAAGTTTGAATCTTCGAACGGTGAAAGGCAATACAGACCCCGAAGGGCAGAAATGGGCATTCTCTTTGCCATTTGGGAATAGCAGGGGCGATGCAGAGTCCCTGGGATGGAAGTCCACTGAACTGAACCCAGAGGGATAAAAGTAGTCTAAAATGTTGCAATTTTGAATGTGCATAAATTGAGGAGCTGGGGCTCAGGGTTCGGGAAGGCGGGAGCCTTCCGCCATTTAGAATTGTGAACACCCCAAGGAAACCCGTAAAGGGAGACCCAGTGAAGTAGGTCCATGAGGCTGAGATGGAGGCCAAATTTTGAGGGTAAGTTTGTTAATTTTGACAGTGATTAGCTGACAGATGTCTGGGCTGGCAGGCTCGTGAGGGTATCTCATTGTTTGAAAAGGTTTTTCATTTTCTAAGCTCTAAATGGTGGTAGGAGGACATGGGCTTGGAGGGCGCAAACACCTTGTGTGAAGAATGGTGGTGGCGTGGTTTAGTTCTAGTTTGATATTAGGAGATGATTTGGAGGGTTTTTCAAAATTTGAAGACATGGGTTTTGTGGGTTTTGTCATGTTTTATCAATTGAATGCATTTTTAGCCCATGTTTATTCATTATTTTAAGTACAAAATCATAAAAAATCTCTCGGTGGAATGGATGGAAAACCTACCTTGAAAGTTTGATGGGAGAAGATGTGAAATCCACTAAGGATGGCTGAATGAAGATCACGGACGTGAGGGCAACGAGCGACAGGTGCACTGATCTCCTCTGGCAAGCACTCTGAACTCTTCTGGCAAACCTAAAAAATGAAAATGATAGGTTAGGCCCTATATTTATACCCAAAGATTCACTTAATTCTCTCATTTAATGCCTGTATGGCTAGCCAGCGGGTTGGTGGAGTTCAAATTTACGGATGGTAGCAGGAGGTCCAGGGCTCAAGGCTCGAAATGACGCAACCCAACGACCATTTCTAAATGCACCTTGGAAGCTGGTGGCGAAGGGAAGCTCGAGGGCTAGATAGCGGACTGCCATCATAGGTTGGTTGTCAGAAATAGTGAAAATCAAATGGAATTCTAGGGATGGAAGTTTGGTCGACTGGACACCGCGCAGGTGAAAGCAGTCTAAAACACTTGCAAATTTAAATTGGTGGAAAACAAGGAACTGGGCCTAGGGTTCAGGAAGGTGGGAGCCTTCCACTATTCAGAATAGTGAACACCTCAGGGAAACTTGGAAAGGGAGACTCGGTGAGGTGGGCCCGCTAGGCCCTAGGATTGCTGGCAGAAGCAAACTGCCAGGCAAGATCCGGAAGGCACTAGGACTTAGCCAAAATGGAGGGGATGAAACATGGTCAATTTAAGATGAGACTTTGGAGGTACGTTGGCCATCTAGGACACCAAAATAGGGGCACGCAAAATGAGGCAGCGACAAAACGACCTGGCAAGGAGAAAGAAAAGAGGGTCCTTGTTCCGAACGGGACATGTGTGCTAAGGGCACAACAGTTCCTTCAAAAGGATTAAAATATCGTATTAATTAATCACAGTAACATGAAAAGAATCATTTGGATCGATAAGAAGAGTTTGATAGTTACATTCTTGCACATTTATGCCAGTCATAAACTTCTAAAAGTGCCAAATAATTTAAATTGTAGCCAGTAAGTTAGTCACATATCATTTACCTCTTGACTGCATCAGCCCAATAAGAGTAGGCACTGGTCATACCCATTCCATTTTAAAATCTACCAATCTTATTTATAAATTCACATTTTAAATTTCAGTACTAGGAGTAGGAGTAGCTATTAAGTTTTCATCTATTCCACATTTCATGCCACTTTGGGTAGATCCCTAAATTCAATTAAGTCACACAACTCTTAAATCTGCTTCAATTATCAAGGTTCACCTGCCTAGGTTTAGCAGAGCCTAAAGTGTAGGGAGTCATCAACCACATAGGTTAACTCCATTCGTTAGTTAAAAAATGTTGTAAGTCTGTTCATAGAGCCTAGAATCCTCTTAGGATTTACAACCTTCATTTTTGAGACCTAACAGAACCATGAAAGGTTGTTCAACCACTTTGTCTTTCAATTTGTAAACTTGTTTTATTCTAGGAGGTCTGATGGGGTTGTTTTCATTGTCTCTTGGTCTTTTGTAGGAAATGGGTGAAGGTTTTTTCATAGGTTGTTCTTGGTTGTTTGGATAGTCTTTTGGTTTAATCATGGTTTCGTCAAGGATGGTAGGCTCAGTGGTAGTCAGAGGCATGTTTTAGAGATATAATTTCACTATTTATTTTGCCTTAAATTTTTGGTAGGATTTGAAAAAGAAGTCTTCTCGAGGTTTAATAGGTTCCATAGGCTTGGGCCAGAATAAGTCTAAGGAAAATTTTCCACGGGAAGACAAGGGGTTAAAACCACTATGATGTACAGTGAAAATTTCATTCTTAAAGGGAAACTTTAAGCATTTATGCACAATTGACAAGACCACTCCCATGGAGCGTAGCCATGGGTGAGCAAGCCTCACATGGAATTGATCCAACGTTGATATGATGGAGAATGTGGCATCTAGTTTTTCTGGTCCTACTTACAAAGGTAAGGTGATTGATCCTATCATAGGGAAAGTGAAAGCATTATGCGTCTTGATCCATGCTTTCGTTTTATCATATATTTCTTGATAAAGGTCATGTAGAAGTAAGAATTCCTCAGTGATCACATTATCTCCACATGCATGATCTATTAATATCCCATTAGTGGGCTTATCTTAGATTTAGTCAGCTATGTAAAGAGGACCACTAGGTGCATGTTTAATTATATCTTTAGAGGAGAGAGCAATGTCAAGAGGCTTTTTAGTTCGGCCCTTATGATGTTGAGTTTCGACCAATGCAACCAAACCATCGATAGGATTTTTTTCTTATTGATCAGTATCCATAAGACTTTTTTGAATAGTATCTATGTTCTCATCATCCGTGTCCACATTCATCACATCAGTCTTTGTAGTTTCACTACCTTTGAAAAATGAAATATTATGTTTTGGTATGAGGTTGGTAAAGATTTGTAAGTTTTGGTTAGGAGGGGAAATAGACTTATTTCCTTGACCATTAACACCTCCAATGGTTCAAGTCGACCAAAATCACTGAGGTCTTGCACAAGATGTTTAAGACACATACAATGTTCCATATTGTGTCCATTTTGTCATAGATAATAGCAATAAGCATTTGATCTAAAGTTCAAAGGTAGAGGCTTATTAGGATAGGGTGTTTTAATGGGAGGCTTGAGGTAATAATTTTTTGTTCTAAAATTTGTGTGATTGTGTTATGAAGGGTATCGGGTAGGGGAGTGAATTGTCTTTTCGGGTCCCCATAGTTAAAGGGTATTGTTGCTTTTATGACAACTACTTGGGTATTGGTATTTTGACTTGTTTGTTGAGGGGGATTAAGTTGAAGGAAGCCTTTATTTTTTTTCTAAAAGGTTGGTAGGTTTTTGGTTTACAGGCTCGGACTTCTCAGTTTGGCTAGAGGTGGATTTTATAACACAACTACTAACCAAGTTTTGATAATCATAGAGAGCGGTGCATAAGTGCATGAAGGAGGGAAATTTCATCATGGTAAGCTTGTCTTGTATCTTACTTTTCAAATTCTCTATGAACATATTTTTTAGGTGAAGGTCAAGAGCCTTTACATCGATTTGGGAATAAAGCAATTGATAGTGTGAAATAAAGTCGGTAATATTTTCTTCTTCTTTTTGCTTACATCACATCAAATCAACCAAGGTCATCTTAGGAGTCATATGCACTTGGAAATGGTTTATAAATGCCTCAACAAGTTCATTGAATGAATGAATTGATTTTTTCAGTAACAAAGAAAACCAATCTAAAATAGTATCCTTCAAGTACCTAGGGAAAAGTTTTACCAAGAGTTTATCATCAAGGACAAAGTCACTACACAAGGTAGTATAGGCAACAACATGGTTAGAAGGATCACCCTTTCCCCCATATTTCTTGAATCTAGGCACCTCTACACCTTGTGGCATCAATTTTTGTAATATCTAAAAGGAAAATGGGATGCATTTGACATAATATGTAGGTGGGCCATTTTGATTTTGATTGATGGTGGAAACTTGCTTTTGAAGGGATGAAATGGTTTGCACGAGTTGATTTATGAGAGGCTCATTGCTTGTATTATGAGATGGAGGTGAAAAATGTGAAGGTGTGTATGTCTTCAAGGGACAAGTGAATGGAATTCTTACAGGTGGTAAAGTGGTAGGATATATGACATGCAATGCCACAAAGGTACTATAGATGCTAGTGGAAATACGCAAGGAAGGAATCACATTACTATTTGGTTGCATTGCTATTGTAACTTGAGGGTTGGTATAGGTAGGAATAGAGGAAATTGTTTTGGAGGGATTAATTTGATTTCCTCCTTTGCTCATGATATTGTTTGAGGTTAAAGGACAACTAGTGATTGAAGTAAGGTGTTTTCCAAAGATCTGAAATATGTTATGCACAAGGTCAAGTCCATCTTCACTTTCAAGCATGCGAGGAATGTTGTCGGGATGGCAGTGGTTGAAACGTTGTCATTGCTTACTTGATGTAGTAGGTTTGCTAAGTCTTCATGAATTTGGATTATGTTTTCTTATGGAACACTAGCAGCCATTGTTTCAACATGTGTTACACTACTTGAAGGTAGGGAATTGTTGAGGGTGTGGTCCATACCTAGTGAACTAGTGTCAATACTAGGAGTGAAAGAGCTATATAACCCAAGATCCACGATGATTGTACTATGCTGGGATGACATGAGTCTCAAACTTCATCTCACTATAGTATTAGCAATAGGACACCAAGTAGAAATGCTCATGCAAGGGATATTAAATGCAAGATGAATGGAAATACAATGTAAGCTAAATGCAATGAAATGAATATAACAAAAACTCTGTAAACTAAAACAAAAAGTGATTGCTCAGAATCTGCACTGGGACTAAATCACCCAGAGGAGCGTATGAGTCCTAGTGAGGATTAAAAAAAAAAATAGAAAATTTCAAGTGATTTTTATGCTTTTTGGTTCGTATGATCTATAACCTAAGTGAAAATGTGATTTTTAGATGATTTTCAATGATTTCAAATGCAAAAATGCAACCTATATATACTTTTACTAATGCAAAGTTTAGAAACCCTAGAATTTCAATTAACTAGTGCAAACCCTAATGCAAGGTTAATACAAGCAAGATTTAGGGTTCAATGATGCACTCCAAATCAAAATTATAATGTTCTAAATGTAGGTTCACAAAAATGAAAGGTTGAATTTTGTTGCTTCTATGCTTGGGAGATAGAATAACAATCTTCACACTCTCTCATTCAAGGAAAACCCTTGAGATCTCAATCCAAGATATGCAAAGGAGGAAGAGATCTTGCAATAGGGTTGTCCTTGTTCACCACCAAGCTAGGGCTTGGAAAAACTAATGAAATACAAGATATAATGCTTAACCCTAATATGATGTTACTTCACTAAATGACCTAGAAAAGCATATAGAACATAACAGAGAATTGCAAAATGAAATGTGTGCTCCTGGAAACCTGAAGGAGATTGAATGAAGCTTTGAAATGCTAAAAACATCGATTTTAAAGCTAACTAGGACTCATACACCAGATTGGGCGATTTAGTCCTAGATTAGGGTTTCTGGGTAGAAACTAAAATTTGGCAAAAGGGTGTCTGGAATTGCAAAATTATGGAAAATGATATATATTGGGACTCATATGCCATAACTAGTGTATTATTCTAGTTAGGGTTTTCTAAAACTTCAAAGTTTGAATCTACTCGTCAATGTCTTCCCTATCCTTTCTAATTGATTTCTGGATCCGAAACCCTGATTTGCAACCTATAAAAGTCTTCCAATGATATTCAATGCAAGGTGACAACTTTAAATACTTTGACAACTTTCTCCAAATTTTCTCTTCAATGTTTCTTCAACCTAAACCTGCAAATCACACACTAAAGAGAAGGAAAAAAAAATTGTTTGTAGAAAAGGGCTTGCCTTCGTCAAACCCTATTTTGGTAATCAAACCTTGAAATGAAATGAAATAGGAATGGAGGATGATGAATGAACAAAATGTAATGTTGCAACTCACCAATCCTTAGAAATAAAGTGTTGTAAACATGTATGAGGTGGATCCAATAGCTGTATATCTTGACTTGAATGCTAGCTTGAATCATGAAACCGTACATCACAATTGTTAGCTCAAAAATAAACATGATGCATGAAGACTTTGAGATGATGCTTGATGCTTCAATAATGCTTTAAAACACTTGATAATCTACCATTGAATGCTCTTGTAAGAACTTGAATGCTCCTGTGAACTTAAATTTTCTATTATGAATACTCTCACAAAATTATTACGTGAAAATGAGTGAAAGAACCTTGTATTTATACTTAATTATGCCCAGTTTCCTGAAATTACAAGACTACAAGCTGACATCAGATCTAGGAGGATAAAATCGCACCAAGAATTTGAATTAAATTTAATTTTGGGCCACACGGGACTCATATACCCAAGGTGATGTATGAGTCCCATTAGGCATAAATTATGAGACCATTTTCAAAAATGCTTAGAAAGTTGTAAAATCCAAATCAAGACCCAAAACCCTAGGTGGGACTTAGAGGCCCAAGGTGCAGTATGAGTCCTAGATCACTAAATCTAGGCCACACAACCTAAAAACATTTGAATTGTGATTGGATATTGATTTATGTCAGGATTGTCCTTGAAAAGATGCATTAAATGAGGCTTGTGGGTGCAAAATAGGGCCAATTAAATCATAAAGAAGCCCAATTATTTATGGAAACCTTAGAAAATTGTGGAAGTGTGTTACAACACTTTACAACACTCTAAATAAGGTATGATAAATTTTATTTAGTTTACAATGGCCCAAGACCTAATGTGAGTGTGTTAAACACATTACAACACTAAGTCAAGGCATCAATAAGCGTCAATTTTCCAAGGAGGGCCCAAACAAGTGTGAAAATGTTACTGACAACATTTTTTGACACTACAATAAGAAAGGACTCGAATAAGAGGCAGTTGCCTAGACCCAAAATATTATGAGAACGTAACATGGGTATTTGAGTTAGATGTGTTAAACCTATTTAGTCGAATAATTGACACTAGTGAAGTCATCACTATTGAAAGAGAATCTATTTGATTTGGGTCAAACCAATAGTTGAGTTAACCATAGGTTAGTAAAATTTCCAAGTTGATTTAGAGGTGGGTGAACTGACATCACCACTTCTTTAGAAAGTGGATGATTATATATATCAAAACTTTGGCCAAAGTAAGTGCAAAAGTCTCTACTTGCACTTGTTGGTTCACTGTGCTCTAGGTTTGCATAACTTGTCACTGATATCATGCATAGTTGGAAGGTATCCATAGTTGTATGGCCATACATGTTATGTAGGAAACAACACTAGATACTTAGATGGAAATACTATAGGTTCCTATACCAAACTCTTTGTCAAATGGTAGGGCCATTTCCAATTGGAAGGTGTGCAAGGGACCATTGGTCTATAGTTGGAGGTAAAATTCTTGGGTGATGCTCTCCATCTAGCAGACGACATGCTAAGAATTTTGAAATAGAAGAGTAATCTAGATAAGGATACCTTGACCTTGTTATCTTGTAAATTATGAAATTTTTTATATGATCATGGATTCTATTTATAAACTATATTTGAAAAGATGAGTTTCATTTACATGAAGTTTATTTTTTGATTAGCGATAAACAAGTTTTGAAGGGGCCCTGAAATCCTGTACAAAAATGAGAAAAGGCATCAAAGATAAAGCAAATCGGTTTCCCAACCAAACACCAAAAAATAAGCTAATTACATAAAATCAACACCCCATCAACTGATAGCGAAAAGCCAAAACAACAAAAACATACAAAAGGAGAATAGAACCAGCAACATTTAGAGAAGTTACTTAAGCATTATAGTTGCTTCCAGATCCTTAAAGATCACCCTATCATGCATTTCCATGACCTCCTCCATGTCCTACCTTGGCACCATTTTGCACTTCTTGGTTTTACTTCGAGTGCGAATGCTTGGCCCTATGCCAATTCCGCAACCTGCAACTCCTTATTAGTATCCTCATCCACCTCCTTGTTCACCAATTCACTAAACAGAGATCTTCTAGTCCACTTGCCCGCCTTCTCATTCAAGAGCACAAGCCCTTCAATCGATGATTCAATCTTCTCCTTGCTCAAATTGATAATCGTATCAAGGTCTTTATGCAACAACAAGGAGTTCCTTTCCAATGTTGACAACCTCGGGCCATAATCTCTCTTTAAATTGGCCATGTCCTCCACCATCATACCCAAACTAGAGTTCAACAATTTAATAAGAGTGAAGATGGAATCCTTTTCCTTTAGGCTTCTAAGAGTAGAGATATTGCATCGTGCAATCATGTCATGTTTGTTATGGAGGTCCTGAACCTCCTGAACCAAACACATAAGCAAATTAAAATAAATATCAACCCCTTTCTTAACTATACTTGAGGCCTACATGTAGTCCATGGCACCCTAGAATAATCCCCTCCCCTAACGAGAACTCATGGGGGGATCGTCATCTTGCAAACCTTCAGGAAAATCAAGCTTTGTCTTACCCTTCTCTTTAGAAGTCGATGCACCAAGAGACTCATCCACATCCACCACACTGTTTACTTTCCCAGCTGTAGGGGCCCCTCCAACATCACCATGACCCAGGTCCTTATTACCAATATCTTCCACCTCACTGACCTAATTAACCCCTAAATCCTTTGACAGCTTTTCTGCATCATCCTTGGAGCACACCAACCCCTGTTTCTTAGCCTTCCCTTCCTCCTACTACCTTTACCCTCCTTAGCCTCCTCATCACAGGCCTCCTGAATTTTGTGTTTCACATGTGGGTTGGAGGGTTTCACCTTTTTAGTAGAACACTTCTTCCCACTAGAAGAGGGGGTGTAGTCCAAGTTTGTGTGGTAACCATCCGACCAAGCATTAGAATCCTCCTTAATTTTTGTACCCGCACTCTCAACCACCTCCTCAATCTGGAATTTCCCACTCCTTCTTCAACTTGATAGAATTAACAAGAACAGGGGCTTCAGTAACACAATTAGCCTTAATATGATCCACAATAAGCAACATTAAACCCTCATGTAAGAAAAGGTTCCTTAGATTCTTTCTATAATTTTCAATCCCTTCTTCCAAAGAAAGCAAAAGATAGAATAGGAAAGAGATGAGCTTGCCATGGAAAAAGTGATTGAGCATCACAAAATGATGGCCATACAACACTGAATACCTTCCATCCAAAGTGAAATAGCGCATCAATGCCATGACAACCTCACGCTAGATAGGTTTGATTTTTGACCTATCATATCCTCCACAATCGAGCCTCACCATTTTGGCTCTCCCTGTCCCAAAGAAAATTCAATCTAGTAGCCCCCAATAGATATTTGTCCCTATAAAACTTTCTTCCTTTAGTTGACATCCTAGTGACCTTCGCAATGAATTCCTCATTGATAGTGGTATCCCTGCCAAACATTCTCAACACTCGGTCATGCCAAGCATCGAATAACTCCTTGGAAACATTAGTTTTAAAACCATGCAAACTCTCCACGAAAGGGGTAACCCCTCCCTTCTGCAAAATCTCCCAGAACTTAGCATTGGCTTTGAACTCATCACATGAAATTGGCTCAGTACTACACCTATCACCACCCATCATCGAATGCAAGCACTTCACAGAAGCAAAAAAAATAGCATACAATTGCATCTAAACCCTAGGGAAAGAGAAATAAAAGCACCCAAAAAGTGTGCAGGCCTGCCAGTTGTAGAACTGAAGACAATAATGGAAAGGATCCTCCTACATTTACAATTTGGATACCCACAAATTTTGATGAGCTTCACAAGTATGAAGTGTCTTATGAACCTGAGTTGCACATGGTTAACACAAAATCTTTTAGTCGAGGAGACGACTTCCTCCAACATGCTAGGATTTGTCATTATTAAGCAAGGTAATTAAATCAATAGGTAGATTATCATTAGCCTCCCAATATTTGGCTGATGTCACCCCAAGATTCACCATCCAGTCAGCCACCTCATTCACCTCACGAAAGGCATGGGAGATAGACACCTCATTAAAATCATGCAACTTAGCCTGAGCATCCACAATAAAATTTTCAATTGTCCACAAAGGAGGTGAACAATTCCTTAGGAAATTAATTATATTTAGAGAGTCCCCTTTGACCCATAACTTCGTGATCCCCTTCTCCCTAGCCATCTTGATGCCATGATAGGTTGTTGCTGCTTTAGCATAGTGGTTTGTTTGTCACATGAAGTTTAGTTATGTTATATGTAATTTTATATTAAATTGTTTATGCAGTATGCAAAATATATTATTAGAAAAGAAAATTTTTATTTTCCTATTTTTGAAGATATTGAATTATTCACTTTATGAGTTAAAACCTAGGAAAAAACTATAGAGTAAGGATAGAGTTGTTACAATCTGACCCTTAATAAGGTAAGGATTATTGTGGATATCGTTAAATGTGTTTGACCTTATTAGGTATGATTTCATTATGGACACTATAAACTTTTTTGATTATTAGAAGACTTGTGCTATGATAATACTATTTAATATAATTATCTTTGTTATGTATGAAGTTAATGTGAATACTATATGACTTTTAACAATAAATAGGTATGCATGTTTTGTGAAACACACAAAAATACTCAACCCTTTATTAGGTTGAAGTGCCAATAGGTTAACACATTTATCTTATGTTAAGAAAAAGAATAATTGTGAGTAGTTTATCTTCTTATCTTGTAATTTTCTTATTAGTGACAAAAATATTATAAATGAATGTATATATATATATATACTTAGGTACATATGTATGTAGGAGGTATACATATGTACATGTGTAAATTTATATATATAGATATTGACCATGTTGTTATGTGCGTTCCAATACAAATTGTATATATTGATATATAGCTTATATGGGTATGTATAAAAAACATATACCATTCATATATATAGTTATAACTGTATATGTGTTTAATATTAAGCTTAAACATGTATATAGATAAATATGTAAGTGTTTTTGTGTGTATAGGGATTATTTATATCTAAATCAGAGATAACTATGGTCATTGTTGAAGGAAAGATTTATTCAAAACCAAACATGTACCTCAATTATTATTGATAAGAAAAACCATATCATTTGATTATTAAATTGTATATGTTGGAAATTAGATAAAATTATGAATTTTGAAAGAGTTGTAGAAAATAAAATTGATGATTTAGATTTTATGTTGAAACCTATCTCATCCTTGCATTTATGATTTTAGTAGTCATCATTCTTTAATCATGTCGACAATCATGACATAGGAAGAACATCTTCACTATGAATAAGTATATTTTTTGTCTAATTAAACTATCTTGTGAACTTGAATATAAGATTATAATTCTTGATAACTAGTTTGAGATAGAGGTGCATGAACATACGATATGCATCTCCACCATGAAATATGTTTTTATTATTAAATCTTTGGCCAAATTAATGGAAAATCACTTCTTGCATTGTCATTTCACAGTATCTATTTTTTATTGTGAACCTTTGAGTTTTACCTATTCTAAATTTGCAAAAACCACTTCTTTGCAATGGAAAAACACAAAGGGACACCTCAAGATTAGCCTAAGAAATTTTTAATACAAAGAAATAAGATGAAAGAGGATTGCAAATGATTATACCTTCTCTTTTCAGCTAAAATTCCTTGTTTGGCCTTTGATTTTGATTGCTTTGTATGCTCCTTAGATGGCTATTGATGTAGCTGAATGCAAGATTAACTATATGGTGGGATGAAAATGCAAATGGCTAAAATGGATGGCTAGATGAGAGAAAATGCTTGAAAAATGAGTGCACAAAATGACAACATAAGGTTGCTCAAATGACTTCTTTGCAATGGAAAAACACAAAGGGACACCTCAAGATTAGCCTAAGAAATTTTTAATACAAATAAATAAGATGAAGGAGGATTACAAATGATTATACCTTCTCTTTTCAGCTAAAATTCCTTGTTTGGCCTTTGATTTTGATTGCTTTGTATGCTCCTTAGATGGCTATTGATGTAGCTAAATGCAAGATTAACTATATGGTGGGATGACAACATAAGGTTGCTCAAATGACTAAGTCCTCTTTTTGCCTTAGAGGGGGGGTATTTATAGAGAAATTTAAATTCTCTAGAGAATTCAATGGTTGAGATTGAGCCACCAAAGCCAAGATGAAGGGCTATGGTGAGTTGAAGACTCACAAGCCCTCACATCTTGACATGTGGAATGTGAGATGGCCAAGAATACGATGATGTGGAAGTGAGGTGGAAGGGAGGTACATGATGTGTAAGAAGGACATGTACCGTGGAAGTACATTGGGGGATGAGAAGAATCTTTGGTGAAAAAATGTGAATTAAAAATTCACATGCTTGGAAGAATCCCATGGACAAGACAAGGTTCAAAAAAGGGAAGTACTTGTCCACATGTGACTTGATGTGACAAGTCAAATGTTCTAGAAGTTGCATGGGGATAATGTAAGCTTTGAAAGGATAAAATGGAAAGGTTGACTAAAATTTCACATGGGGAGGAGAGAGAGAGCTAGGATGAATAAATGTGAATTAAAAATTCACATGGGAAAAAGGGTCAATGCCAAGAAAGGAAAATGGAAAGGTTGACTAAAAAGGGATGCTAAGTGTGGCTAATGACCTTGATTAAGGTTGTGCAAACACATAATTAGGATAATTAATGGAAAGATTAGAAGCAAGTGGCAAATGTAGGAGGATGTGACATTAATCTTTGATTAAGAGAATGCACATCCTAATCATGAATTAATTAAATTAATCCATATTAGAAAGGGATTATGGAGGATGTGACAAGGAGAGAAAAAATAAGAATTTAAAATTGATTTTATTTAAAAAGGTCAAATGACTAAATTAAATAAATTGATATATTTATTTAATTTAGAGAGGAAAAGGTGTAAGGTAAAACATTTAATTGTTAAATTAAATACTTTAAGGACCTTGGACAAAAAGTGTGATATTAATTAAATTAATTAATTTGACGAAATGGACGAATAAAGAAGTGAATTTGATTATATGGGAGCAATCAAAATTAGATGTCTACAGTTACAAATCAATTAGGTTTGTCTTACTCATCTAAAGGGAATCTAGATGTGTATGATAGATTGTTTATATTTAGACACAACTTTAGTTCTTGAATGACATGATGAATTTGATATTCTCCTTGATCTACTACCCTTGCGAAGGGTAGGGCCACTTCCTAATAGAAGGTGTGCAAGGGACTCCTAGTCTATTATTAGAGGAAAAATGCTCGATTGATTCTCTCTTGTAGTTGAGAAAAATTGAAGACCTGGTTAATCAAAGATATTATACGAAATCACATGACATTTATATTATTAAAACTTAAAAATTACAAAATATCATCTAGATGTGGATGAAACCTTGTATTATGTACTTGTATAATGGACTTTTCATTAGTGAAATGATTAACTTGGAAGTTATTCCATTGATTTTCATAATATGAGTGTAGACACTTAAAATTGTGCACATGTTCAATCAATTTACCTCTAATTTCACCAATTTCCTATTCTGTATATTAATTAAATAATACCTTATTATTTAATTAATATTCAATTATCTCAACCTTCATCCTAATCTATTTCTTCTATTATCCCTAATTCCTAGCCTAAAGTGAACAATTAACCTTAATTATTTACCCCCATCCCTTATCCATTTCCTCAAAACATTAAATAAATAAATAAATAATCTATTTATTTAATTCTCTTCTACATGTCCTATCCTCCAACCTCTTTTCACTAAATCCTAATCTAAATCCATGATTAAGTGGGTCAACCCTCCCCATCACATCATCCACATGGCCCTTTGTACATGTGACATGGTCTTGGTACCATATCACATGGGCCTTGTCACCTCAAGGTACCACTTGGCACCATCCCATGAGGTGAGATGTCTCAACCATCCTCCACCCTTGATCTCATGATCTAATCCTAGCCCTTCATCCATTTTACTCCAAACCTATATATCTCACACTTAGCCATTTTATCCATCAATTTTCATTTGGAGTATTGTTACATGCTATCAAAATTTTGTAAGTACACATTGAAAAATCGACAATATCGGGCAAGTCTACTCAACGAGAGACTCGACATAGTACATTTTCATTTGATTCTATGTTGGTTTGAGTTTTCTATGTGTGTGTGTGTGTGTGTGTGTGTGTGTGTGTGTGTGTGTGTGTGTGTGTGTGTGTGTATTCTTTTATTGCAAAGGATTTGTATAGTGTAATAATTCTAGATATTTTAAGTTTTTTTTTAATTTAAAAATTTAGTGTTTTATTAGATAGATGTTAGTATATTTTAGATAATGGACAAGTGGTTCATCACATGAAACTCATGAGACCAAGTGCTAGATAATTTGACAATCAAAGGGAGTATTGAACAGTGTGAGAAAAGCAATATAATTTGTGGCGACATTGTTAGATCATGCACATCAATGATATCTTAAGTTCAACCCTCAAGACAATTACATAAACTAAGAAAAACTATGGATTATGTTCTTGAATGAGTTCTAATATATAGAGATGACGCAGAGTATATGAGTACTCTATAGAATATTAAATAAGGAGCCTTCTCTTTAGATATTAAAACAAGTTGATCTTTCTAGGAAAAACTATGGATTATGTTCTTGAATGAATTGTAATATATAGAGATGAAGCAAGAGTACATGAGTTTATAGAATATTAAATAAGGAGTCTTCTCTTTAGATATTAACAAGTTGATCCTTTTAATAAAAAACAAAGTAGCTTGAAGATAAAAGCAAATGGAAAGATGGAAGATTTAGACATAAAATAAATAATGTGCTAGTTGTACAAAAATATATATTATTATGATTTAAACGTTCGACCATTTTTCATTTCCTAATAATGTTACCAATTCTTCTACACATACCATAAATTAATGTTGCTCATCTAAAACTTTTCCTAAATCTAATAGCTAAAACACAAATTGTAAAGTATACCAAATAACTAGTAACTATATATAAATTTTGTCGGAAAAAGTCATATATATATATCGTACACAATATAAAACCAAGAAAAGGAAGAGAGAAAACACAAATTGGCGAGAGTTCACTATTTTACCAACTACAATTTCGAAGGTAAGTTCGACGAATTGAAGTCATCGCATAAAGGCGAGAATGTTCTACGTGAAGGTGAGGATCACGTGGAATTAGATGATTTGATGGTGAAAAGCATCAACAGAAAAGTTGAGTGGCGCGTTATGTGTAGTGATGATAGCCATGACGTTTTTATGACAACATCTCACAAATAACCCTAACTGAGTTAGGGTTGATTTTATTCCGACTAACTTGTCGGATGTATAAGCTCTTGTGGTGACGACGACATGAGATGGTGAAAGAAGAGGATGAGGTTGTACAAGACATTTGCACTTGCTACGGTTGATGTAATTTTCATTTTGGTCAGTAGGTTTGAAGTTATTCTTATGGGAGAAGGTCAATCTTTTGGGCGAGGAGGAGGTAGTTGATGTACACTGGTGGAGATCTAAATAAGTTTTGGTGAGATAGTCAATCGTTTGGACAATGAGGAGGTGGTTGATGTATGGTTGTGGAGATTCAAATAACTTTTGGCGAGATGGTCAATCATTTGGACAATGAGAAGGCGGTTGATGTACAGTTGTGGAGATCCAAATAACTTTTGGTGAGTAAGTATGAAGTTACTAGTTTGTGGTAATTTTGGGGAAGAGCACGAAACTAATTGATTTTCAGATAGATAATTGAAAGTGTAAGGGGATGCAATATTAGGACCACAAAAATGATCGTAGGGATGGTGAGGAAAACGTATGTGGAGGAAGTGTAGTTTATCAACACAAGGCCAATATCTAGAAAACAAAACAACTCAACTCAATAATTAAATTAACTCAACTCATAATTAAATTAGTCTAGATTAATTGTGCTTATGTATATGCATTTTATTACATCATCTTGGACTAAACCTAATAAAAATGTATTTTCTTTCTTTAAAAGTGTATATAAAAATTTATAGAATGTGTAATTATCCTAAAATAGATATCTCAAATTTACATCTATTGAGGAGACATCAATTTTTTATTGAGAAAAGCTAAAATTACAATAAAAGAATAGCAATTATACTAAAATAGAATGTGTAATTTTGTGCTTATATTTATGCATTGTATCACAACAATCGAGACTAAACCTAATAAAACATGATTTTTTTTTTAAGTGTATAAAAATTTATAGAATTTGTAATTCTACTGAAATGGATATCTTAATACATCTATTGAGGAGACATACCAATTTTTTTCTTTTGTGTTGAACAAATCTAAAATTACAATAAAAGAATAGCAATCCAAAGAGGAACTATGGAGGAAAAGAGTATCAACAACTGAGATACAATTAACAATATTAAGCTTTTTCTTTTGTATTGAACAAAGCTAAATTTACAATAAAAGAATAACAATCCAAAGAGGAACTACGAAGGAAAGGAGTGTCAACAACTGGGATACAACGAACAATCCCAAGGACAAAGAAACGACAACTTAGAATACATCATAAATAGCTTCCTTTTAACCAATTTTAAAAATGAACAATTATACCACTACAAACTAATCAGATTGCAACAATAGTCACCCAAACCATTATCGTGTGTCTATCTATCTTATAAAACTATTTTATTTCATATAAAATACAAACATATGTCGTGACTAAATAAAATATAAAATTATTCTATTTATTTAATAACTATTTATTACTTTGATATTTATTTTTTTATTTATCATATTAAATTTTATCAATTTCAGTTCTTGTTTTTCACTCACACCATTGCATTGGGTCTTACCATCCTATGAGTAAAGACATGACAAATTTAAATCATATTTTTCAGTACATACTCTCCTTCTTGTGAAAATTGGAAATACAAAATGGAGTTATAGGAATACTGGTAATGATTAGCCCTCAAATCAAAACCTACTTTCAAAAAGATTCTAGTAGTGCAAATGCGCAGGCCAGTCAGGTACTAAACTATGGTGCCAAATACTACAGCAGCTTTATTGAAGATTGAACGGGTCGCTGTTGGACACGTTATTCAGCCAAACAGCGAGTGACGAAGCGATCGATGACCTGCACAAGTTTACTGGTCTCCTTAGCAACGTGCGGATCGGAATTGATGGCAAGCTGGTTGAGATAAAAGCAGTGGCTCACGTTCTCCGATACAACCATTTCCAGGTCATGCCCTGCGCTTCTCATGGCTCTGCAATATTCCATCTGCGTATCGCGCATGAGATCTCTGTCCCCGATGCCCACAAGAAAGGGAGGAAATTTGAGCTTCTCCAGTGGGGGAGCCAGGGGTCCCATGGGGTTCGTTATAGGGTGATCTTTGGTGCTCCCCAAGGGCAACCCAAAGCTCAGGAATTTATCCACCATCTCCAGCGTCAAAAACGCCGAGTCTGGCGAAATTTCGGCCTCCGATTTGCTGCGCTCCGATCGGACAAACCCCGGGTGTAAGGCCACGCAGCCTCGCAGGTGAACAGGTCTTAGCTCTTCCTCGCACGCCAGGGCACGCAGGGCCACTTGGTGGACCACGTTGCCTCCCGCGCTGTCACCAATCAACACGCACCGCTGGAAATCCGCGTGAGCAAGCCACGGTTCCTCTTTTTCCCCACGGGCAACTTTACTTAGCCACGCAACGGCGGCGAAGCAGTCGTCGATCGCAGCCGGGAGTCGGTGCTCGGGAGCGAGCCTGTAGTCCACGGAGACGCAGATCACGCTGGAGGTCGCAACGAGCCGCGAGTATATATGATTGTACATTTGCCAGTCCGCGTGGCTTACACAGAAACCGCCGCCTTTAAAATGGATCAGGACGCCCAATTTATGGTCTTTGCTTTGAAGCGCCATGCGAGGCAAATAGATGCGGATCCAGACCCCATTTTCCTCGTCCACGACAACGTGTTTCGTGGCCACGCCGTCAACGAAAGCGTCATTGGAAGGAGGTACAGGCATGGTGAGGACCTTCGCCTCCTCCGGGCCGCTCCAGGTACGCTCCACTGAGCCGTCGGAGAAGAGTTTGAGCCATCCTGACACCTCATCCACGACCTTCCTTTCCATTTCGCTTGGCAATCAGAGGAGAGCGCAATTGGTGTTTGGATTGATGATGAAGGTTGCAGGGCATATATGGGCTTCCCGTCAACAAAGTCTGCTCAAGGATTGCGCCAATTTCGGGCTGTACAGTCACATCAAAGAATTCAAGATGAAACAAACTTTATGAGGCGTGGTATCCTCTTCTTGGGTGCCGTGTGGTGTTTTTGTTTCCCATGGACTGATTTTGTACTGTCTATGCAGTCAGCAGAATGTACCTTTGATTTCATCTATTCATTAATTGAAAATACCACATACGTATATGTGGTATTTTCAGCTAATTAATAAAGCAGTCAAACGTGTATTCTGTTTATTACATAGATTTGACTGTTTTGACTTTGTGGACATATTAAATTCTTTTTTCAAAATTAGATTTTTTTTGGAAATTCTCTACTAATATAAGTGAATGGAACATTCAAAGAAGGTAAAGAAGGGGCTTGCATCTAAATCATGATTATATCAAATATAGTTGAACATTTTTTTAAAGATATTTAAGTTACTAGTTATAGTATTTAAAGGTATTATAATATTAAAATAAAATTATAGTAAATTTAGTATAGATATTTAAAGAGGTGTTTATCTATTTTAAATAACAAATTTAATAGACATATCAAGAAAATTGAAATCTTTATCATATTTTAGATAAATGTATTTAAGATATTTATATTAGTTTACATTTATTTAAAAATAATAGATATAATGATTTTGTTACTATATGACAACGGAAGTGACAATAAGCTCTTACAATTGTCAATGCATTCATTGCAACCACAATCAAGGACACAACAAATGTTGCAATTCCTTAATTCACACACCACAAGAAAATAAAGGTAAAATTTTATTTATTTTAATGAAATTTATTATTGGAACCTTTGAAATTTGATCTAGTTAGAATAAATAAATGAACAATTTAAGAAACACATGTGGTGATTCCTTATGTATCAACCATTCCAATTTTCCTTTTAAAGGAATACAAAAGCTTAATTTCCTTTGTCTTTAGCTTAAATATGACTTTTGAGTAAAGCCTAGTAATTACTCATTCCTAAAAAGAATAATAAGGATATTAAGATGTAATATTTAATACAAAAAGGCTTTTTGCTTTTTTTTCATATCTTATATTACAACTTAATGAGTAAAGACTTTTTCTATATCTAATTTTATAACTTAATGTCCTTTATATTTTTATGGGAATGAAAAATTTGTTTGCTTTACTCAAGCCTCATCTTTAAACTAAAGATAAAAAGATAATTAAAATTTAATGTTAATTCAAAATGAAAATTTGAATGATGCATATATAAGAAACCATTGCATGAATGCTTGTCTATTTATTATGAAAAAAAAAATGATTTGAAATAATACAAAAATTACCCGTGATTTTTTCTAGTGTGTAAATTGAGGGAAAAGAGGAAGAGAAAATGGAAAAATTTATTGTCACATCCCATTTAATTAGCTTAGCTTAATCACTTAATTATTGTACTAATTGTTTAATAACAAGTGATTAGGAAAGATAATTTGGTTACGTGAATTATTACTTGACGGGTAATCAAGAATTATTATAATGATGATGTCTTATTGTGTGTTCTATTTCATAACCACATCATGAACTATTGAAATTTTCTCATATTGGAGAGAGTATATCATTGAGGAGAAGGTTCTAGTTGATGGGGGTAACTTGTTATGATGGAATTGTGCACACACACACACACACACACACATAGAGTCATGTAGCTAAGTTGCATAATAATAGTGTATATATGTGTTCCTCATCTGTGTACAATTTCCTAGGGATAAAAAAATCGATAGCTCATGTTAGTATTGGGTCGTGAGCCAAACTTAGCACAATAGTGCGCTACTTTTGGATACTTGGTTGTATTTAGAAATTTTGTCAAAATGGATCCCAAATTGAATGGGAATTGGCATGAGAATGCAAATTTCACCATTATAATCATATGTAAATACATACTATGAAAGCTCAAATGTTTTATTTATTTGTTTTGGTAATACACACTATGTAACTATACATCTATATATGCACCCTAAGAATTCTAAAATACATCTCGAGCTCTATAAAAGAACCCAGACCTTTCACTTTTGGAAATAAATCTGCATTTTATATGTGCAAGCATACATATATAAGTTATTGTGTATGCACAAACAAACCCATGTGTATATTCAAAATTATTAAATATCATTGCATTTGAATATTTATATTATTATAATAAATAAATGGATTTAATATTATTATTAACTAATACTATATTCTAATAAAAACGTTACACTAAACATTATTTAGAGAGGGATGAGTCAAATAAAAATAAACTTAAATTTGTTAGCTTTTCTCCCTTCCACATGCCTTTTCAAGGCTTCCAAATATTACATGCATTTCTAACGTGGTGGGTGAAAGCTAGCATGAGGGTTGACAGTTCTTTTGCTTAAGTTTTGATGAATTTTTGGGAAGGGAAAAATATGTTTTGTTTGGAGAGAGCTCTGCAAAAAAACAAAGGGGGTTTTGGTACATTAACTTGCAGCCATTCCATGAGACCATAGTTTTTGGGAGGCATTCTATGAATAGTCCATGTGCTCTATCAATACTCCACTTTTTGGAGATATGTCTAAGTAGAGGACACTAGGAGGTATAAAATTTGATTGAAACTTCTATTTGAAGCGTAAGTGATCTTTCTTGTTGCAAATCCCATTCCAATCTTTTCCTAATTGTTTAGTTTCATGACTTGATTAGCTGATATGAATCTCAATTATATTGACAAAATTGTAAATAATGGTTGTTATGTTGCCTCCAACATTTGTATTTACATTGCGAATAATTCTGGAGGTCATCACTATTTGAAATGGGAGGAATTGCTCTTGTGAATGTTATTTCATTGCTCAAAAGTATTTAGTTATAGATTGGGGCAGTAACCATTAGTGAAGATTTTGCTAGAAAGAGCATAAATTGTTCTTCCTATAAATACAAGTTGCAAAAAGAAGATACACCGGATCGGAAAAGTCCAATGGTGTTATAATTGAGTTATTTCAAAGCTCTTAAAACCTCCTAGTTCAAAGCTATCCCTAAGCCTGAAACATTGGAAGTGTCTAAAGTCTATACTGTTGTGCTGCAAGTCTAGTAGGAAAATCTGCTCATACAAAATTGGTTTTTTTTATATATTCAAGCTTTAGGGTTGTCAAACCTACAATGTGAAATAGTGTTTTCTCATGTTTAGAAGCTATCCCATTATATAAATAAGTAGAAATATGTTGATAACTTGCAGGGGTAGCGAGAGGGATAGTCAAACAAAGGTCACACAAAGTTGTAATCAAGAGTTTGTAGTTGTCACTACAATAGACAAGTCTTTGAAAATCACAAGTTTAATAGAAAATTAATCTAGTGTGAGGTAAAGAAGCCTTGTGTAGAGAGGATTGAATATGAATATATACATTTAATGAGTTGCACTTTAAAAATTATTGTAATTGATCATTCTTATGAAGAATACCTTCTTGTTGAGTTTATACCTTTTCAAATTTCAGTTCCAGTATGCTAAAATCTAGATACAATAAAATCCAAAAAGAAACATGAGGTCAACAAGAACATATGGCTCCCTGCAACACTACTCTTTTAGCACAGTTGAAGTACATGGGTAAATAGGAAGCATAGAGTAAGTAGGATTCAACATGCAATTAAAAGAGACATTAGTTACTCAAAATTGTGGTTTGTTGAGTACATAGATTGTCTGCTGCAATTGGAAATTATTAAGAACAATTTATATGCTAAATAAAATGATTGTTGTTTGAAGGAGGTGAACATGCATAGTTCTACATAAATTGTTGATAAAAAATTAGAAAAAATTAAAGAGACATGCCCTAAGATTGAAGAAGATAAATCATCAAAGCTAAATTGATTTATAGGAAAAAGTGAGATGAATTGCAAATAAATCTGCTCTTAAATAGTTGTGATTCTTGAAAAAATATTTTTGGGTTTTGTTCTTCATTCTTCAACCTTTCTAGAACATAACAAAGTTTTGAATTCGATTTAGTAATGTAAAAGTTATGACTGTTTGAACGCTGCCCTTCCTGCTACAATCTATAGAGTGAACATTGTGAATTGATTTATAATATATGTATTGTAAGTAATACCAATTTAATAGCCAATATCATTATTTAAGATTATAATTTTATGAGTATTTGTGAGTTAATTATTATAATTTCATTGGAGCCTAGGGATAGGTTCTAAACTTGAAAATTACTAATGAAGAAATAAGACCTTGGGTTCTTAAATCACTAGTAGTGAGTGGATTTAGGGAACGCAGGGAATATGGGTTAGCCTTTTTCTTGAAACTACATTTTTGATTGATGCCAGTGCAGGCTTAGTCTTATGGTTACTTCTTTATCCATCTTATAGAGTGTCAAGATATCATAGTGATATGATTGGGACATTCTATGCTATAAACCTTGATTGTCATGGTTACTTTCATAAGTGCATTGTTTGGGTTGACTTTCATTATCTTTCATATAAATGGGCTCAATGGATGAGTTTAATAAATATGAATTGCATGAGCATATAAGTATGATTTCTTGACAATGATACACATAGTGAATTATATTCCATCATGATTGTTGGCTACACATTGCTAGATCCTTTGTGATGGGTTGGGCTTCTCTAGTGGAGTTGCACATGGAAGCTAAGGCTTCGTGGTAGGGTGGATATCACCTCAATGATGCTCTCTCTCTTCTTTTGGCTTAGGGTATGAAGGTAGGAAGTGAAGATCTTTGTAGTGCATATGTTAATGCCTTTATCTTTCTTGTGATCTATTGTTTGAAAGGAGTAGATGACTCTTGTTTACTTGTTTATAGCATTGAACCTATTTTAGAGTAGCATAGTTATTATAATTAGATTGTTACAAATATCATAAATATGGTTTCAAGTGTTTGTAAACCTATATTGAAATGGAAAGAAATTTGAATTCTTAAGTTCATGTTAGAGTGATTTAAATGGATTCTACACTAATTGTGATAATTATTAAAATTATTTATATATTTTGCAAAAGAAATTGACTCCTTGTAGATTGGATCTATATTAACATCATGCTATTCCCTGATTTTCATACTTTATTACTGATTAATTGGATAGTTGTTACATTTATTGTGCCTTTAGTGGTGGTTACAACATATGCAACTAAGGAAATGGGAGCTTAATGTTGCTTCCATTGCCATGTAATAGCAAAGCCCTTATTTTTATTATTTTTAAATAAAAATAAATTGTTTGTTTACTTTATGTTTATTTGTATTTAAAGAGGATGTTAAAATAACGTCAACCTAATTTTTTTCTTTTACCATCACAACAGAAGATGCTTCTCCCCTTGCTACTATTATATGTTATGTCCTCTCACTGTAATTAACATCAAAATAAGATCAAAGGTATGTGGCTAGTTTAAAATTTCTTGTCTCCTCTTCTTCAAGAGACAAAATCTTGTTCTTACTCTAAAATCTTGGAGAGTAGTGAAGCTTCTTCTCTCTTTGAGTGAGATCCACCAATTCTCCCTTATTCTCAAATCTTGGAAGAGTGATGAAGTGTTTCCCCTCTCATTGGATGAGCTCTACCATTTCTTCCATTCTAAAATTTAAAAGAATTTTGGTGAAGTTGTTCCTCTATCTTTGAGTTAGCTCCTCCATTTTGTATCTTCTCATTCTATCCTTATTTCAAAGGATTATTTTCCTCTTATTCCTAAATCTAATTTGAGGAGATCCCTTTTATTTATTCTCTAAAAATATCCTTTGTAAGTTTCATATTTAAAATCATTTTGTTGGGATTTATAGATTATTTATAATTTCATTTTCATTGTTCTCACATTGGCACAAAAACTTGGATTTATCATCTCCCTTTTTATCTTATACAATAATTAGATCTAATAAGTATACTTATTACAAGTTTACACACAAGTATTTGTCTAGCTCGTAGTCACATAAATATATGCACACACACATCCATCTTGAGTACTCAAGGTGTTGAAAGGAAAAATTGGACCCTAACCACTTTGGCAAGCTTCCAAGCAATCCAAACCATTTTTCCTTTTCCTCTCAATTTACAAGTTTTTTCGTCATCATATATTTAGTACATAATCCCTTCTACTACCTTTAATATTTCATTTTATTCATTTATGAAAAGGTTATTCTAGAATTTTCCCTACACCATGTTTGTTTTCTATTTTTGATATTGGGTCTCTGTATTCTAGATTATCATTTATATTATATTGAACTTACAAAGGATACTCTTCTAAAATTCAAAATTTATTTGCAATCAGATTGACATCTCTATGCCACAAAAATGTCATTGTCACTTTTAACAACTTACATCCATCATCTAGCATATTCTCCAAAACTAGGTTATTTTGTTCCTTTAGTACATCTATTCAACATATAAATTACATCATTTCAAGTTAAAATTTCCTACTTCCTAAAGCATTGGTCTTTAATCATAAGTTTATTTCTTAAGCTAAGTTAGAAAACCTAGTGTATGTAGGGCACATTTGGAATTTAGAATTGCATTCATGAATCATTCACTTAAATATAATTTTGTAGAAGAATTTTAAGACACAATACATCATAAATAAATTCTTTTTAACCATTTTTTAAAATGATCAATTGCAAAACTACAAACTAGTCAAGTTGCAACATTAGTCACCCAAACCATTATCTTGTACCTATCTATCTTATAAAACTATTTTATTTTATATAAAATACAAATACATGTCTTAACTAAATAAGATATAAAACTACTTTTGTGATGCCCCCTTAGTTTGCTTTTATTTGGATAGCTCCTTGAATTTCATCTAGACTATATGATGTTGTTTTGTTTGTCCTTATGTTACTACTTGATAGAAATTATGACTCTGTTGGATACCATTCAGACATGGTGATATTTTGATGAGTAGATATTGTGACTATTTGATAGCATCATGATGTTTAGTTGAACGATATAAATGGCATTGTGATATTTGATGTTTCTTAGTTATGCTATGATTTGCAGATTAGTTGATTGTTTATTTGAATATAATGGATATGATGATGTTATGTTTGGTTGGATGCATGTGATATCATGCTGATATTAGTTGCTTAGTGTCAATGATGGGGACATTGTCACATCACTCGCTTGCGAGCGCCTTGTGATTCTATGATTTCCCCATCAAAATGTGACTGATTATTTCTTTATGCACATGCTTGATACTTTGTTTTGATGCAGGATGCAGGTACATGGCATCGATTCCACCTATTATTAGGTTTGAGCATGCTAGAGACCAATGGAGCTGTTGTTTTAGAGGTTACATTGGTTCCCCCACTTCGAGCCATTTTCCTTTTCAAGGATGAATCCTTGTTGTTGCACCCCATTAGTAAGCTCTTTAGGTATCATTTTGTTTCCTTCCGGTCATATAATCTTCACCATGTCTCTGATTGTTATTTTTTGACTGATTTTGGAGTCTTGTGCTTGGTTGGTTATTTCATTTTATTTTGTATGTCATATTGGTGGGCTTGGTTAATGATATTAAAGTCTAATTAAATTATAGGATTAAATTAAATTTGTTATGGAATTAAATTTTATTAAGTTAAGAGTTAATTCTTAAAATTGAATATTTAAATAATATATATGTATATATAAATGTGTGCCTACATATATATATATATATATACTAATGTGTTTTTATAAATAAATTATATAAGAAATTTAATATAAGAAATTAATAAATAAATAATATTTTGTGTGTAAAGTTAAAGTAAAAAGGGAAAAATTATATGGAAGTTGAAAAAAGAGGGAAAATGTGAATTAGTGGAGGAATAAGTAGTTACGGGAAATTAATTGAGAGGAGTGGAGTTAACTCCACAAAGGCAATTGATCTTTAATTTCCTCCTAGAAAAAAAAACTAATTCTTGCTTTTCATTGTCGTGAATGCCTGGTTGGTTTTTGGCTTGAAGCTTTCTTTGTTTTCTTTGGAAAATTCTTGAAGTGGGGAAAAATTCTAAAGTTGCTCTAGAAGAGAGGAGAATTTGAAGAAGCTGGAAGCTGCAGCTTGTGTTTTCATCTAGTATCAAAATTTTTGCTTGGTTGTATGAATTACATCAAGTTCCTCTATCTTCCTTCTTGTTTCAATCTATTATGAAAAGAATGTTAGTCTTGAAATATTGCTAATCTTGGCTCTTGCTTGTTTAGTTTTGAAATTAAGGAAAAAAAAACTTAGCAAAGATTCTTTAGAGAATGAAATGTTTGAAATTGTTGATATGTAAATTTTTTTGTGGGAAACTCGGATCGCTATTAAGCTTTTTCCCTGCCTTTCTTTCCAAGTTGATAGGAATTCTTGCGTATTTGTTCTAGCAAATTCTTAAATCTTTATCGAGGAAAAAATAATCTTACATTCTTTGTCTCTAGTCTCAAACTTCTATTCTTTATTCATAGCCTTGTATTGTTATGGAATTCCTCTCTTGTTCAAGGTTAGAATCGTATCATCTCATTTTTCTTTTGTACGGTACCATGCTATGTGAATGGTCGCAATCTTGGTTGTGTTGTGTGGAAACCCCAAGGAAGACTTATTTAGCGATGGGTCACTATGTGTAGATGGGGGGGAAGGGCTTTGCCTCGTTCTTTAACTTTTCCCTTTTCTAAACTTGTCAATCATCTATCTTCCAGCTACAGCCTATGTATATCTAGATGTTTGATATCGATTCAAAATATATGTGTTATTCTTGTGTTCTACTATTGATGTATTGGGTTGCTCAATTTAATTCTTATGAATAGTCTTCATTGTAAACAAGCCTATAATAACCAGGTTGTCTTAGGGCGCCGACCCATCATCTTTTCACCATTTTTCTTTAATTGTAGAGTACTCCATATAACCTTTCCTTTTCATCTAAATGGATTTCTTTATGGAACTGTTAGTTCGGTGGTGCATACGTGCTTCCCACCTGAGATGTCGACTCTAGATAAAAGCTTAATTAAGTTCTATTGCTGGTAGAACTATAGGATTTTGCATGACTTTTGTTATTCCTTCAATCGGTGTTCAAGTTAATGTCCTTTATTGCGTTGAGCCAGGGATCGTGGCAATGGAGTTAGACAGAGTTTGTGTTTAATCAAAATGTATTTTTTAGTAGTTTTCTTGAGAACTAGGAGTAGATGCGATACATAAATATATAATATCTTCTGTGTTATCCCTAGTATATTGATTATGTTTTAGAGAGTATTTTATCTCTTCACTGGAGTCGACTACCTACATATCAGACACTAATGGTCCAGTTAAGCATTATTTCCCTTATTCACTATAATTCTTGAGTTAGAACGACCATTGTAAGTAGTCAATTAGTGCATGATCATCGATTTATACCAAGGTGTCGACTCATAATCTTTTGATGGTGTTTTTTTACACTTGTGATTCAAAACATTCAATTGTATTAAAGTTATAGTGGTCACTTAATGCCAGTCGATAGGATATCTAATGTTCATGCAAAATCTCTTGTGCCAAACCTGTATGCCATCTATAGCTATCTATGAATATGTTGTGTGTGTAGTATGTAATTAGCCACATTTTTGTGAACTAGATTTCTATATAATTCCCAATTTACTTTCATAATCTTAGGATCTGATTTTGGATGATATATATATATGTAGTGTTTAACAATTACCTTTAGAAAAAAAAACATAGATTTTGATTGTAATGAACACATGTATTATGAGTCTGTCAAGTTACCATGGTAATTTAAGATTTTTACTTTAATGGATATATAGAATAAATGATTGTATATACTTATATATGTTTGCTTGACGTCCATTGTTACTTAGCTCTGTGTACATTATTCTTAAACTGAGTTCTATTAATAAAACAAATTGTTAAATGTTTAAGATATACATATGTATATATATATATACAATATATATATATATATGCATATATATATATATATATATGTATGTATGTATGTATGTATATAAACATATTTATATATATATGTATTAATGTATGGATGTATATGTTAATATGTATATTATTGTGAAGATATTTTTTATATAGATTAGGCATCTTTATTGAGATTATATCATGGTTGTATTTAGATGGTAGTGCAACATTAACTTTATGAGAATTGATGAATTGGTATTAAATAAATCAGAATTAATGTATTTGTAAGAGAATGTAATTGCTTGGAATATTTTGTTGTAAGCTTACAATACCTATCATGCTGACCACTTAGTGTCATAATAAAGTGTTGCTTGAGTAGTCTGGTTGTATCAAGTGATGTGTTATAAGTTGGTTATGGTCAAGATGTTTCATGGTTATTGTTGAAGCATTCCAGAGGTTAGGATGATTTATGCATGTTGACTTTATTTATTTAATATGTTTTGGGAAAACTAGATCAAGATTATGATTTCGATGGTCATTCACCGCACATAATTTTGCCATGTGATGTAAGGACTTGTAAGCGGGATGGATTGATGCCTCACTTTGTGATTTGTTTGAATATGTGTGTTGTGCAAGTGGTTTTTTTTTTAATTTCTATGGATTAAGGTTGGAAGTAGTGGAGTGGCTTTCAATGGGGGCTGACACACAAAGGGGTGCTTGGATAACCCATGTGGAAGTTGCTTAACAAGTGATAACATTAAAATTAAATAGGGGGAAAAGGGTAGTTCAAACATTAAACAAGATAATTTGTGCCTCATCAGCTTCAAGTGCTTGTTTAGGCTTGAGGTGGCCTGGAATGGCATAATTGACTACTTTGTCTCCATGAGAGGTAGTTTGATTCTGCATAGTTGGCATAGGGGCTAGAGTTTAGTAGAGGTTACTAGGATAACCCGGGATGGGGGCAGAGGCCTAGGAAGAACCGCCTAGATAACCTATGTCCAGTTATGTGATGACACTTCCCCTATGACAACCATGGGTATTTTTACTTGTTGTTTTTCCTTGAGTTATTATGTGCCTCTGGAAGTATGGTCATTGTTGTTGTTGCTCTGGTTGATGTGTTCATCTTGTGTTGTAAGCTTTGTCAACCTTATGATATATAGTCCTTGTCTATTAGTTGGTGGGCCCTTCGTAACCTCCTAGCATGGGGGGTGAATCTTTGGATTCACATGGTAGGGTGGAACATGTTACATTCTCCATTGGGTTCCCCTTCCATTTGTGATTTGGTGACTTCATTTGACACATTGACTCCTGCACAACATCTACCCTTGGGAGTTTGTCCATTGTACTTGTTAATGCATTGTAACTTTATCATGTATCATGTATGTTTTGTAGAGCACTCCTTTTTAGATTCAAGGAACTATCATTGTACAAAATTTACTTGTAATCCAAATTGATGTATCTCATGTATGTACGAAAATCATGTAATCAATGACATTGTACTTGATAATTGAAATGAAAGCATCAGTTTTCTTTATGTTTTTAGAATAGATGTTTCTCATGGTTCGTATGTCCATTGTGATGTGTAAAAGAATGCTTAATGATGATTAGTGTTTAATTGTTAATAAGTTATTTGGTTTTGTAATTTAAGTAATGGAACTTAGGTAATGCGGTCGTGCACCCTAGATGACGTAAGATAGTAATTAAATTTATGTTAAACTTCAATGTGCAACATTGCACTCAAAAAAAAATTCTCCATTTTCAGTTGTTTAGGCTTTGTCCTCTAGGGTTCCCAACGATGGAATTACACATGGTATTAGAGCCAAGTTAAAATAACTAGTGCTTTGAGTATATCAATAAGCCCATTAAGTTATCTTAGATGTATAGTTTGAAGTTTAGTTTTTCCTTGTTGACCTCATCTAATACCCTGAACTTGTCTATGTAGGATCATGCATAGGAGATGGGGTAGAGGTCGAGGGTGAGGCAAAGGTCGAGGTGGTGGCCATGGGGCCAATCACCCAGATTCACCTCCAAAAATTTCTCATGAGTCAGAGCATGAGGAGCATCAGAGTTCACATAACAACCAGGGTGGTGTAGGACAAAATTAGGGTTAGTCTAGCATGGAGGGTGCATAGTTGTGCCAATTAATAGAGGAGGTTGTTGCCCGACTTGGTCTGAGGCAAGAAGGAGAGCAATTAGTGATTTGGGAGAGGGAGAGATCTCCCAGGAGGAGGGAGTTAGTTGTTGAGAAATATGTCATTTTAGCTAGTCAAATGAGGGATCTACTTCAAGAACGTCCTCCAACATTTGATGGGTCAGGTAGTGGACTTGAGGTAGAGACCTAGCTTATTGATTTGAATTGATGTTTTAATATACACCCTTATGGTAGTAATACCAAGGCCAGATGCACCATTATGCATCTTCGTGGGTTTTCTTCCACATGGTGGCATCTTGAGGAGTAGAAGCTCCATTTGGATATTGACTCAGTGTCATGGTAGATGTTCCTTGAGTGATTTAGAGCTTGATTCTTGTCTAAACATTCGTGACAACGTCAAGCAGATGAGTTTCATGAGTTAGATAGTTGGAAATGTCAGTGGAACAATATGAGAAAAAATTCTATGAACTTAAGTAGTATGCTAGCATTGGAGATGATGAGGGCATGCTAGTACAACATTTCATTAGGGGCTTAAATGCCCACATCAGTGGCGGAGTTTGAGTGTTTGAGCCAAAGACCATGGAGGTAGCCATGGAAAATGATCAGATTGTTGAGGAGAATCTAGCTATGGCCTTAGGTGGACAAACAAGAGTTCAGATTGGTAGTGCACCCTCAGTAGGATTCAATTCTCGTGGTGGTCATTCACAGTCAGCAGGTCCATCTACGAGTCAGTAGGCACCCTCTAAGGGTGGCCAGTAGTAGTAGCCCTCACAATCTAAACATAAGAATTCTCAATCTCATCATGATGATACATCTTAGCCTAGGAGAGACAGGAACTGGAGACGAATGAAACATTACCACTTTGATCAGCTAGCCCAGAGTTCATAGTCTATAGTTAATAGGGGCAGTGTTCAGTAGTCTAGTGCACCACCTAGCAATTGAGGTTTTGGCAGAGGTATAGGGCGCTTCTCATGTGGACAGTAGGGTCATATTGCTCATTAGTGTCTTCAGAAGGGAACTATTGGATTTTCTCAAAGACCATCAACTTCAGAGCCAACCATTAGGGATGCTAGTAGAACACAGAGGGTTTTTGTTGTGGTTAAAAACTACCAAGCTGAGCACTAGGGGGCAATGGTTGAGACATTAGGTGTGTTACAGGGTGGTAGAGTTTTTGTACTTTTTGATTTTGGTGCTTCAAACTCCTTTATTTCTCCTTCTATAGTAGCACAATGTGGACTGGTGGTAGTAAATCAAGATGACAGATGGCAGGTTGAGTTAGCTTCTAGTGCTAAGGTCATAGCTGAGTCACTTAACTATGGTTCTAGATTGAATATTGGTTCTCTTGACACTACAGTTTATCTATGAATCATTCCTCTTGGGTCTTACGATGTTGTATTAGGTATGGATTGGTTAGAGGCCCATAGAGTAGTCATAGATTGTTGTCACAAGTCAGTGAAGTGTGTTGATGATTCCAACAATGAGGTTGAGGTCATTGGGATTTAGAGACCTATTTCTTTGAGGATAATCTCAGCTATGCAGTCAAGGAGGTGTATGCGATAGGGTTGTTAATTATTTGCAGTGACAGTCAATGATTTAGAGTTAGGAGAGAGCTAGGAGGAGGTGACACTTAATAGTCATCCCATTCTTAGATAGTATGCTAATTTGTTTCCTAGAGAGATTCCAGGGATGCCACCTAAGTGTGACATCGACTTTAAGATTGATCTTGTACTTGGAGCTGAGCCCATTTCGCGAGCTCCTTATCGAATGACCACTCAGGAGCTTAAGGAGCTCTATTTACAACTTGAGGAGTTGTTAGAGAAGGGATTCATTCATCCTAGTATCTCTTCTTGGGGACCACCAGTGATTTTTGTGAAGAAGAAGGATGGGTCCCTTTGATTGTGTATAGACTACCGATAGTTGAACAAGGTGACAATAAGGTACAAATACCCATTGCTAAGGATAGATGACTTATTTGATCAAATTAAGGGTGCCAGGGTATTCTCAAAGATTGATCTTAAATCAGGTTATCACTAGCTATGCATCTTTGAGGTGGATATACATAAGACTGCATTTCATACTCGATATAGACACTATGAGTTCATAGTGGTGTTATTTGGGTTAACGAATGCACCCTTAGTGTTTATGAGTTTGATGAATGGTGTGTTTTTCACCTACCTTGACTAGTTTGTCTTGGTGTTTCTAGATGATATATTGATCTATTCTAGGACTATGGAGGAGAATGAGGATCACTTGAGATAGGTGCTACAGTGCTTGAGAGAGAATCAGTTGTATGCTAACTTGTTGAAGTGTGAATTCTTCAAAACAGAGGTGAAATATCTTGGACATGTTATTTTTGGCGAGGGCATTGTTGTGGATCAGGTTCAAAGATCCAAGCGATCATTGATTGACCAACACCTACTAATGTGTTAGAGGTTCACAGTTTCATGGGGTTGGCAGGTTACTATAGGTGATTTATATATGGATTTTTGAAGATAGCACACCCCATTACTTCTTTTTAGAGGAAAGGGAAGAAATGTGTTTGGTCAGAGTAGTGCAAGGTAGCTTTTCAAACTCTTAAGGAGAAATTGACTAGTGCTCCAATACTAGTTGTTCTTGATCCTTCTGGGGATTTTGTAGTGTGTATAGATGCTTCCTTGGAGGGTATAGGAGCTATGTTAATGCAGGAGGGATGTGCGATTTCCTATGAGTCTCACAAACTCAAGGATCACAAACTGAATTACCCTACACACGATCTTGAGTTGGCCATAGTAGTACATGATTTAAAGAGGTGGAGGAATTTCATTTTGGGGCATAGATTTGAGCTACACACTGATCACCATAGTCTGCAATACATCTTTATGCAGACCAATCTGAATTCCAAATATAGATGATGGATGGAGTTCCTATGTGAATACAAATTTGAGGTGAAGTTCATCTAGGGAAAGGAAAATGTAGTTGCAGATGCACTTAGTAGATGAAGACATGAGTTATTGGCAGTGACTCTCAGTGTGGATTTAAGAAATTAGATACTTTTAGTTCTTCCTTTAGATGGTTGGTATTAGGAGGTGAAGACTGAGGTAGAGTTAGGTAGAGCTCTAGAGGGTAGGTTTGTAGGATATTCCCTAGAGTCAAATGGTTTTTTAAGGAATTTGGGTCATATTTATGTACCATCCACTGGAGATCTTTTCTCTTTGATCATGTCAGAGGCACATTAGGCATTGTATTTTTCTCATCATAGTGTCAAAAATATGCACACCGATCTTCGACAGCTGTACTTTTGGGATGGTATGAGGAGAGATATTGCTGATTTTGTGTCTAGATGTCTTGAGTGTCAGAGAGTGAAGGTTGAACACTAACATCCTATAGGACTTTTGTAACCTCACTTGGTTCCGAAATGGAAATGGGACATTATCTCAATTGATTTTATAGTTGGTTTACCTGTTTCTTCACGTCGACATGATGCCATTATGGTCACTGTGGATAGATTAACGAAGGTGGCACACTTCTCTCCTGTTCACTCCTCTTATAATGCTTCATCAGTGGCTAGATTCTTCATGGAAGACATTGTTAGATTACATGGTATCCCTCGTCGAATCATTTCAGACAAAGATCTTGTGTTTACTTTAGCACTTTGGACATCCCTACAACATGCTCTAGGGACTTAGTTGAACTTTAGTTTAGCTTATCACCCGGAGATGGATGGGCAGACTAAGAGAGTCAATTAGATTCTCAAGAAAATTCTTCATATGTACATCATGGATCAACTGACATGATGGGAGGACTACCTATATATGGTAGAATTTGCATACAATAACAGTTATCATAGTTCTATAGGCATGCCTCCCTTTCAGGTGTTGTATGGTCATCCGTGCCAGACACTGTTGAGTTGGGATCATTTGGAGGATAGGGGTTTGTTGGGGCCAAAGATGCTTCAAGAGATGGAGCAATAGGTGGTTCAAATTAGGGAGCATTTGGTAGCAGCTCAGGATAGAAAAAAGAAATATTTTGATGCTCATAGGGTAGATCTTAAATTCTTAGTTGGTGACTGGGTGTTTTTGTGTGTGCGTTCACATAAGAGTCCAATCCATTATGGAAAGGGCTCTAAGCTCACACCATGCTTTGTTGTACTTTTTGAGATCTTGGAGAGGATTGGTCTTGTAACCTATCATCTTTCTTTGCCACCCACTCTCTCACATTATAGGTAGAGGATGAGTAGCTGGCTTTGGATCCCATAGGCATCACTCAACACAAGAGACTCACACTTAGACAACGTGACATAGAGCAGGTTCGGGTCTAGTGGGATTCGAACAATGAGGCTTCAACTACCTGGGAGGATGCTTCTAGGATGAGGGAGGTTTATCTGTATTTGTTTATAGGCTTCTAGGAGTAAGCCTGGTCCTAGGGGGGAGGATGTGATGGCCCCTCAGTTTGCTTTTATTTGGACAACTCCTTGGATTTCATCTAGACTATATGATGTTGTTTTGTTTGTCCTTATGTTACTACTTGATAGAAATTATGACTCTGTTGGATACCATTTAGACATGGTGATATTTTGATAAGTAGATATTGTGATTGTTTGATAACATCATGATGTTTAGTTTAACAATATAAATGGAATTGTGACATCCAATGTTTCTTACTTATGCTATGATTTGCATATTAGTTGATTTTTTATTTGAATATAATGGATATGATGATGCTATGTTTGGTTGGATGTATGTGATATCATGTTGATACTAGTTGTTTAGTGTCAATGATGGGGACAATAATGTATCACTTGCTTGCAAGCACCCTGCAATTCTATGATTTCCCCATCACGGTCTGACTGATTATTTCTTTATGCACATGTTCGACACTTCATTTTGCTACAAGCTATAGGTAAGGGGAATTGACTCCACCTATTATTAGGTTTGAGTGTGCCAAAGCCCAATAGAGTTGTTGTTTCAGAGGTTACACTAGGTCCCCCACTTTGAGCCATTATCCTTTTCAAGGATGAATCCTTGTTATTGCACCTTGTTAGTAAGGTCTTTTGGTATCATTTCATTTCCTTATGGTCGTATAATATTCGTCATGTCTCCAATTGTTATTTGTTGACTAATTTTGGAGTCTTGTACTTGGTTGGTTATTTCATTTTATTTTGTATGTCATATTGGTGGGGTTGGTTAATGATATAAAAGTCTAATTAAATTAGAGGATTGAATTAAATCTATTATGGAATTAAATTTTATTAAGTTAAGAGTTAATTCTTAAAATAGAATATTTAAATAATATATATATGTATATATAAATGTGTGCCTACATATATAAATATATACATATATACTAATGTGTCTGTATAAATAAATTATATAAGAAATTTAATATAATATTTAATTAATTAATAAATAGCATTTTGTGTGCAAAGTTAAATTAAAAAGGGAAAAATTATATGGAAGTTGAGAAAAGAGGGAAAATGTGAATTAGTGGAGGAATAAGCAGTTATGGGAAATTAATTGAGAGGAGTGTAGTTAACTCCATGGGGGAAATTGGCCTTTAATTTCCTCTTGGAAGAAAGACTAATTCTTGCTTTTCATTGTTGTGAATGCCTGGTTGGTTTTTGGCTTCAAGCTTTCTTTGTTTTCTCTAGAACATTCTTGAAGTGGGGAATTTTTTTGAAGTTGCTCTGGAAGAGAGGAGAATTTGAAGAAGCTGGAAGCTACAACTTGTGTTTTCATCTAGCATCAAAATTTTTGCTTGGTTGTACGAATTGCACTAGGTTCCTCTATTTTCCTTCTTGTTTCAATCTATTATGAAAAGAATGTTATTCTTGAAATATTGCTAATCTTGACTCTTGCTTTTTTAGTTATAAAATTAAGGAAAAAAAAACTTAGCAAAGATTCTTCAAAGAAAAAAATGTTTGAAATTGTTGATATGTAAAAAAATTTTGTGGTAAACTCAAATTGCTATTAAAATTTTTCCTTCCTTTCTTTCCAAGTCGATAGGAACTCTTGCATATTTATTCTAGAAAATTCTTAAATCTTTATTGAGGAAAAAAAATTCTTAAATTCTTTGTCTCTAGTCTCAAACTTCTATCTTTATTCATAGTCTTGAATTGTTATGGAATTCCTCTCTTGTTCATGCTTAGAATCATAGCATCTCGTTTTTCTTTTGTATGATACCATGCTATGTGAATGGTCACAATTCTAGTTGTGCTATGTGGAAACCCCAAGGAAGACTTATTTAGCGATGGGTCAATATGTGTAGATGGGGGGGAAGGGCTTCACCTTGTTCTTTAACTCTACCCTTTTCTAAAATTTTCAATCATCTATCTTCCAACCACGACCTATGTATATCTATATGTTTAATATCGATTCAAAATATATGTGTTATTCTTGTGTTCTGCTATTGATGTGTTGGGTTGCTCAATTTAATTCTTTTGAATAGTCTTCATTGTAAACATGCATGTAATAACCAGGCTGTCTTAGGGCACCGACCCATTATCTTTTCACCATTTTTCTTTAATTGCAAAGTACTCCATATAACCTTTTCTTTTCATCTAAATGAATTTTCTTTATGGAACTGTTAGTTTGGTGGTGCATGCGTGCTTCCCACCTGAGATGTCGACTCTAGCTAAAAGCTGAATTAAGTTCTATCGCTAGTAGAACTGTAGGATTCTGCATGAATTTTGTTATTCTGTCAATTGGTGTTCAAGTTAATGTCCTTTATTGTGTTGAGCCAAGGACCGTGGCAATGGAGTTAGGAAGAGTTTTTGTTTAATCAAAATATATTTTTTAGTAGTTTTCTTGAGAAATAGGAGAATACACGATACATAAATACATAATATCTTTTGTGTTATCCCCAATATATTGATTATGTTTCAGAGATCATTTTATCTCTTCACTGGAGTCGACTACCTACATATTAGACACTGATGGTCTAGTTAAGCATTATTTCCCTTGTTTACTATAATGCTTGAGTTAGAATGGCCACTGTAAGTAGCCGATTAGTGCATGATCATCGATCTATACTAGGGTGTCAACTCATAATCTTTTGATGGGTTTGTTTTTACACTTGTGATTCAAGACATTCAGTTGTATTAAAACTGTAGTGGTCACTTAATGCCAGTTGATAGGATATCTAATGTTCATGTGAAATCTCTTGTGTCAAACTTTTATGTTGTATGTAGCTATCTATGAATATGTTGTGTGTGTAGTATGTAATCAACCGCATTCTTGTGAACTAGATTTCTATATAATTCCCAATTTACTTTCATAATCTTAGGAACTGATTTTGGATGATATATATATATATATATATATATATATATATATATATATATATATATATATATATATATATATATATATATATATATATGCAGTGTTTAACAATTTCCTTTAGAAAAAAAATCATAGATTTTGATTGTAATGAACACATGTATTATGAGTCCATCAAGTTACCATGGTAATTTAAGATTTTTACTTTAATGGATATATACAATAAATGATTGCATATACTTATATATGTTTGCTTGACGTCCATTATTACTTAGCTCTGTGTACACTATTCTTAAACTGAGTTCTATTAATAAAACATATTGTGAAATGTTTAATATATACATATGTATATATATATATACAATTTATATATATATATATATGTATATAAACATATATATATACATATATATGTATGTATTAATGTATTTGTAAGAGAATGTAATTGCTTTGAATATTTTTTTGTAAGCTTACAAAACCTATCATGGTGATCACTTAGATGCCATAATAAAGTGTTGCTTGAGTAGTCTGGTTATATCAAGTCATGTGTTATAAGTTAGTTATGGTCAATATGTTTCATGGTTATTTTTGAAGCATTCTAGAGGCTAGGATGATTTCTGCATGTTGACTTTATTTATTTAATATGTTTTCAGAAAAATGGATTAGGATTATGATTTCGATGGTCATTCACCTTGCACATAATTTTGTCATGTGATGTAAGGACTTGTAAGCAAGATGGATTGATGCCTCACTTTGTGATATTTTTGAATATGTGTGTTGTGCAAGTGGTTTTGTTTTCGATTTCTATGGATTAAGGTTGGAAGTATTGGAGTGGCTTTCAATGGGGGCCAACACACAAAGGGGTGCCTGGATAACCCATGTGGAATTTGATTAACAAGTGATAACATTAAAATTAAATAGGGGGAAAAGGGTAGTTCAAACATTAAACAAGATAAGTTGTACCTCGCTCAACCTCAAGCACTCATTTAGGCTTGAGGTGAGATGGGAAGGCCTGAAATGGCATAATCAAGTACTTCGTCTCCATGCGAGGTAGTTCAATTATGTATAGTTGGCATAGGGTCCGGAGTTCAGTAGAGGCTACTAGGATAACCCAGGATGGGGGTTGAGGCCTAGGAAGAACCACCTAGATAACCCATATCTAGTTATGTGATGACACTTCCCCTATGACAACCATGAGTATTTTTACTTGTTGTTTTTCCTTGAGTTGTTATGTACCTCTGGAATTATGGTCATTGTTGTTGTTGCTCTGGTTGATGTGTTCATCTTGTGTTGTAAGCTCTGTCAACCTTGTGATATATAGTCCTTTTCTATTAGTTAGTGGGGCCCTTCATAACCTCCTAGCACGAGGGGTGAATCTTTGGATTCACATGGTAGGGTGGAATACGTTATGTTCTCCATTGGGTTCCCCTTCTGTTCATGATATGGCGACTTCATTTGACACATTGACTCCTACAAAGCATATACCCTTGGGAGTTTTTTCATTGTACTTGTTAATGCATTGTAACTTTATCATGCATCTTTTTTAGAGCACTCCTCTTTAGATTCGAGGAAGTATCATTGTACAAAATGTAATTGTAAACCAAAGTGATGTATCTCATGTATGTAAGGAAATCATGTAATCAGTGACATTGTACTTGATAATTGAAATGAAAGCATCAGTTTTCCTTATGTTTTTAGAATAGATGTTTCTCATGGTTCATATGTTCATTGTGATGTGTAAATGTATACTTAATGATGATTAGTGTTTAATTGTTAATAAGTCATTTGGTTTTGTAATTTAAGTAATGGAACTTAGGTAATGCAATCATGCACCATAGAGGACGTAAGATAATAATTAGAATTATGTTCAATCTCATTGCACAACATTGCACTTAAAAAAGAAAAAAATGTTCATTTTCAGTTGTTTAGGCTTTGTCCTTTAGGGTTCTCGACAGTGGTGTTACAACTTTATTTATTTAATAAATATTTATTATATATATATTTCTAATATTAACTTTATCAATTTTGGTTTTTACTTTTCATTCACACCATTACATTGGGCCTTACCATACTATGAGTAAAGACATGCCAAATTAAATCATATTTTTTAGGACATACTTTCCAATTTTTTTTACCTTTTTACGAAATTTGGAAACACAAAATGGAGTGATAGGAATACTGATAAGGTGTAGCCCTCAAATCAAAACCTAAGTTTCCAACAAAAAAATTCAGGAAAAATGTACAGATCAGTCAAGTAATTTACTATGGTACCAAATACTACAACAAATTTATTGAAGATTGAATGGGGTGCTTTTGGACATGTTATTCAACCAAACAATGAGTGATGAAGTGATCGATGACCTGTAGAACTTTACTGGTCTCCTTAGCAATGTGCAGATTAGAATTGATGGCAAGCTGGTTGAGATAAAAGTAGTGGCTCACGTTCTTCGATACAACCATTTGTAGGTCATGCCCTACACTTCTCATGGGTCTGCAATATTCCATTTGTGTATCACTTATGAGTTCTCTATCCACAATACCCACAAGAAAAGGAGGAAATTTGAGCTTCTCCAGTGTGTGAGCCAAGGGTCCCATGGGATTCTTTATAGGGTGATCTTTGGTGCTCCCCATGGGCAGCCCAAAGCTCGAGAATTTATCCACCATCTCCAGTGTCAAAAAATTTGAGTTGGGTAAAATTTTGGCCTTTGATTTGTTGTGCTCCTATAATGAGCCATCTCAATCTAAGTCAAACATTCTTCACTTGCTGCCCTTGGTATTTTGTCAAATAGTTGGTAAACCAAATATGAACTTTATGATTGAAACTTGCTTTGAGTTTTCAAAGTTTTGATGATACTTGAATTGCTGATATGATCTCTATGAAGTGATGTACAAGGTCTGAAATGATGTGCAACAACTAACTAAACTTGAAAATGCAAGCTTAAAACTAATAATTTTTTATGAGTATGCATTTACAACACTTAGGAAATTTCTACAAAAAATTGCCATGCATCCTAGGGACCGAATTGTATACCTTCATCATATGGCATTTGATTAAACACTTGTCATGAAAGGTCTGTACTTGCTAATAAGAAATTTATGAGTCTTTGTTTTGGTCTTTGAATGATTCTATGATGTAGATAAGCTTGAAAATGATTCCCAAAATAGATAACAACAAAATAAAGATGCTATGCACTATATTTTTGTATTATTGAATGCAAATGGATGAATTAGTATTATATAAAGTGCAACTACAACCAATTTGACATTTCGTCAAACACTTGGCATGCATACTAATAAGATGAATATGAAAGATGCAAGCTTGCTCAATACAATCAATGTATAATATGTAACTTATGGCTCCTTGATTATGATATTCAATCTATTACAATGCTGATGTAAAAGGGCCAAGACTCTTGGCATTACACTTATGCAACCGTTAGAATTTTCTGGGTACAAATGGCAGCCTCTTACATTTGAACATACATGATTGAAATGGAATACAAAACAACATATAAAGAACCTGGATGGAGTGCCTATGGCTGAAGATGAAGAAGCAACCAAAAGAAATCCAAAATGTCCCTCCTTGTCAAATCGAATTGCTCTTCAAAATCACCCCTATTCTGATCTGAGTGTTGATAATAAATTAATACCTACTCCTTTAACCTCTTTTTAGCTTCAAGTTTCATCAAAAGACATCAAGGAATGATGCACCATGCTTCCAAGAAGAAATTGATGCCTCCCAAGCACTCCATGAATTAAATTGACCCTTTTCAACTAGCTGATATGCAATTGAAATTTTATATTAGAATTTTGTATTCTCCAAAATCATCCCTCTAGCTATAAGTTTGAAGTGATCTCAAGTTGCAAAATGATCTCCTTCAATACTAGTTGAACATCCTTCAAAATTGGCCTTTGAAGTAAAAGTAGAAACTATGAAGCAAATTTCTCAACTTTGCAACCCTTCAAGAGATATTTCACTCCCTCAGTTATACTATCAATAGGAAGTTTTCATTCCCTATGATAAAGAAGCAATCTACAAAAACCCTTTGCTCCACAAGATGATTTTTCAAATATCATTTTCAAATTTGGATGATTAGAGGCTTAGGCAACCCCTCTATTTATTCTTTTTCTCCAATTCTTCAAGAATCTTCTAGAATATTATTTTATTTTTATAGACTTTATGATATATTATTTTATTCAAGTCACTTTATTAAATTAATTAATATAAGGTCACCTTATAATATTGATTTATTTGATAACCTTATAAATAATTAACTTAATGCCACTTTTAATTTAATTAAAATAATCATTTAGTCTTCCTCATGAAAAATCATTATTTTGGAAAACTTAATTAATTAATTTAATTAAATCAATCTACCTCCAAAATGGGGACATTACAATTTTCCCCTCTAGAAATTGATTTTCCTCAAGCAATTCAATCACTTCGCCTAGATCCCACTAGAAGAACTGCATAATGTCCCTACTACCTCCAAACAATCCCTCTAACACCATCACAAGAACAACTAACTGAACCAACTGAGGCAATGCCATCCCACCATCAAGTGTCATAGGAATATGAATTTCAAAAGGAAGCAAGCCAAGAGACTAACTATCCTTACCTCCAAACTTGGAACAAGATAAGCTATCTTCGAAACTATCCAACACATGTGTCGTTGAACCGTGCATCTGAAATAAGTCATGTACATGAAGATCAAAAGTGAAGTTGTACATGCTCCTCACCATGTACACCTATGAAATCTCCTCTGTGAGTTCTATTTTGCAATCTCGATACACTGGAAAGATAAAAAATGCTACCATCAATTCTCATCTCAAGACTTGAATCAAGAGAGTGATCAACATCCAAATCATAGAGTGGATTGCCATATGACCAAGTAGCTTCAAGCTCAAATAGTGGATTGAAGATCATCTCATGCTTCTCCTTTCTTTTTCTGTCCAACCCTCAACAAGAAGTGATAGAATGCAAGCCTCCATCAGTGATTCCTCTCAACACATGTTTCTTGCCATCAACCTCATAGGAAATCTCCATCTTAGGCACATTGAGGGTAAATGCTCCCAAGTCCTAGAGCCATTTCATGCCCAAAACTATATCCATCTTACCCATGTTGACCACATAAAAATTAGAATGTAACTCATAGTTGTTCAACATCAAAGTGAGATTAAAAACATGCCTAGTGCATGTGAGGGTATATCCATTAGCAACTCGAACTCTAAATCCATCAAAATCCTCAGCCTAGAGTCTGCACCTAGTTACCAAATCCCCATTAATAAAGTTATGTGTTGCACCAGTATCAAGAATAGAAATGCAACATTGTCCATCAAATGTCCCTCTGAATCTAAATGTAGTCTCATCCTAAACATTAGCAAGAAATTCCAAAGGAGTTGAATGACCAATCTCTAAAGATTCCCTCATGTCCTGATGATCCTTTGAAGTTGGCTGATTTGAATCTGAATCCTCATAATATTCCCACATGATATGATTTACTTTTCCCTTAGGTCTCAAAGGGAAATCATGATCCTTGTTGTATGGCTCCTTACAAAAATAGAACAACAATTTCTTTTTTCTTAACTCCTCACATTTCTCCTTGTCCACCATAGGTGTTGATTTCTTTTTCTCACCTGATTGTTGAGGAGTCTCATTTCTTGTTGAGGGAACATCCTTATGTGAGCTCTTGCTTTTTGGTGTTGCGAACTCCATACTCCTAGCCTTCTTCATAGCCTCTTGAAGTGTAGGAGGATCAAAGGATTTTATCCATCCTCTGATAGGCTCCAATAAGCCCTCAATGAATAGTACCACCAATCATCTCTCTAAAATATTAGGAACCATTACTGACAATTTTTGAAAATCTCTAATGTAATTCTCCAAACTACCAACTTGCTTAAATTGGGCCAAATCTCTAAAGTAGGATTCTAGATCCATTCTATTGAAGTGCTCATCCAATCTATCCACAAAGTCCTGATAGGATGTGATCTGACTATGCTACAATGTAATTAGCCCATGATACCACCACTCATGTGCTACACCACCCAAATGTAAAGTGGAATATTTGATAGCTTCCTCTTCTATCATGGGTCAAAGTGTCAAGAAAGTATCCAACTTGTGAATCCATGATTGTGTTGTAATCTTCACACTACCATCAAACATGGGTAATGTGAGCTTATTGGTGGCCTGCTTGAGTTCTTTATTTTGGTTTCGAGGTCTTTTTCTTTGTCTAGTCCTGTAGTATTCAATCCTCTAATTCAAAAACCTATCAAAACTCATGCGATCATGCACTTGTGGTGTCAATAACTCCCATTCCTCGTTGGCTTCCATAACTACATCAACATTTATTGGTTCTTCAACTTCTTCGACATTCTCCTGAACCTACTCTTCCCTCAGAAAGGTGGGTTGAGTAGGTCTATTTGTAGTTTGGGAAGGAGTACGATGTGCTCTAAGTGTCCCAACCATACTTTTGTTATCATCTACAATCCTATGGTATTGCATCCTATTTTCCTTTGCAACTCGGTTATATTGCATTTGTTGTTGCATTGTTGTTGTAAATCCTTCAAAAGCACAAGCCATTCACTCAAGAAGTTCTACACCCCTATCTTCATTTCTTCTTTCATCCCTTCTTTCATTTCTTGGGGAACCATCTTTTTCTTTATCACCCATTTCAACTAAAGGTACTTCTGCAAATGGATTGTCTTCTTGCCAATTCCCTTTTTCTTCTGCTCTTCTATGGGTGTAGTATCTATGATGACCTCTCATGTGAAGCTTTAACCATCTAGGATGGCAGGATCAAAGCTTTGATACCACTGTAATGAGCCAACTCAATTTGACTCAAAAAATCTTCACTTGCTACCCTTGGTATTTCGTCAAATAGTTGGCAAACCAAATCTAAACTTGCTAATTTTGAGTTTTTGAAGTTTTGATGATACTTGAATTTCTGATATGATCTATATGAAGTGATGTAATAGGTTTGAAATGATGTGCAACAACTCACTAAACTTGAAAATGCGAGCTTAAAACTGATAATTGTTGATGAGTATGAATTTACAACACTAGGACATTTCTACAAACAATTGCCATGCTTCCTAGGGACCAAATTGTATACTTTCAGCATATGGAATCTGATCAAACACTTATCATGAAAGGTCTATATTTTCTAATAAGAAATTTCTAAGTGTTTGTTTTGGTCTTTGAATGATGCTATGATGTAGATAAGCTTGAAAATGATTTGCAAAATAGCTAACAACAAAGTAAAGATGATATGCACTGTATTTTTGTATTATTGAATGCAAATGGATGAATTAGTATTATGTAAAGTGCAACTACAACTAGTTTGAAATTTTTTCAAACACTTGGCATGTATACTAATGTAAAAGGGCTAAGACTTGGCATTACACTTATGCAACCTTTACAATTTTCTGAGTACAAGTGTCAGCCTCTTACATTTGAACATACATGATTGAAATGGAATGCAAAACAACATATAAAGAACTTAGATGGAGCACCTATGGCTGAAGATGAAGAAGCAACCAAAAGAAATCCAAAATGCCCCTCCTTGTCAAATTGAACTGCTCTTTAAAATCACCCCTTTTCTGATCTAAGTGCTGATAATAAATTAATAGTTGCTCCTTTAACCTCTTTATAGCTTCAGGTTTCATCAAAATATATCAAGGAATGATGCGCCATGCTTCCAATAAGAAATTGATGCCTCCCAAGCACTCCATGAATTAAATCAACCCTTTTCAACTAGCTAATATGAAACTAAAATTTTATATTAGAATTTTGTATTCTTCAAAATTGTCCCTCTAGCTATAAGTGTGAAGTGATCTCAAGTTGTAAAATGATCTCCTTCAATACTAGTGAAACCTCCTTCAAAATTGGCTTTTGAAGTAAAAGTAGAAAGTATGAAGCAACTTTCTCAACTTTGCAACCCTTCAAGAGATATTTCACTCCCTCAGCTATGCTATCAATAGGAAGTTTTCATTTCCTATGATAAAAAAGCAATTTGCAGACGCCCTTGGCCCCACAAGATGAATTGTCAAATATCAATTTCAAATATGGATGATTAGAGGCTTAGGCAACCCCTCTATTTATTCTTTTTCTCTAATTCTTCAAGAAACTTCTAGAATATTATTTTGTTTTTATTAAGTGACTTTATGATATATTATTTTATTCAAGTCACTTTATTAAATTAATTAAATATAAGGTCACCTTATAATATTGATTTATTTGATAACATTATAAATAATTAACTTAATACCACTTTTAATTTAATTAAAATAATCAATTAGTCATCCTCATGAAAAATCATTATTTTGGACAACTTAATTAATTAATTTAATTAAATCAATCTACCTCCAAAAAGGGGACATTATAGCTCCGATCGGACAAATCCTAGGTGTAAGGCCACACAACCTCGTAGGCAAATAGGTCTTAGCTCTTCCTTGCATGCTAGGGCACGTAGGGCCACTTGGTGGACCACGTTGCCTCCTGCACTATCACCGATCAACATGCACCACTTGAAATACATGTGAACGAGCCATGCTTCCTCTTTTTCCTCGTGGGAAACTTTACCAAGCCACGCAATGGCGGCGAAGCACTCGTCGATTGTAGCTAGGAGTCGGTGCTCGGGAGTGAGCCTGTAGTGCATGGAGACACGTATCACATTAGAGGTCACAACGAGGCGCGAGTGTATATGATTGTACATTTTCCAGTCCGCATGGCTCACACAAAAACCGCCGCCTTTAAAATGGATCAGAACGCCCAATTTATGGTCTTTGCTTTGAAGCGTCGTGCAAGGCAAATAGATGTGAATCTGCACCCCATTTTCCTCATCCATGACAATGTGTTTCGTGGCCACGCCATCGATGAAAGTGTCATTGGAACGAGGTACAAGCATGGTGAGGACCTTCACCTCCTTCGGGCCACTCCAGGTACACTCCACTGAGCCGTCAGAGAAAAGTTTGAGCCATCCTGACACCTCATCCACGACCTTCCTTTCCATTTTGCTTGTCAATCAGAGGAGAGCACAATTGGTTTTTGGATTGATGATGAAGGTTGTAGGGTATATGTGGACTTCCCGTCAACAAGTCTACTTAAGTACTGTGACAATTCGGGTTGTACAGTCATATCAAAGAATTGCCAAGCCTCTTCTTGTGTGCTGTGTGGTGTTTTCGGATCTCATGGACTATTTTGACTTCATGGATGTATTAAAAAATTTCATTTCAAAGCTAGAATTTTGTTTACTTTTTATTAATATAGGTGAATGGAACAAGCAAGGAAGGTAAAGAAGAGGCTCATGTCTAAGTCATGATTATATGAGATACAGTTGTACATTTCTTTAAAATGATAGTTAATTAATAATAGTATTAAAAGTATTAAAATAAAATTATAATATAAATTTAGTATAAATATTTTAAAGAGGTGTTTATCTATTTTAAATAACAAATTTAATAGGCACTTAAGAAAAAATGATGTCTGTCAGCATATTTTAGATAGATTATTTAATATATCTATAATAGTTTACTTTCATTTAAAAATAATAAATATAAAGATTTTTCTACTATATGATGATGGAAGTGATGGTAAGCTTTTACAAATTTCAATACATTCATTGCGACCATCATTAAGGACACAACAAATGTAGCAATGTTCTCTTCATTTTTCTTTAATTCACACATCATAAGAAAAAAAGGGCAACATTTTATTTAAATGAAATTTATTATTTGAACCTTTCAAATCTTATTTATTTAGAATAAATAAATGAACAATTTAAAAAACACGTGATGGTTCCTTATGTATCAACCATTCCAATTTTCCTTTTAAAGAAATGCACAAGCTTAATTTCCCATCTTTAGCTTAAATATGACTTTTGAGTAAAGCCTAGTAATTACTCATTCCTAAAAAGAATAATAAAGATATTGAGATGTAATATTCAATATAAAAGGCTTCTTTTATTTTTTCTATATCCTATATTACAATTTAATAAGTAAAGACTCTTTATCTATCCAATTTTATAACTTAATATCCTTTGTATCCTTATGGGAATGAAAAATTTGTTTCATTTACTAAAGTCTCATCTTTAAACTAAAGATACAAAAATAATTTAAATGTAATGTTCCTTCAAACTGAAAATTGGAATGATGCATACATAAGAATTCAAATTGCATGTATTTCTTAAATTTCTTGTTATTTATTATGAAAAAAAAAGATTTGAAAGTTTAAAACAATAAAAAAAATTACCCTTGATTTCTTGTGGTGTGTAAATTGAGGGAAAAGAGGAAGAAAAAATGGAAACATTTATTGTGCCTTTAGTGGTGGCTACAACATGTGCAACTAAAACCATGGAAGCTTAATATTGCTTCCATTGTCATATAATAACAAAATCCCTATTTTTTATTATTTTTAAATAAAAATATATTATATGTTAACTTATGTTTATGTGTATTTAAAGATGTTAAAATAATGTCAATCCAAAGTTTTTCTTTCACCATCACAACATAAGATGCTTCTCCCCTTTCTACCATTATATGTTACACCTCTCAATGTAATTAACATCAAAATAAGAACAAAGGTTTGTCACTAATTTAAATCTACTAATGTAATAATAAAGGAACTGCTTACTCAACATGTGGATATTACTTTATTGAAGAACCAAGCTAATGTCATTACTAAAAAAAAGACAAAGAAAATAAAGGTTTCCGGAGTTAAAGTCAAGGATCATCCATTAGAGAGAGAATTTGTTAAGGGACCCTATTTGCATGAAGAATTGGGGTTATCCCTAATACATTCTCAAATATAAGTACGAAAGAGCTTCTCCCAATGGGGTTGGAAAAAAGGTAAATTGGTAAATAATGATGGATATACAATCACTTTATAGGTTAATATTCTTTTTTAGATGTATATTCAAATATATTATTTATTTTCATTTACTCTTCCTTATTAATTTTCATGTTCATTAAAACTTTATGTCATGTTTCATAGTGCATGCTGACATTAATGGCAATAAATATCCCTTTTGTTTTATGGCTTTATTTGAACCTAGGTGGATCATAAGCAAAAGCTACAAATTAGTAGATAATCTAAAAGTGTACATAATATGAAAAATACACACTCAAAAGGCATGGAATACTTTGAAATGGAAATTCTATACTAGAGAAGATATGTGCAATGACATGCACATAGGAGAGATGCAAGTTGGTTCTTCTTTCTATGTACATTGCACAATGTAGATGTTCATTCAATGGGTTATCAATTATATCTTCACAATATGTTGAAAGGTTTCATGTGTGTATGGTGCACTCTATCATATGTACATGGTAATGACATTGTTAGTAGGATAGAGTCAAAATATCTCCATTAGGTTAAAAAGTGAGGGGTGGCATAATGGAGGCCAATAATGAAAATTAACAAGGGCACCAAATGCTGATGGTATGAGAACATATCCCAAGAAAAATAAAATCAATTAGAATTTTTGTAGACCAATAGAATAGTAGTGTGGAACATACAAATGAATTGTGACAAATCCAAAAAGGAACAACTATGAAGGAATATGGATAAGAACTCATTGCTATATGTAATGATCAACATATACATGTACTACATGAAAATAGGAATTATATAAGAAATATGAGAGACATACAAGAGAAGTGTAATAGATATATGTCATAAGAGGGTAAGAAAGATAATTATATGAGAGGTAAAACATGTGGCATACGGCAAATTCATCGCCATCAATTCACCGATGGAAAATTCATCGCCAGCAATTCATCGTGGGAAAATTCACCGCCATGACAAATTCATTGTGGGAAAATTCACCGCCATGATAAATTCACCGCCAAGCTAAATTCACCGCCAACAATTCACCGAAGTGGAAAGATGGAAAATTCATCACCAACAATTCACCGTGGGAAAATTCACCGCCATGACAAATTCACTGCCATGATAAATTCACCACCAAGCTAAATTCACCGCCAACAATTCATCGAAGTGGAAAATTAACCGTAATAAAGTTTTTTAATATATATTTTGTAAACTTTAAATTTTTTTGTTAAAAAATAATTTTCACTTTACCATTTATTGGCAATTTTATTTTTTTAATATTTTTTATGTTTATTTTGATATGAATTTTTTTATGATAATATATTAAAAATTGATTTATTTTTTTGTTAGATTTGCTTCATAGTAATTTTTATTTTCATTTGCATTTTTTATTAACCGTATTAATGTTTTTTAATATATATTTTGTAAACTTTGAATTTATTTCTTAAAAAATAATTTTCACCTAGTTACAATTTATTGACAATTTTATTTTTTAAATATTTTTTATGTTTATTTTGATATGAATTTTTTTATGATAATATATTAAAAATGGATTTATTTTTTTGTTAGATTTGCTTTATAGTAATTTTTATTTTCATTTGCATTTTTTTTTCACCAAAGTGGAAAATTAACTTTGCATTTGATTTTTTAATGATAAACTTTGAATTTTTTTCTTAAAAAATAATTTTCACCTAGTTACAATTTATTGACAATTTTTTTTTTTAAATATTTTTTATGTTTATTTTGATATGAATGTTTTTATGATAATATATTAAAAATTGATTTATTTTTGTGTTAGATTTGCTTGATAGTAATTTTTATTTTCAATAGTCATGACTTTCCTCCAAAGTGCATCTCTACTGTACACATGGTATATAAGCTTTCATTTTCATCATTGTTTTATTGTTTCATGATAACAATGTGTGTAAGGTTTTAAAAATAAAAATGCCGATTCAATTTTATCAAATTGAAAAAGGTAGGCAAAAATTGTTTCTTGATGGTTATTTCTATCATAAAGAAAAACAAACTGAAAACAAAGTTCACTGGAAATGTGAAGATTATCAAAAAATCAAGTGTCATGCTCGCGTGACTACTGAAGGTGATGTGATCATTAAAAAGTTTAACAAACATAACCATATTGTAGATATAGCGAAAGTTGAAGCTACTAAAATTTTGAATGATATTAGTGATAGTGCTAAAAATACTCATGATACACCACAATTTTTAATAGGAAGTGCTATTGCTGAATGCAGCCAAGCAGTAGCTGCTAAACTTCCAAGTATGGATACCATGAAGAGAACAATAAGAAATATAAGAGCTAAACAATATGATGGGCCTGCTATCCCATTGCGTCGAGAAAACATAGTTTTTTCTAAAGAATATACAAAAACACATCATGGAGAGCTATTTTTGCTATTTGATTTTGGACCTGATAGCAACAGGATTTTAATATTTTCTACCAAAAGAAATCTCCAAGTATTGGCACAATGCAAACATTGGTATGCTGATGGCACTTTTAAAACTGTTCCGCAACTATTTTACTAATTATATACTGTACATGGGCTACAAAAAATGCTTGTCTTCCTTTAGTATATGCGTTATTGCCTAATAAGATTGAACATATGTATATACACTTCAAAAAATAAAAGAGTTGGTAACATTAGCATCGCCAAGATCAATAACAATAGATTTTGAAAAAGCTATGATAAGCGCAACAAAAATAGTGTTTCCAATGGCAGAATTACATGGATGCTTTTTTCATTTTTGCCAATGCATTTTTCACAAAATACAGGCTCGCAAATTAAAGAATCGTTATGAAAATGATGCTGAATTTTCTTTGAGTATGCGCTTGTTGTCTGCCTTAGCATTTGTACCAGTGCGTGATGTAGTAAACACATTTGGCACACTATGTGAGAGCAATATTATACCTCCTGAAGCTCAAGATGTGGTTGATTATTTTGAGGATACATGGATTGGACATCTTGATAGACATCAACGACGACGGCCACCAAAATTCCCAATTGAAATATGGAATTGTTATGAGGGAGTTTCAAAAGATTTGCCCAAAACTATTAACTCAATTGAAGGTTGGCATAGAGGATTTGAACAACAAATCTCAGCACATCATCCCAATATTTAGAAATTCATTGACAACATTAAAAGAGAACAGAGCATAAATGAGGTTCAAATTGAACAATATTTAAGTGGTCAAGAGCAGCAAAAAAAGAAAAAATACAGAGATTCTGCTAAACGGATAAAAAAATGTAGTGGCTAAGTATGATGAAACCAACAATATTTGTGATTACTTGCGGGGTATAGCTAACAATACCAATTATTAAATTATATAGTTCTCCTATGTATAATTGATTATAGATCAAATTATTCTCTAAAGTTAATGCCATTAATTTTTTATTTTTATTATCATAAAATATATTAAAAAATATTTTTATTTTTATTATCATATATTGAAAAATATTTTTATTTTTATTATCATATATTCAAAAATATTTCTATTTTTATTATCATAAATCAAATTCTCTAATTCTCTAAAGTTAATTTGATTAATTTTTTATTATCATAAATCAAATTATTCTTTTGCAAAAAAATAGAACTTTTTTGAAATATATATTAAAAAGCATTAATGGCGGTTAATTTTCCACCTCGATGAATTGTTGGTGATGAATTTTACTTGGTGGTGAATTTTTCATCACAGTGATTTTTCCCACAATGAATTTGTTGTGACGGTGAATTTTCCCACGATGAATTGTTGGCGATGAATTTTCCATCGGTGAATTGTTGGCGATGAATTTTCCTAGAGCCAAAACATGTATTGAAGGATAGATAACGAATGTATGACAATGTGCTATACTATATGATGAATATATAACAAGTATAAGGAGATTACATTTGTTCAAGTGGTGCATAAGTGTATGTTTATTTTCTTTGTATTATTCTATAATCCATCACACATTTTCTAATTCTCTTCCTTATCCATTAAACTATGATACTTTATTGATCTAGGATCCTAGTTGTTTGTGGTAAGGAGAGGATTGAACTAGCTAGGAAGAGTGTTGCAATGGTAAAATTTTAGAGAAAAGAGATTACAAATAGGCATAGAATTGATTTGATGTTATGTTGTAGCACACACTACATCCTTTCTCTCAAGGGGTTTAGGCACATAGGGGTGATGAATGGAATGGAGGAACCCATGTTAGGATTAATACATCATTTACCTTGAAATCCTATGTATTATTCACATGTCTCCAACACTCTTTGAAACTATCTTTGGACACATAGAGTGTAATTAAAAAAATGTAATTTAGATTATCTCAAAATTTTGATATTAGTTATTATTGCATTCGTGAAGAAGGTGGAGTTGGTAGTGGTAGTTACAAACCCATTTTTAGTAAATATCTCAACTTGTGATGCATGTAAATTGAGTAGTGGAAAATATTGAGTATTATTGTTGGGTCCAAATGAGTTGGGTGATTATTTTGGATGCCTAACTTGGTATATAGGCCATTATGGAGGAGTTACATGTCAAATATGAAATCTATTAGGGTGTGTGCACCAATCTTTGACACAAAATGGCTCTTAAGATGCCACTTTTTTTTGAAATCAACAAAGTTTGATATTCATGAGAAAATGAAGATAGTTACACTTAAAATTTAAATATGCAACAAGAAACAGAGTTGAAGTGCTACGAGTCTACTTTCTAAGCTACCATTTTTTTTTAAAATGATGAAGATTAAGGGTTTCAAAAAGGGGGGGAAAAATAGGTCTTATTTTTTTTAAAAAAAATAGCATAGCATCTGAGGCCCCCCCTTTTTCATTAACACTTTTTTAGAATTTCAAACATCTGAATGGTGAGAAATTAGCTAATAGGGTGATCCCACAATACTGACTTACAATTTTTGGCCAAACTAGACACTGAACTAATTTTTTCTAACTAAATCTTCACTTTCAGGCACTTATAGCAGCTAAATTGTGAGGAATTTGAAGATGCTACAAACTAGTGAATTGTGAAATTTTGTCTATAGATTCTAAATAATTTTTTTTCAAAAATTTTGGAATCAAATTGCACTTCTTTTTCCATCTCCTTCAAAAACTAGTTTTTTTCAATAAATACCATTTTTAAGGAGTGAGGCTCACCGTATAACACACAAATTTTTTTCCATGAAGGATAAAATTCTATATTTTTTGAATAGATTTGTAATTATGATATCTAGTGCTTCCAATTTGTTTCATAGAGTTTTATTGAATATTTTTTCCTTAATCAAGTTTCAAAGTCAAACCAATTACAATTCAGACATAGGCGGACTGTATAACACATAACTTTTTTTGTATGTATCAAAATTCATTTTTTTTTGTTGGATCAAGAACTTCAATATCTGGTGAACTCATACTTTTCAAAAATTTCTTTTAATAATATTCAATTTTTCCACATGTGCATAATAGAGAGCTTGATTTTAGTGAAAAACCTACATTCACAAGAAATAAAAAATAAATATAATAATAAAATTAAACCTATTTAAAATTATACTTTTTGGGAAGCTTATAATAAGGACTACATACTTACAAAAAATAAATTTTAAATGAATTCATTTGATCCCCCAAAACGTAAATCAAAAGTGGTTTTTATCAACATTTTGATAGGTGTAAAGAAGACTTTGTTATAGGTATGGTTTAAAACTAGTGGGGTCCTATGCAAGGGGGTTTGATAATCCTCTTAAATTGGAATGCTTTAAAGAGAAATTTTTAAGGCTTAAATCATTATATTTTCTAAAAATATGTGATTTCAACAAAAATCAGAATCTCCCAAAAATTGTAAACCGGCTTTGTGGGATCACCCAACAATATGTAGTTTATCCCCATTCTTTTGACTAAATTTTTTAATGAATATAATTTTTTTTATGAATTTTTGAAGTGGACAAATCTTGAAAAGCTAAAATTTGAGTGTGCTGCCCCCTATTTTTTTTAAAAACTAATTGAAAATCATTTTTTTCATTGTGTAGAATGGAGTCTAGTTTATAAAAATGTAATTTATTTCAAAATTCAATGAATGAGTACAAATCTATCATAAAACTAGCACATGTTGGTTATTGAAAAAAAATCGAGGCACTAACAAGAGAATGAATGAATGAAAACCTTAACATAATCAAAATATTTAAAAAATTATATGGTTATATAAGTAAGAGAGAGCCTAACGTAATCATAGTTTTTTTATAAACTTGCATTGAAAGACATGTAAACTGTATGGGTAGCACAACCAAAAATATGTGAAATTTTGTTACCCTTTTAGAAAATCATGTTCTTGGCATCAAATGGTCATCCAACCTTTTGGGCTGGATGCCCAAGGAAAAATCCAATCCTTTGGTTTGGTATTTCCCAATGCAAGAAATTTGGTGAGCGCCAAATTTGGTGCTTGTCAAATGAATTGCATCACTTGGAAAGCGCCAAATTTGGCACTAGCCAAATGAAGTGCATCAATTATTGGAATTCACTTTTGTGAACTATTTTGGTTTTTTATCTTTATCTTTCTCTTTCTTTGCCAAAGAAACTATATACATGAAATAAACACTTACATATGGACATTTACTTTCTTATACTTTAAGTTATATTTCATGTATATAGTTTTAGGATGTTTGAGAACTTGGTTTTAGATCTCTTGGAGTTATAATGCAAATTCTAGTTTTTGAAAGATCTTATTATTATTTTTCAAACTTAGTCAAATTTCAGTAATTAGGAGGTCAAGTTCTAGAAATCAGCAACTTGTGTCATCTTTCTCTCTCACTCATTTTCATCTTGATGCTCAATACCTATATCTCTCACTATCTCCATCCCTTTATCTGACTCTCTCTCCCTTGGGATCAAGAACTCTCTCTCTCCCTCCCTCCCTCCTTCCCTCCCTACATCTCTCTAGCTCTCCCCCCTCTCCTACAATCTCTACTCTTTATCTCACCTCTCTCTCTCTCTCTCTCCCTCTCTCTCCCCTCTTTCTCTCTCACTCTCTCCTTCCCTCTTGACTCTCTACCTTGTCATTCTCTCCTTCCATCCCTTTCTAGTTATCTCTATCTCACTTCTCTCTCCCTCTCTCCTTCCCTCTCTAATTTTCTCTATCTCCACTCTCTCTCCCCCATTTCTACTCTCTCTATCTCACCTCTCTCTCCCTTCTCTCTCTAATTTTATATATCTCTCTCTCTCTCTCTTCCTTCCACCCACATTCACTCTCTACTTCTCACTATCTAACCTATCTCCTCTTTCTCTCTCTCCCTCCCTCCTTCCCTCTCAATCTCTCCACCTTGCTCCTTACCTCTCTACTTCTCTCTATCACCTATCTCTCTCTCTCTCTCCCCCCTTCCCTCTCTAATCTCTTTCTCTCTATCTAACCTCTCTCCTCCTATTGATCCCTCTCTCCTTCTCTCTCTACCTACTTCTCTTTATCTCCCCCTCCCTCTCTCTACCTACCTCTCTCTATTTCTCTATCACCTCTCTCTCCTTCCCTACCTCTCCCTCTATCTATCCTTCCCTTTATACTTCTCTCTACCTACCTATATATCCCTCTATATGTATTTCTTTCTCTCTCTCCCTCCCTCCTCTCTCTCAAATATCTCCACCCTCTTCCCTCTCTACTTCTCTCTCTCTCTCTATCACATATCTCTATCACCTCTCTCCATCTCTCTCTCTCTCTCCTTCCATCTCTACTCTCTCTCCCTACCTTTCCCTCCCTCTCTCTATCTATCTCTCCCTCCCTTCCCCCTCTTTATATCTCTCCTCACCCTCTCTCTCTCAACTATCCCTATTTACCTTTCCCTCCTATCTCTCTTCCTTCCACCAACCTTTGCTCTGTATTCTCTATCTACTCTACCCATATACCTCTTTCTGCCTCCCTCCCTCCCTCTCTCTCTCCCTCCCTCAATCTCTCTACCTTCCTCCTTACCTATCTCTCTCCCCTCTTCCCTCTCTACTCTCTTTCTCTCTGTCACCTTTCTCTCCCTCCATATCCCATCCTCCCTCTCTCTATATCTTACCTCCCTTCCTACCTCTCCTTCCCTCTCTGCTTCTCTCTATCTCCCCTACCTCTCTCTACCTACCTCTCTCTATTACTCTCTCTCTCACTTTTCTCTCTTCATTTGTCTCTCCCTCTATCCCTACCTCTCCCTACATCTCTCCTTCCCTCTCTAATTCTCTCTATATCCCCCTCCCTCTCTCAACCTACCTCTATCTATTAATCTCTCTCTCACCTTTCTCTTTCCATCCATATCTCTCCCTCTATCCCTATCTGTCCTTCCTTCTCTACTTCTCTCTATCTCCCCCTCCATCTCTCTACCTACCTCTCTATCTCTCTCTCACCTCTCTCTCTCTCCATCCCTACCTCTCCCTCCATAGATCTTCTTCCCTCTTTATTTCTAAACCAACAATTTTGTGGTTTATATGGACTTCTCTTGCACTCTTAGGATATTTCACCTAAAAGGAGAGAGATAGAACCCAAAAATTGAGATGGTTCACTCCAATTAGGGAATGCAAGATGGAATTATGACTAAATGGAATGATCTAAATGAAAATAAGCAATGAAATTGATTGATTATGAATGCAAAACTAATGAAATGTGGAATGTTTGAAAAAATAGTGAGGTATGCAATAGTTAATTAAAACATGAAAAAACATAAAAAAAATTGAAAGAGGTTGAACAGAGTGCACTTGGGAATTGAATACTGAATCTGGAAGACTCTAAAAATTGGCAGAAATCACTGCAACTCACCAATGGGACTCATTCCCCACTGATGGCGAATCAATCCTACTATTGACAAAAACACCCGAAACTACTTTTTGACTATTGAGAATTGGATTCTGACAAGATCAAAATTTTCAACCCTCAAGTGGGACTCATTCACCATTGATGGTGAATCAGTCCTCCTCTAAAAATTTGTGAAATCAAAGGTCAATTTTGTAGCTCTAGATCTGCACTTGTCTTTTTGTTGGGTTGACATAGTCAAATTTGTAGAAAATGAATTGTAGGTTGTTTCCAAGCTTGAAATAGTGTTTAGTTGACTTGAAACACTTTGTTGACTTGTTGACCACCTTTCAACACCTAATTACTTGAAAAATCTACATACAAAAGTTTTGTTGAATAAATTTGAAGATATATCAATGGCTGCTCCAAGATGCTTGATGTTTGCTTGATTGAATGATGCTTGAATTTAATTAGTGAATGAGTGAAATTGATGAATGCTTGAATGAATGGTAGTTGAAATGAGAAGAAAAACACTTATTTATACACAATTATGCCCTAATAACCCAATAATACCTCATCATAGGCTGACATAAGGTCTTTTTGAATAAAAACCTAAAAGGAATTTTGAATTTGGAGCTAAGAGGGACTCATTTTCCACCCATGGTGAATGGGTCCCACCTTGGGCTTATAAGTGGGTGTTAGGAATTAAGTTGCATTTAATCTTATTTTTTGGGGTTACATTGAAAAATACACTTAATTAAGTCTTATGAGTGCATAAAGGGGTCATATAAAGCATCAGAAAGGTGTAAATAGTGATATCAAGCCTAGAAAAGCATGAAATCTTATTACAAGACTTTAAAACACTTTAGAATAAGACTTGATGATGAATAAAAAAGTGATTTTTAGGTGAATTGTAATGAGAAGAGTATAGAAAAGTGTAGAAATGTGTTACAACACCTTCACAAGACATCATAATTTAAATATTTAAGACCTAATGTGAATGTTTAAGTTACATTACAACATTAAATCAAAGCAAGATAAGTCAAACATCACAAGAGAAAGACCTAAATAACCATGAAAATGTGAATGATCCATTTTTCTATGGTACATTTAGCCCCCACTTTAGTGAGAGGATGAACTTGTTTCAAACTCACACTAAAGTAGCCATGCATATCAAGAAGGATCCAAATGCACTTATGTTAGCAAGATGGAATGACAATGATCAAGAGGGATGATCAAACCCCTAATATGAAGATCCCATGGTAGGATAAACATAAGAACAAAGGAACACACACATGAATTGAAGAAGAAAAGGGAGAATCATATCAAGCTTTAATCATTTGTCCAACTAGTTGTGGATTAGATCTAGGTTGTTTGTGAGAAAAAGAGAATGCATACTCACTTTGAGGAGACAAAACTTATGGCATTCCACTGGGTGAGAAGACCCAAAAGGTTATAAACATACGCTAGTTGGTATGCACTCACAAACACACAGGTAGCTACTGGGAAAGTCATGCCGCAAAATGGGCTTCCTGCTCAACCATACCAAAGTTATACCTCTTGATGAATTTAATAAGGAGCCACAAAGGAAAATGTTGGTTCATGCTTCATGAGACAAGCAAAGCTTCATATGCTCAGAACCCATGAACAAAGAGCAAGGTACCATAGGTATGCAAGTTGTGTTATGCAAGGTGGAAAAGATGTAAAATGTAAAATATTTTCAAAGGAGTATTGTTAAGTTCATGTGAGGTCTATCACTTAGGGAACATTGTGTCTAATGTGATCTCCAAGAGAGGACCAATCAAAGAATAGAATATTCACAACTTAGGAGATGCAATGTGTCACATCAGGCCACTAAGAGGAATGTAATATGCTAAGATAGATCATACTTATGAAGGACATCACACCCAATGTCATCCATAGAGTGATGAACACATTGTATGAAGTGACAAGGCTACACTAAGAACTAAGAATGCAAATGAAATGATGCTAATGTATGCCCCCCACTTTAAAGGAATTGCTACACACCATTATGTGAGAAATTACTTTAAAGTGTTGGATGTTGCTGATATGTGGTTGTTATTGATGTCAACACTATTGGCATTAATGTCTTTAAGGCTATATATGTTGAGGATATTGAGGAAACTTTAAAGTGATGGATTTTTTTGATATTTGGTTGTTATTGATGTCAACACTATTGTCATTAATGTATTTAAGGCTATATATGTCCAAGATATTGAGAAAATTGTAATAAAATAAGTTGTAGGTTGTCAGTGATGCAGTGAAGTTTAGTATGTTGGCTAACACAATATATTGATGATAAGAGGTTTATTAAAGGGTTTGTTTTTAAGTATATCTAGTTTACCCACGTAAAGTTTTAGAGATCCACATGAAGATTTGATCGAGTTATCAATATTTGTGTTCTGATAGTTGTTTTGTTGCTTTAGTTGGTGTTCTTGAAAGAAGATAATGTGATTCTATTAGTTTGAGTTGTTGTGGATGCTTCTGTAGTGATTCATGATGCTCATGGATGTTTCTAGATTGTGCTCTATCTGTGTTGTATGTCCACATTGATCGTAGTGCTCGTGATTGGTGATTTTCTTCTTTGAGTTCACATTTTTCATGTTCATGGCTAACAGGGTGGTTGTAGTGTGTTGTGGATCTTTGAGGAATAATTTTTGGAGGTGTTTTGTGACCGAGTATGTTGTTTTGGGTCTTCACTATGTTGTGGCCAAATTTGGTTGGTGCAAATTAAAAACTGTTTATGGAATTGAGCTGACAGTTTGTACATATTTTATATTTTATTGAAGCTGACATGTAGATGATCTTATCCCTAGTTGCAGATATAGATAAGCAATTATTTTTTCCATTTGAGGGCATGCGATGTAGAAGTGTGCAAGTCCTATGTGCAAATAATGTTTAGATCTTTCAAAGGTAGAAGTAAAGTGTGAAGAAGAGTGAGCAAATTTTATGAGCTTAACTGGAACTGCAATCAGACATTAGTAGATGCTATTTTCTTAGTTCAAAATCTTGTGGATGTGATTCAAATGTTTATGTAAGATAGTGTGTCTTCCTTTGGGAAGTAACCATTTTTGTATTTGAGTAGTGAGCTCTAGGAAGTGTGCCTGAATGCATGTGCATTCCCATTTATAATTCCTTTATACTTTTAACAGAGTATAATCACTAGTACACAAACAACAATATATGACTAAATAAACTGCTAAAAATTGCATATAAATGACTAACTTTAAACATGTGACTATTAGTGGTTTATTTGTATTTGTAGTCATTTATAACCCCACTAAATTTATGACTAAACAATTTTAGTCATTTATTTAGTCATTGATTTTAGTCATTAATTTGGTCATTGATGGTAGTGATTTATTTAGTCATTGATTGTTGTTAACTGGTCATTTATTTAGTCATTACTTTATTAATATATTTAGTCATTAATTTAGTCATCTATTTAGTCATATGTTTAATCATTAATTCAGTCATGTATTTAGTCATTACTTTAATCATATATTTAGTCATTACAAGTGATATCTAACTTAATTATTCCTCCCAAATTTATGCATATAAACTTCAAGTATCATAGATATTCAAATGTTAAAAAACACCGTGAAATGAAGACTAAAATTCTTGAATAAATATGATTGATTAGACACAAACACAAATAGATTACAAATCAAGAGGAGCCACAACATAGTATTTATGAGTGGAGAAAAAACCACTCTGAAAATTTACTTCATTAAGCCTCATTGGTAAATCAAAATATCATTGGTTACATTCAATGTTTCAATGACACTATACAACTTACATACACTATATAAATAGAATACTCCTATTTTCATACACTTATACTATTTCCCCCTTCCTTAACTGCAGTCATTTTGGAAGGGTAGCGACCTCCTATAGGGGCTTGACCCATTTAATCCCCTTGTAAATCCACAACTTTTCTGTCACTATTGGTTTCAGCACCTCCAAAATATTCCTCATTGGTATTCACCTTTCACTTCTCCAATTTGGGGCTGTAGCCTGAAAATAAGGTTTTGAAATGTGCAGATCAAAAACTCAGAAAATTCAAATAATACAAAGGATAAAATTCAAACATTTTCTTTTCCTTTTTCAACTATGGGACCCTAAACTTAGGCACTAGATATAGTGAATGTATCAGAACTAGATATAACATCCATCAAAAGCATATTTGGAAGTAGATTTTTATCAGATATTATAGTACCAAGTTCCACTAATTATAATAAAGATAAATAGTTTTACCTTTCTGCATCAACTAATGCAATTCTGATAATTTTTAGAGGATCAACAATGCTAGCCTTTATCATATCAACATACTCACCTGCAAGTTGCAACACAATATTAAACTTATTAATTAGAATCAACATCTAAGAAATAAAAATAAACATCAAACATTATCAATTTAGTAAAAAAATCATCAGTTTCAAAGATCAAAGTAGCCAATGCTTCACTCTCTACATCCTTTGCTACAAAAAAAAGAGGCCTTTGTTTCTATGATAAATGCAACAAGAAATTATATTATTTTTCAAAACTTATCACTATGTACTTATGAACTCAAGATGATTTAAAATTTCAAACTAATCGACATGACTACCTAATTTATTTCTATCACATACACTTTGGGTATAAAGGATCATTGAGAATCCCAATGATTGAACTATGAAATTCAACAACACAACAAAATTATATCTTAAGTAAAATGTAAATCAAATCAACATTACATGTCTCATCTTATCAATTGATCTCAAATTGTATATACACCTTTTTCATATAGCTTAAGGACATCTACAATAGATATGCAAAAAATGAATTTGGTGGAAAGACTTTAAAAACTTTCAAGCAAATACAATTTACAGGTGTAAAGCCAAATTCCACAATGATAGCCAACATCTTCCCTGCTTGTGCCAAAACGGGAGCTTTGAAACAAGATATGAATATCCATCAATGCATAAACAATACATCCCTATAAGAAATATTATACTCCCTCAATTAAATATTATTACGCATTATTCTATTGGGGTAAATTTACTTTATGGGGAGACTTTACTTTATCAGTGGGACTTTTGTTTAGAAAACCTAGATCACCAACATATCAGCTCATATGAGAGGTCAATAACCCATTATTAAGCCTACACATGGCACATGCATGCACAAAATAACAAAGCAAAATAAAGATCATGCATCACACAATAAGTATAAGACAAAAAAATGTCAAAAGAGTTGTGTTAGGACTAAAAAAATCCCACATATTTGCATTAACATCTATTCATTTATCTCCCAGTCCTTACAAAATCTCTCTAGATTGAATTTCATGATCTAGACAAATTATTGAGGTTCATGTAAAAAATCCATTTTTGTAACCAGCATGCTTGAATAATCACATTCATGAAATCCATTGAAGTCCTTTGATACCATCGAGCTAACAATACTCTATTGGTGGAACTCCCATCACCACCCCACTGATAGCCTGATAGGGAAATTCATATCCTTACATCGACGTAATATCCTTCCATTGTAGCAACTCTGGTGCATCAAGGGAATGAATGATGAAGCTCCCCTAATAGCCCAATATAATCACAAGGTATCAAATTCTAACACTTATCAGTGAAGCTGGGATGCATCAAGGTAACATTGATGTCTTATCAATAGACCAAAAGAAAAACACTTATCAGTGGAGAAGGTGGCCATCGGTGGAAAATGAACCAAGGTCCCAACGATATAGTGATGAATGATTACTACTAGTTGATGTGACGTCAAAAGCATCGTCAAGATAATTAACATAAACTCTCTCCCCGATGACAAGACTAAAGCAGGTGGTATATTACTGAGCTAGAACAGAGGTGAATTGCACTATGAATTAATCGTACAATTTACAAAAACTAGAAAGGCTATGCTAAGGGAAAAAGTAGAAAGGAAAAAATTCAGAGCTCTCACGTAGTGAAGCTAGGAGAAGCAAAAATTCATGGAAGTACTCCACTCTTAGCTAGAAAGTTGTATTTTTTCAGATTTTGCAATGGAAGAAAATGTGGAAAAACCTAAGGCAAAGAAACAAAAAACTAAAAAGAGGAATTTAAACCAAGAATTGATAGATCAGTGTCTAGGGTCAGGGCCAAGACCTAGAAGAATTGTTCAAGCAAGTAAATTTTTAGATAAAAATAGGGGTCTTGTGGATGTTTGGATGCCACACTGGGTCTATGAGCTTTTTATGTATCACTACAGAAAACAATTTAGATTTCAACTAGTCTATAACCCATGGAGACTGAACTTAGGAATACTTGTGGTGCCAAACATGTTCATCAACTTAGAATTGGTGAAAGCTCTAGCCAGTTAGTATAATAAGAAATGAACTAACCAATCACCAAATGGGGCCAATATGCTTGTTATCTCCCTAGACCTGATCTCTAATGTATTTTAGTTAGAAGGTCCCATGAAATTTCCATTCACCATTAGAGACTTTTTGACAGAATATCGTTGCATGGATACTAGTTACAAGAGATGGAAGCTAGCTTTGCATAGACCTAAGAATGAGCAATGTCAATTCAAAAAAAATTTGAGCAATGAAAACCCTCCATTTCGTATAGATTTGTTTGAAGAATACTTCCAATATACCTACTACTTAGCTCATCAAGTCTTGGGAATTGAGGTTCCACCACTTATGTCTATTGCACTGATGATTCTAGTAGCTAATATACAAAGCAAAGATGCTAGGTCATTCGACTATGCAAAATATTTGGTGAATGCCCTAAATCAAGGGCTTGAAAGAATAAAAAACAACAATGATTGCATCTATTTCAAATAGTATTCCATGTTAATGCATTTACTTTTATATGAGGGACATGCTAGAAATGTGTAGGGTAAAGAATTAAGAATCAAAGACACAGATAAAGATGGAAACTTTAAACTTGTACAAATGTGGACTACACTATGGGATAATTGATGTGAGAGGTCTCACTATTTATATTTTGAAGAATATTTTGTTAAACCACTAATGAGTTTTCTTGGCTATTCATATGATCACAATTTATCCCCTAAGGTGTAGATATTTTTGAAACCAAAGGAAAATAGCCCGAGAGGCAAGGTGAACCATAATTGGGGAGACTAGTATTCCTTCTCTGATTGCACAATAATAATGGTTTATGGATTTGAAGGGGTTCCACATTTGCTACCCCGAGTGGTTCCTAACAGAGTTGCTTATTTGGAAATAGTACGACAATTAGCAAGGTTTGATACTAAACATCTCAAGAGTCATAATAAACAACCACTCTTTCCTAGCACTCTTTGTTTTGGAGATTTCACAGTATGTTCCATTGAAGGATATGAAGAAATTGATGCTAAATTAGCTCATTACAACCTTCCTCTTAGGTATGAAAGAAAGAAATTTGATGTAGAGGGATTTATTCGTCAAGCAAGATTAACTTAAAATTTGTCAGGGTACGAGAATTGGTTTGCTCTTGATGATGTGATCAGGAACCAAGGTAAAGCTTCCACTGGTGAGAGAATGGATTCATATAATAAAGTTGTGCTTGCATAGGAATGGAAGAGAAAGAATGTCCCATCATATAGAGAAGAATTTGTTGATATACAAGATCCCTTAGCTAGGATTGAGTAGCTTATTGCTCATATGAATGAAATAGTGAAATATGTGCCCTCATACATTTTTTATGCATCTCATATGAGTTCTACAGGAATGCAGGCTGAGGATGTGGAGCCTTTGGATCACATACCATCACAACCCACCCCTGATGTATATTTCTCCACTAACAACAGTGAAGAGGAAGGAAGTGATGAGGAGAGTGATGGAGAGGAGCAACCGGTGGAACAAATAAAGGCCCTTGTGATTACATAATATGAGCCCACTTAGGAACAAATAAAGGCCCCTGTGATTACACAATATGAGCCCCCTTAGGAACTTGTAAAATTTGAAACATTAGATGAGTTATCTAATGACATTAGGGTCAAGGCTAGTCATGAATTCATTTTTTATAATGATTTTGTTAAAACTCCCGAGTTCAAATCATTTTTCTATGAGTATAAGGGGAAGAAACTAAGACAAAAGGAGCAAGACATTACTCTTGAAAAGGAAGCTCATGCCTTAGAAGAATTGAAAAAGGAAGTTGACAGGGAAATGCAATCCATCACTCTTGAAAGAGGTAGAGAATTACTTCAAGAGGTTGGGGTACTACTTCTACCAGGATGGAACATGAGCTCAACAATTGTGTTTGACAGTTTCAGAAAAGAGGGGATACAACAATGAACTTATCAGAGGAAGATAAGATATATTCAAGGTCTAGTTACAATCTAGATGAGGATGCCTTGCTTATTTGGTCACTATACCCTCATGAGAAGAGGCTGACAGTGATTGACAATCCTAATCAAGTATTTGGACACCTTTTGGTCAAAAGAGTTGTAGACACTAATCCCTTAGAAATTGCAGAGTTGAATGTCAATGTGGAAAAAATCACTATAGCACAAATTGAAAAATTGGGCAAAGAGAATGAAAAATTGAAAAAGTAGTTGTCACATCAAATGAAGAAGTCATCTTCCTCTTCTACTCCAGAATTGTACTCTCCATGGCTCAAAAAGGATAAGAGAGTGTTAGATGCATTAGTTGATGCAGCTTATTGAAAAAATTCCCATTTAAAAGCCCAAGAAAAGTGTAAAACACTAGAAAAGGAGGTGAAAATAGTTAAGTACAATGTTGTGTCCAAGATATTCAAGGAGCATTTCAATAAGGTGATAAAGCAAGCTGATGATTATTGGGGTGTATTTAAGAAAATACAATCAACACTAGAGGAGAATGTCCAGTTACAAGGAATAATGATTGATAAAAAGAAGGAACTTCTAGGTAAATAGATCCTGAAAGACCAAACACTACAAAGATATACTGACTTGGTGAGATCCCACAAACAATATCAAGAAAGACTCGAAGAAGACCTCAGTTGTTTTAATTTGGTTCCTACACTCCATGATGATATAGGGAATCTTAAAGAAAACAGATGATTGGAAAGAAGAATTTATAGAGTTTCTAACAATTGCATTGCAGGAGATCAATGATGAGGATATGGTCTTGAAGAATACTCATAAACAAATTGAGAAATTCATGCACATAGAGTATGATATGAAGGAGGTCATATCCAATGCCAAAACTCATGCAAAACAAGGGTACATTGATCACCTCTTAGCTTTCAATCTATTTATAAATTGGGTAGTGGATAATCCAAGCATAACTGAGCAACAATCAGAATCAGTCAGTGCTAATGATGTGGAACCTATCATACAATAGAAGCTTTGAATAGGTCTTAGATGACCACGATATTTTACTCGGATTGGTACACATGTTTATGATTGTGTTAGTTTCTTAAATTAAGTTCAAAATCATGTTTTGTTATCAAGAGTCGTGTCTTTTGGTTTGAAGCTTGTTTCCTCTCATGTATATAAGAGAGACTAGGACCAAAAGAAGGATATAGGAGAAGATAGTAGGTGAATAGGGATAGCTAGACAACAAAAAAATTCCATAATTTTTTCCATTTCAAAAGACTATGTTGCAGATATAATTTTGAGGAAATCAATGAAAGATTTTTTATTCTATGGCTTTATATTGGTATCAATTGTTTGTTGAAAATATTCAATTATCTGGTTGTCTCTAGTTTAATATTTCCTTATTCTTTAAATTGGTATATCAAGTATATATTCAATTTATCAATGCACATTTTTTGTTCATTGGAGGAGCACCTATTTTCCTTAGACATGCAAACAAATTCATATTGCACTATATTTAGCAATTTTGCAAAACTCGACAAAAATAACCTGCAACAACTTTTGATAGTTTGCAATTTTACAACTTTTTTGCAACTTTGTCTCTTTTACCCAATTGACTCTAAAATCATCCTAATTCATAGTGAATGGTCTCACAAGACCTAATTAACATAAAATGACCTCTTCAAATGCTAAAATAACCTACTAAGATGCAATGACCTTCAAATTTGAAAATGGAAGCTTAGGTGCTCCTCCACCAACATGTATGCTAAATGTGGGATCATAGACAAGGTACTTGAAGTGTTCAACAAAATGCCTCAAAGAAATGTGGTCTCATGGACTACAATAATTGTAGGATATACACAAATTAGATCTATTGAAAAGGCTTTAGAAACTTTAAAGCAAATGCAATTTGCAGGTTGTTCCAAAACAACCTATGGTGAATTTGGGATATGTTTTAGAAGTAATTAAAGGGTATTTGAAAATGGTTTAATATATTGTCTATAGTGCTTGAGGATTGAAGGAATTGAGAGATTGAATCCTATTTTTTGTGAAATTTGTCTAAGTGAGGTTGAATGGTGCTCTTGATTACTATTAGGTTCCATGTTGGAGATGCCCATGCTAACAATAGAGACCTTTTTGGTAGATCAATTTATGGATATTGAACCCACAATGCTGGTCTACCAAGATTATGGGATCATTATCCAATCATCAAACTAACAAGATCAAATTACTTAAATGAAATATAACCTCCTATAAGAAGTCAATGAAAGAATACAATAGAAAGGTGAAGGCAGATTCAAAGTTATTGGCCTTCACATAAATTTGATGAACCAATTTTCCATTAATGCAACTCAAGAACTCAACCATGGTAGCAAAGAATTACAAATCCAATGGGGGCAAGGAACCAATGCTTTGGAAAAGGATTTAGCCAACCACATAATAGGTGGGAGCACATTGTACTAGATAAAGCTTATGCAAAATAAGGTGGGGCAGTCAGTTCCATTTTCTATAATGTGGTAAGTGTCATACAGGTAACTCTATGTTAGGTTGGGGAACTCTTCTTGGATGTTATAAATGATTTACCTATTTTTTGTAAGACTATTTTGGTAGTGCCACCTGCATCATAGTTGTTTGGTGGGATTCCAAACCTAGACAATGAGGTGCAGTTGTGGAAATCTCATAGAGAGAAGCTACAAGCTACCATGATGATTTTGTTGAGAAAATTTATATAAAAGTATTTCTTAGTGTGTCTTAAGACATGCGAAAATGATATTCTCTCTACAGATAGGATTGGGGGAAAGTATTTGCTTAATCTTGTGAAAGGTGGCAAGGAACTTGCAGAGAATGAGACATTGATTAGAGAAACATTAGATAGTCTAGATGCATTTGAAGGGAGCTTGGAGTGGCTAAAAATTATTTTTGGTTCAAATGTTGAGTTTCCATGCCAATGTGTGGGTGAGATTTTTTTGAAGCACTCAAAGAGTCTGTGGGATGAACTTTTTAAAATCCTATTTGTTAGTAGGATGAAAAAAATAATAGCTGGTGGATTTGCAGATCTATGTGAGAGAGTTAAGGTTGGTAAATGCCTTGAAGCCATAGTTACATCTCTGGAAAGTTGCAAAGATGTTGAAACCCATTTGCACAAATTAATTACTAGTGAAGGTTGGCTTGTCGGGAGAGGGGACCTAAAAAGTGTCAATTTACTTGGGTTGAGTTTTAGATTTATGATGAAAAATGATGAAGACTGGTTTGGTTACCTTAACACTTATTTTGGAACTAATTTTAGTCAAATAAAAGATACCATAGATGAGGGGTCCAAGAATATTTAGGAAGACCTCCTAAGTTTTCTTCATGCACACAAATCTTCTTCAAGGATAAATTATTTAGCACCTTATTTGCAAGAGAAATGCTTCCATTTTATCTAAAAATTGATTGTTGAGATTGAAGAACATATTGCACATCTTTCAGAAGCTCTCTCTGAAGAAATGAAAAATGAGGAGATGCCAAAAAAATGAACAAGGAGACACTAGAATTGATAATTATAGTGGAAAGGGAAATTTTCTTAGGAATGCTTTTAGTTGCTCTCTGTTTTCATTCAACTTCCCTTCCACTAGTTCTTGGCTTGTCTCAACTCTAGTTTGTCGAGAACAAGACTTCAGTTTGAGGGAAGGATCTTTGACTTTTAGATATTCTAGTACTAATTTTGATTACCCTCTTCTAGATAGTTCTAGAAGACAAATAATAATCATAGAGGTTGGTTTGAAGCTTGAATCACATGATAAAAATAATAGCATCAAATTGAATAAATTGAGAAGAACTATGCACAATCTTTGTATCAGAGCTCATAGCATGTGGATATTGTAGAGAACTGAAGAGCTTTTAGGAATTCTCACAAGATATCTAAGGGAGGATGATTCTTTATCCATGACAACTCCTTTGAAGGCATGTATTCTCATTTGCATTACATATTTTGTTTGTTGTGGCTTATGGAGTTGGTTTCATTTCCATGATTCATCTAATCATTGATCTCTTCTTGTAGTTTTCATGAGATTTCTTCTAGTTCTGATTTAAGTCATCATGGTTTATATTTGGATATATTAATAAGTGAATGAGAATAAAGCATCTAGAGTAAAGAGATACATTTGATTCTTTTAGTCTCTTCAAACTCTTTATTGCCCAATAAATGGAAAAGACTAACATGTGCCGATTCAACCCTTCCAGTCCATATTAATCATGGAGATGTAATCTGTAAGTATGCAAAAAAGTATCAAAGGGGAGACAAAAAGTTAGAGATTTTCATAGGGCTTATGAATTAGCTCTTGTTGTTTTTATATAAAAATATTGTTTTTTTTAATTTATAATATCTATTGGCATCATTTGGTAACTCCTATTTTTGGGAATTCAGTAAGAGTTCTCAAACAAAGTGGGATGAAATCTACTATACAAATAAACATTTAAATTGAATTTGAAGCATGATTTTATTTAATTTTTAATTTGATTCCTTAAGGTAGCCTCATAAAATTCCATTTTCTGATTGTATATCAAACTTCCTACTACTTTTCTTTTATTGTTGCAAGTCATAATTTTAATGTTGTATGCTTGCTCCATCTCTTGTAGTTTTTTGTTCCATGATTTCAAGGCTTTACCATTTATTAGTCTATGATTTGTAGGGTTGGGAAGAAACTAAATTGAAACAAGAGCATGAGGATGGAGGTCAACTAGAGTTAAGGTTGGTAAATTCCTTTAAGCCATAGTTAAATCTCTAGAAAGTTACAAACATGTTGAAAACCAAATCATGATGATCAAAAAAGCAATCCCAATCTTCTAAGTACACTTATCTTCATGTTGGGCTATTTAAAAAAATATTTAATTGAGTTTGAAACACCCATTCAACTCTATTTGGTTCCAAACAAAATTTTCCATATCATCTGAAACAAAACCCTTGAACTCCATTTACTTCATTCTGACAGAAATGGCTAGAATACTTCACACACCAAGGGTTTCAACAATGCATCAACAGTTCTCTTTTTTCATCGGTGTGAGGATCTTCTATTGGCTGGAAAAGGTCTCCTATTCCCACGATGGTATGATGGGGATGTCATCACTAGAATAGTTCTATTTTTTCATTGGCATGAGGATCTTCTATTAGTGGTATGCGGCCTTTTGTTCTCATGATGGTCTGATGGGGATGTCATCGATGGAACTCCACCGATGACATCCCCATCGGACCATCATGGGAATAGGAGACCTCATCCCATCGATAAAATGTCCTCATGTGGATGAAAAAATAGAACCATCAATGCATCATTGGAACTAGAAGACACTTCCGGCCGATAGACCAATAAGGTGGGGGCAGTGAGTTCAATTTTTCGTAATGTGGTAATAGTCATATAGGTATTCCTATTTCAGGCTGGGCAACTCTTCTTGGATGTTCTAAGCAGTTTTCCTCCTTTTTATAAGACTTTTTTGGAAGTGCCACCTAAATCATAGTTGTTTGGTGGGATTCCAAACCTAGACAATGAGGTGTAGTTGTGGAAATCTCATAGAGAGAAGCCACAAGCTACCATGATGATTTTGTCAAGCGAATTTATATCAGAGTCTTGCTTAGTGTGGATTCAGACATTTGCAGATGATATTCTCTCTACAAATAGGCTTGGGGGAAAGTATTTACTTGATCTTGTGAAAAGTGGGAAGGAACTTGCAGAGAATGAGACATTGATCAAAGAAACATTGGATAGTCTGGATGCATTTGAAGGGAGCTTGGAGTGGCTAAAAATGGTTTTTGGTTCAAATTTTGAGTTTCCATGCCAATGCGTGTGTGAGATTGTTTTGAAGCACTCAAAGAGTCTGTGGGATGAACTTTTTGAAAGCTTGTTTTTTAGTAGGATGAAACAAATAATATCTAATGGATTTTAAAATCTACGTGAGAGAGTTAAGGTTGGTAAATTCCTTGAAGCCATAGTTACATCTCTGGTAAGTTACAAAGATGTTGAAACCCATTTGCACAAATTAACTACTAGTGAGGGATAGCTTGTCAAGAGAGGGGACCTAAAAAGTGTCAATTTACTTGGGTTGCGTTTTAGATTTATGATGACAAATGATGAAGACTGGTTTGGTTACCTAAATGCTTATTTTGGAATTGAGGTTAGTCAAAAAATAGATACCATAGATGAGGGGTCCAAGAATATTCAGGAAGACCTCTTAAGTTTTCTTCATGCACATAAATCTCCTTCAAAAATAAATGATTGAGCACCTTATTTGCAAGAGCAATGCTTCCATTTATCTCAACATTTATTTTTGATATTGAAGAACATCTTGTACATCTTTTAGAAGCTCTCTATCAAGAAATGAATTATGAGATGCCATAAAAAATGAACAAGGAGACACTAGAACTGATAGTTATAGTGGAAAGGGAACTTTTCTTAGGAAGGCTTTTAGTTGCTCTTAGTTTTCATTCACTTCCCTTCCACTAGTTCTTGGCTTGTCTCAGCTTTGGTTTGTTGAGAACAAAGATTTAGTTTGAAGGAAAGGATCTTTGACTTTCAGATATTCCAATACTAATTTTGATTACCCTCTTCTAGATAGTTCTGGAAGACAAATACTAATGAGAGGGGTTGGTTTGAAGCCTAAATCATAGGATAAAAATAATAGCACCAAATTGAATAAACTTAGAAGAATTATGCACAATCTTTGTATCAGAGCTCATAGCATGTGGATATTGTGGATAACTAAAGAGCTTTTAGGCATTCTCAAAAGAGATCTAAGGTAGGATGATTCTTTATCCATGACAACTCCTTTGAAGGCTTGTATTCTCATTTGCATTGCATATTTTGTTTGTTGCGGCTTATGGAGTTGGTTTCATTTCCACAATTCATCTAATCACTGATCTCTTCTTGCAGTTTTCATGAGATTTCTTCTAGTTCCGATTTAAGTCATCATGGTTTATATCTAGATATATTAATAACCGAATGAGAATAAAGCATCTAGAGTAAAGAGTTACATTTGATTCTTTCAGTCACTTCAAACTCTTTATTTCCCAATAAATGGAAAAGATTAACATGTGCCCTTTCAACCCTTTAGTCCATATTAATCATGGAGATGTAATCTATAAGTATGTAGAAAAGTATCAAAGGGGAGCCAAAAAGTTAGAGATTTTCATAAGGGGCTATGAATCAGCTCTTGTTGTTTTTATATGAAAATATTATTGTCTTTTTTCTATTTATAATATCTATTGGTGTCATTTAGGAACTCCTATATTTGGGAATTCAATAAGAGTTCTCAAAAAAAGTAGGATGACATCTACTATACAATTGAACATTTAAATCGAATTTGAAGCATGATTTTATTTAATTTTTAATTTGCTTCCTTAAGGAAACATAATAAAATTCCCTATTTTGATTTTATATCAAACTGCCTACTGCTTCTTTTCTTTTACTACTGTAAGTCACAATTTTAATGTTGTATTCTTGCTCTATCTCTTGTATTTTTTTGTTCCATGATGTCAAGGCTTACTATTTATTAGTACATGATTTGTAGGGTTGGGAAGAAACTAAATTGAAACAAGAGCATGAGGTTGGAGGTCAACTAGAGTTAAGGTTTGTAAATTCCTTGAAGCCATAGTTACATCTCTAGCAAGTTACACAAATGTTGAAACCCATTTGCACAAATTAACTACTAGTGAGGGTTGGCTTGTCAAGAGAGGGGACCTAGAAAGTGTCAATTTACTTGGGTTAAGTTTTAGATTTATGATGACAAATGATGAAGAATAATTTGGTTTCCTTAACGCTTATTTTGGAACTAAGGTTAGTCCAATAAAAGATACCATAGATGAGAGGTCCAAGAATATTTAGGAAGACCTCCTAAGTTTCCATCATGCACATAAATCTCCTTCAAGGATAAATGATTTAGCACCTTATTTGCAAGAGCAATGCTTCCATTTTATCTCAACATTGATTGTTGAGATTGAAGAACATCTTGCACATCTTTCAAAATCTCTCTATCAAGAAATGAAAAATGAGGAGATGCTAGAAAAAATGAACAAGGAGACACTAGAAACGATAATTATAGTGGAAAGGGAACTTTTCTTAGGAAGGCTTTTAGTTTCTCTCCATTTTCATTCAACTTCCATTCCACTAGTTCTTGGCTCGTCTCAGCTCTAGTTTGTCAAGAACAAAGCTTCAGTTTGAGGGAAAGGATCTTAAACTTTCAGATATTTCAGTACTGATTTTGATTACCCTCTTTTAGATAGTTTTGGAAGATAAATGCTAATGAGAGGGTTTGGTTTGAAGCCTAAATCATAGGATAAAAGTAGTAGTACCAAATTAAATAAACTAAGAAGAACTATTCACAATCTTTGTATCAGAGCTCATAATATGTGGATATTGTGGATAACTGAAGAGCTTTCAGGCATTCTCACAAGAGATCTAAGGGAGGATGATTCTTTATCCTTGACAACTCCTTTGAAGGCTTGTATTTTCATTTACATTGCATTTTTTTTTTTTTTTTGTGGCTTATGGATTTGGTTTCATTTCCATGATTCATCTAATCACTGATCTCTTCTTGCAGTTTTCATGAAATTTCTCCTAGTTTTGATTTAAGTCATCATGGTTTATATTTGGATATATTAATAACCGAATGAGAATAAAGCATCTAGAGTAAAGAGATACATTTGATTCTTTCAGTCACTTCAAACTCTTTATTTCCCAATAAATGGAAAAGAATAACATGTGCCCTTTCAACCCTTCTAGTCCATAGTAATCATGGAGATGTAATTTGTAAGTATGTAGAAAAGTATCAAAGGGGAGCCAAAAAGTTAGAGATTTTCATAGGGCCTATGAATCAACTCTTGTTTTTATATGAAAATATTGTTGTTTGTTTTCTATTTATAATATCTCTTGGCGTCATTTGGGAACTCCTATTTTTGGGAATTTAGTAAGATTTCTCAAACAAAGTAGGATGACATCTACTGTACAACTAAAATACTGTTCCACTACACTGTAAATGTTAGACCCTTACCATCCCTGCACTCCTTCCATTGTACTCTACATGGTTGATAGAAGAGCCACTTTTCACTTTATTATTGTTCATCCTTTTTCTTTATGTGGTACTCTATTTTTTACACTCAACTTCAAAAGTGATTTGCATGCCCCCTCAAAAAGTGGAAGCTAATTTTAAGAGTTCATATTCTAAAATTTGTATAGACAACTCAATCTACATGTCCTTTAATATCATTTTTATAGATACAAGTAAGTTCTCCTATGAACTATGCAATTTGATAGTGGAAACTTCAAAAAGAAAAGATCACTTTTAACATCTCATAATGGAAAAGAAAAGAATAAACATATCTCGATTCCAAGTTCTCTATAGAAATCCTTAACTTCTGCAATAGAAGATGGATCTACTTTTCCATAATTAGCCTAGAAAAGAACATAATCACATTTAGTCAACAAGAAACTAGTAAAATTATTAAAAAGAATGGACCATATGGCCTGACCACATACAAATTTGAAAAGAAAAATGAACTAAAACCATGGAAAGTGACTTACCACAATATTCTACATAAATTGTGTCTGATGCGAAAAAATAGGCAGAAGTTGCAATCCAAAATCAGGCGTCGTGCTTTACTTCTCCATTTTGGTGGGCTACCTTGAAAATAAGGTTTCAACTCACTGCTCCATTTTGGCAGGCTATAATGAAAATAAGGTCTTCACGAAGGTTTTAGAGTATGTTTATTAAAATGAAAATTATGCTTATAAAAAAAAAATTGGTCCTTTTTGCTCTTAGATTATTTGGTTGCTTATTCTTATTTTTTGTTTTTTCTCTTCCTTTTATTTTATTTTGTTTTTCAATGTTTTTGGGTTTTAGTTTTTTAGGGTCTCTTATGGTTTTTGTTAATTTTTATAATTTGGTGGTTTTTCCATCAATTTAGAAGAAAATTTTGTGTTCAAATGATGACACCACAAAACAAAATATTTATTCCACAAAAAATATTTATTAGTAATTTTATTTGTAATATTCTATTATTAATTATGACAGGCTACGATTAAAAATAAGGTCTTGATGAAGGTTTTAGAGTATGTTTATTAAAATGAAAATTATGGCCAAGATTTTAATAATGAGCACATTTATTTAATTATTTATTTAGTAATTTTTATTTGTCTGATATTAGTCATTTATTTAGTTATTTTGATTTGTTTGATATTAGTCATTTATTTAGTCATTTAGTTGTGATTTTACCTGATGACCAAATTAGTCACTTATAAATGACCAAATTAGTCATTTATTTTCCAAATACTACTAGTGTTAGTCATGTGACTAAAAGTTTGTCATGTAGTCATTTATTTTCAAAATTCTACTAGTGAATCTTGTGGACTAACCTCCATTGTGGTTTTTCCCCTAATAGTGTTTCCATGCAAAAATCCTTGTGTTATGGTGTTGTGGTTGATTGTCTTGTGTTCTTGCATTTTTCTTTTGGTTCAATTCTATAAGTGGTTTAAGGATCAAGTTAATAAAGTTAAATTTTGCAAAACACTAATTTTCCCCCCCTCCTAGTGTTCCTTGATTCCAACAATTGGTATCATAGCAAGTTCCTTGGAAGAAGTTTAATAGCTTGAGGTGATCTGGGATGGTGACATATAAGAAGAATAGTTCAAGATTTGATGGAACAAATTATTCTCTATGGAAGAATAGAATGAAGTGTCATCTGAGATGCATTGGTGAACCTTACTAGACAATTACAAAGAATAGATATATCATCCCATTGAATGGTCCTTCTACTGTTGTTCAGATTAAGGATATCAAGTACAATATCAGGGCTAAGGAAGCATTGTTGAGTGCTTTGACTGATTCTAAGATGACAAATGTAATGGATCTAAAGATTGCTTATGAGATTTGGAAAAAGTTGGAAAATTTGTATGAAGGTGATGCACATGTGAAGATTGCTAAGTTGCAAAGCCTGAAAGGGAAATATGAAATGTTGAGAATGGGAGATGATGAGAACATTACTTCTTTCATGCAGAGAGTGAATGAACTTGTGTGTAGAATCAGATGTGCTTGTGGAACATTGGAAGAATCAAAGATTGTTGCTAAAGTGCTTAGATCCTTTCCTACTACATAGAAAGAAAAAGATACTACTATTCAGGAGATCCAGACTGTGACAAATGTAACCAGAGACATGTTGATTGGTAAGCTTATCACTTTTGAGTTAAGTGAGTTTTGTGATTCTCTTCCTAGGACAAAATCTGCATTCAAAGATACTATCTTTGGGAAGGATAAGCAAAGATATGATCTTGGTGAAAGTTCTTCTAGAAAGGTGTTTAATTATGAGCAGGAAATGAGAGAGATTGAAGGAGATAGAAAAATAGATGAGCTTGAAGCACTTATTGTCAAGAGAGAAGCTAGAGGAGAAGGTAAGTATAAAGGAAAATTGTCTATTAAATGTTTTTCTTGGAATAAAATAGCTCATTTTTCCTCAAGGTGTTTGAAAAGAGTTCCTAAGCCAAGATCTAACAAGCCTAGATTCCAAAGAAAGTGTTATTTTTCTATTGATGAAGGTGTGATAGATGATGAATCTAATAAAGGGAATGCAAGTGAGGACGAATGGGTATTTATTACTATCAAGGAAAATGATCCCGTACCTACTAAATCTATTAAGCGCACAAATGTGGAGAAAGCCCTAGCTTCTTGAGTTGAAGAAAAAGATGAATGGGTGATTGACAGTGGATGCTCTCATCATATGAAAAGTGATACAAGTAATTTTGTGAGCTTGGAAGAGTATGATGGTGGTATTGTAAGATTTGGTGATGACAAAGCTAGTGTAATCTATGGTAGAGGATCCATTTCTCTTGATGGTAAGCATAATAATGATGATGTTTTATATGTGGAAGGTTTGAACAATAATCTCTTAAGTGTTGGACAGATGGTTGATAAGGGATACAATCTTCAATTCAAGAGTGGAAAGTGTAGAATACTGGGGAGTTCTAGAAATGTGATTGCATTAGGTACAAAAACAAAAGGTAATATCTTTCACTTGAATGCTACTAGTAAAAGTTGTTTGATTGCTCAAGTTGATGAAAGCTGGTTGTGGCATAGGAGAATGTGTCATGTAAACTTTGGTAATATTATCAAGATAAGTTCTACTCAGGCCATGAGAGATCTTCCTAAGGTGATAAAAACTACTAATACTATATGCAAGGAATGTTAGTTAGGGAAGAAAACTAGAGTTTCATTTCAAAGCAAACAACATTGTTCAAATGAAGTGTTGGAGCTTGTGCTTACTGACTTGTGTGGTCCTAGAGTCAGAAGTTTACAAGGATACAGGTATTTCATGTTAATTATTGATGGTTATTCTAGAATGATGTGGGTTACTTTCCTAAGGGAAAAATATGAAGCTCTAGAGAAATTCAAGATTTTCAAGGCTATGGTTGAGACATAGACAGGTTTGAAGATTAAATGTATGAGATCAGATAGAGGTGGAAAATTCACTTTTGGTGAGTTTAATTCTTTTTGTGAAGTGCATGGGATAAAGAGACAATTATCTGCACTGTGGAACCCTTAGCAAAATGGAGTTGTGGAAAGGAAGAATAGGTCAATTCAAGAAGCTATTAGGACTATGATGCTAGAAGGAAATACTCCTCATATCTACTAGAGAGAAATTGTGAGTACTACCATTTACACTCTCAACCAAGTACAAATCAAAGGTGATACCAGTAAGACTCCTTATGAGCTATGGTATGGTCAAAGCCTACTCTTAGATACTTCAAAATCTTTGGAAGTAAATGTTATATCAAAAGAGATGAAGATGTAGGAAAGTTTGAAACTAGAAGTGATGAAGGAACCTTTCTTGGTTATTCTACTAAAAATAAAGCCTACTGGTGATACAATAAGAGATTGAGGAAAGTAATTGAGAGTGATAATGTCAAGGTTGATGAAGACACAATTAGACCATCCAAAACTTGTGGATATGATTTAGATAATAAAAATGATAGCTTAGATAAAGGAAAGAAAGTTTAGACTTCAAATCAAGTTCAAATCATTTTGGCGAATCAGGAAAATCAAGAGGAAGTAACTAGTGAAAGTGTAGAAGTGAGATCACAAGAGCCTGAAGTTTAAGAACATCCTAAGACTCTGAGGTATGTAAGACTAAATCATTCAAAAGATCAGATTATTGGTGATAAAAGAAAAGGTGTTCAAACTAGGAGAATAATTTCAAAAGAATGTTGTTTTGATCTCAAAGAGTGAGCCTAATAGTGTCAATGAAGCATGAAAAGATGAACATTAGGTGGAAGCAATGAAAGAGGAGCTACTACAAATTGAGAGGAATGATACATGGATTCTTGTTCCTAGACCTAAGGAAAAAAATGTAATTGGAACTAGATGGGTCTTTATAAACAAACTGAATGATCAATGTGAAGTTGTTTGAAAAAAAGCAGGACTAGTGTGTAAAGGATATTCTCAAATGGAAGGAATTGAATTTGAAGAAACTTTTGCTCGTGTTTCTAGGATTGAATTTGTGAGACTATTTCTTGCTTATGCTACTTTCAAAAACTTCAAGGTTTATTAGATGGATGTCAAGTCATCATTTCTAAATGGCGAACTAGAATAAGAAGTGTATATTGAGCAACTTGATGGATTTTAATTGACTAATTAGGGAGATATGTTTTTTTGGTTGAAGAAAACATTTTATGGACTTAAGCAAGCCCTGAGAGCATGCATGCCAAATTAGACAAGTATTTATTTAAGCTTGGATTTAATAAAGGTATTGTTGATAGTAATCTGTATTTCAAGATTGATCATGATAAAGATTTGATTGTTGAATTCTTTATTGATGATATCATTTTTGGAGGAGATGATAGTTTGTGCATGAATTTTGTTGATGAGATGCAAAATGAGTTTGAGATGTCTATGATTGGAGAAATCAAATTATTTTTGGAATTACAAATTACTTAGCTAGATAAAGGGATTTTTATATCTTAGTCCAAGTATGTGAAAGAATTGCTAAAGAAGTTTGGTATGGAAGATTCAAATCCATTTGGTACACCCATGGTGACCAGATGTAAGTTAACACAAGATGATGATTATCCTAAAGTAAACTGGACGAGATACAAATCCATGATTGGTGGATTGCTCTATTTGAATCAAACTAGACCTAACATCATGAATGTCATATGCATTGTTGCAATATTTCAAGCTGATCTTAAGGAATCTCATGTGATAGCTGTGAAGAGGATTTTCAAATACTTGAAGGGGACAGTTGATTTTGGCCTATGGTATCCTAAAGAAGATGAACTTACTTTGAGTTCTTTTACTAATGTTGATGGGCATGAGATGTGAATGACATAAAGAGTACTAGTGGTGGTGCATTTTTATTGGGAAAGAAGCTAATTTCATGGTTAAGTAAGAAGAAGAATGCCATTTATTTATCTACTACAGAGGTAGAATACATTGTTGTTGCTAACAATTATACTCAAGTTTTGTGGATGAGGAAAATGCTAAAAGATATCAGAGTTGTGTATGATGAACCTATTGCTATATTCTATGATAATTCAATTGCAATTAACATTTCTAAGAATTTGGTGCTGAATTCAAAGACCAAGCATATATCTATCAAGTTTCACTTTTTGAGAGAGAAGGTGAATGAAAAGGAAGTTAGATTAGAGTATGTGCCTACTAAGGAACAAATTGTAGATATTTTTACCAAGCCCTTTCCTAAGGATACCTTTGATTATCTCAAAGGGAAGCTAGGGGTGATTACCCCTCCTAATTAGAACTAAGATGCATTGACTTGCATTATTCCATGCATTTCATAGTCATATCTTGATCCGGATTGATGTTGTGGTGGCTACTACTTAGGGGGAGTAGTTAGATGCTAATAAATGTGGTTTAGAGATTGTGTGGAGAAAGATACTATGTATCTTTTTAATTGATGTGAAAGAGGGGGAAGAGTCATGTGAAAATCTATGAATTATCTGGGGAAAAGAGTCAAAATCTAAGGGGGAGAGAGTGCTAAGATACAATTGTGTTGATGGTGTTTTTCACATCATATGTTGCCATCAATGCCAAAGGGGAGATTGTTGGATGTTACTGATATGTGGTTGTCATTTATGTCAACACTATTGGCATTAATGTCTTTAAGGTTGTATATGTTGAGGATATTGAGAAAATTGCAATAAAATAAGTTGTAGGTTGTTAGTGATGTAGTGAAGTTTAGTATTCAGCTAGCATAATATATTGATGATAAGATGTTGTGGATTAAAGGGTTTGTTGTTGAGTATATATAGTTTATCCACATAAAGTTTTAGAGATCCACATGAAGATTTGATCGAGTTATGAGTATTTGTGTTTTGACATTTGTTTGGTTGCTTCAGTTAGTGTTCCTGAAAGAAGATAATGTGATTCTAGTAGTTTGAGTTGTTGCAAATACTTTTGTAGTGATTCATGGTGCTCGTGGATGTTTCTAGATCATGATCTATCTATTTTGTATGTTTGCATTGATCGTTGTGCTCATGATTGGTGTTTTTCTTCTTTGAGTTCATATTTTTCATGTTCATGGCCGATAGGGTGATTTAGCGTGTTGTGGATCTTCGAGGAATAATTTTTGGAGGTATTTCATATTTTAGGATGTTGTTTTGGGTCTTCACTATGTTGTGGCTGACTTTGGTTGGTGTGCATTGAAAATTGTTTATGGAATTGAGCCGACAGTTTGTACATATTTTGTATTTTGTTGAAGCTGACATGTAGATGATCTTATCCCTAGTTGCCGATATATATGAGTGATTGTTTTTCCATTTGAGGGCATGTGATGTAGAAGTATGTGAGTCCTATGTGAGAATAATGTTTAAATCTTTGAAGGAAGAAGTAAAGAGTGAAGAAGAGTGATTAGAGTTTATTATCTTAACCGGAACTGTAATTAGGCATTAGCAGATATTTTCTTAGTTCAAAATCTTATGGATGTGATCCAAATTTTTTGTTAATATAGTGCTTCTTCCTTTGGGTAGTAAGCCTTTTGTATTTGAGCAGTGAGCTCTAGGAAATATGCCTAAATGCATGTGCATTCCCATTTATAATTCCTTTATACTTTTAATAGAGTATAATCTTGTGGACTAACCTCCACCATGGTTTTTCCCCTAATAGGGGTTCCACAAAAAAATCCTTGTGTTATGGTGTTGTGTTTGATTTTCTTTTTTTCTCGCACATTTCTTTTGGTTCAATGCTATAAATGGTTTAAGGATCAAGTTAATAAAGTTAAATTTTGTAGAACACTAATTCACCCCCCCTCTCAATGTTCCTTGATTCCAACATAAAGTAGCAAAGGAAAAATGCAAAAAAAGAAAACAAGACATGAGAGCCAACTTGGAAAGCCCCTATTCCAAGTCATATGTTTCCAAGTAAGGTTGTGTCATGTAAACGAAAAAGAGAACAAAATAAAGGAAGGTTTCCCCCAAAAAAAGAACACACAAAACACATAAAGGTTCTATGAATTTGGGGTCAGTATGTTTGTTGTTGCAATGTCATTATTAAAGAGCTCAGAATTTTCATCATTCCCCAAAGCACATAGAACTAGAAGAATGACACGAGGAGAGTGAAAAAAAAAGAAAAAAAAAGTTTGTTTTTGGTCAACATGGAAGAGACATTGTATTCTCAACACTTTTCATCATCCCCAAAAGGAGAACACAAGAAAAAGGAAAGGAAAAATATTTTGGGTCAACATGAAGGAGACATTTCAGTCCCAATGCCTTATGTCATCCCCAAAAGGAGAAACACAAGAAAAGATAAAAAAGGAAAAGGAAAAGGGACCTTTTGGGTCAACATGGAAGAGACTTAGGGTATCTCAATGCTTTGCATCATCCCAAGTCAACTGTCTAACAAGTCATCTGCCTCCCAATCATGTTTAGTATATCACGAGGGCAGTTGAATATCCAAAGGAAGAATTGTGTGTGTCAAACTAGCAGAAGTGCTAGGGTTTTCACTTGGTGTAGCAAATTTATCATTTAAGCTCATGGATGATGAAAATAAATAATTTAAATTGTTATGCACTTCTTCATCAATTTTAGTGATCTCCTCATCACCATCATCTAGGTTAATCAAGACAGGAGGATGAAGAGTAATTTTCAAGGAAGGGTGTATTAGGAGTTGTGGTTGTTGTATTTGATCATTTTGTTGTGATGGTTGTATCGTATTGTCTTGTGGTGGGTCAAGAGGATCAAGGTGATTAGTTATTACTTTTGTTAGAGGTAGAGGTTGACATTTTTTAGTTTTCATTTGACGATCAAGGAGATGATGATGACACCTACACTCCCTAGCATCACAGTTTCTTTTAATTTTATTTTAAAGCTATTGAGGTGTAGGAGTGGGTTGATCTACCATAGGTTCCTTTTCTTTTAGAGGGTGAAGAGGGGAAGAAACTAAATAAGATGGGTCAATCACTTTCTTTTTGGATTTATAAACTTCTTGAATGCAAGGAGGAATGACAGGATTGGTTTCATTTTCTCTTGGGAATTTAAATGAAGGGGAAGTGTCTATGGTTGGTTTCTCATGAGGTTGTATTGTTTGTTCAAATTTGAACATAGGATGAAGCATGGTATCATCAAGGATACAAGTAGTGGAAGTGGATAGGGACATATTATGAAGAGACAATTTGGCTATTCGTTTGGCTTTGAACTTTTGATAGGTAATGAAAAAGAAGTCTTTTTGAGGGGTGATGGGTTCCATAGGTTCAAGCCAAAAGGCTTCTAAGGAAAAATTACCTTCAGAGGATAATGGATTAAATCCACTATTGTGTATGGTAAATATCCCATTTCCATGTGGAAATTTCAAACATTTGTGAATCATTGAGCGAAGCTAAGGATGACCTAGCTGTAGATGAAACTGGTTTGATTGTGGAATAATAGAAAATGTTACATCCAAAGTTTTGGGTCCTATTTGTAATGGGAGTATGATCAATCCGATTGTAGGGAATGCAAAACTAGTATGTGTTTTAATCCATGCAGTTGGTTTATTATAATCATCTTGATAGAGATCATGTAATACTAAAAAATATTTCATGATCACATTCTTGCCACAGGTGGGATCTATTAATATCCCATTGGTGGGCTTATCATAGATTCTGTTGGCTATGTCAAGAGGACCATTGGGAAGCTTTTTAAGTATATCATGAAAAGAAAAAGTAATATCAATAGATTTTTTGGTTGGGCCCTTATGAGGGACAATGCCTATCATACCCACAAGTTCATCTATAGGATTAACTTGGGTAAAAATTGGAGTAATATCATGTTGTTCATTATTTTTATCAATATTCATCACATGAGTGTTTGAAGGTTCACTAGCCTTGACAAATGAAACATTGTGTTTAGGAATAGGGTTGGTAAAGATTTGTAAATTCTAATTAGGGGGTGCAATGGAATTATTGCCTTGATCATTGGCACATGCAATGGACAAACAACTAGAATCAATAAGGTATTGAACTAAATGTTTGAGACACTTACATTGTTCGGTGTCATGTCCATTTTGGTGATGAAAATGACAATAAGCATTTGGTTTAAAGGTGGGTGGTAAAGGCTTGGTGATATCAAGTGGTTTAACGGTAGGCAAAGTGATCATCTGTTGTTGGAGTAGTTGATTCAATATGTTATGGAGAGTATCAGGTAAGGGGGTAAATTGTCTCTTCGGGTCCCCATAGGTAAAGGGAACCACTGCTTTAACAACTACCACTTGACTCTGAATAGGTTGGGCTGGTTGTGGAGGAGGTGGATTGAACTATAAGAAGCCTTTGTTTGGTTTTCTAAAGTTTTTCGCATTTTTTTGGTTGCTTTTCTCAAACTCTCAGCTTGATTAGAAGTGGAATTTGAATCATGAATAGTAACCAAGTTGTGATAGTCACAAAGGGTTGTGCATAAATGCATGAATGAAGGAAAATTCATCATAGTAAACTTATCTTGAAGGTGAGTGTGCAAGTTTTTGATAAGAATTTTTTGAAGATGTGAATTAGGAATCTTGACATCAATTTGAGCATACAATGACTGATAATGTGAAATGAAATTAGTTACTTTTTCATCTACATTTTGCTTACATCTCATTAAATCAGCCATGGTATTTTTGGGAGTCATATGGACTTGGAAATAACTTATAAAGGTATCCACAAGTTCATTAAATGATTGGATTGAATGATTGGGTAAGTTTGAAAACCACTCCAATGTAGTTTCCTCTAAGGTCCTAGGAAATTTTTTGGCTAATAGTTTATTGTTGAGGATAAAATCATTGCACAATGTTGTATAGGCATTAACATGATTAGTAGGGTCTCCTTTACCTCCATACTTCTCAAACATAGGTATCTCAATTGCCTATGGCATTTTTGTTTGTAAGATCTATAAAGATAATAGGCTACTATAGACATGATATGTGGGTGGAGCATTTTGACTTTGGCTAATGGTGGATATTTGTTTTTGCATGGATGAAACAGTGTTAAAGAGTTGTGTAATGATGGGGTTGGTGTAAGTGGTATGAGGTGGAAGAGAGAATGGTGATGGAGTGTATATGTAATGTTGGGAGAAGTGAAGGGGACACTAAGAGGGGTGAAGGTAGAAGATGGAACATTCAATGCCACAAAAGAACTAGGAATTCTAGTTGGAATAGCGAAAGGAGTCACATGACTAACCTATTGTGTGGTTGTTGTAACTTGAGGAGTAGTATAGGTGGGTGTGGATGTTATGGTTGAAGGAGGAGGAATGTGAGATCCTCCTTGGCTCACAACAATGTTTGTTGATTGGGATTTGGAAGGAACATGTTTGTTGTATATCTCAACAATTATTTTCATAACTTGTAAGCCATCGTCACTTTCAACCAAGTGATGAAGGTTTTCTATGGCAAGTATGGCAGTGGTAGAAATGTTTTCAAGACTTAAATCTTGTTGTAAATGTGCAAAATCCTCATGAATACTAATGAATTTTCTTGCATAATGGAACTAGTTTGTGTGTCAACATGCATTGGATGTGAAGGTAAAGCATACTAGTAGTATTATCCATGTTTAATGCACCATTTTCCATAGTAGGAGTAAGAGCTCTTGAGATTCCAAGGTCCACAATGAAAGTGTTATCACAGGAAGCCATGAGTCTATAACATTGTCTCACTAAAGTATTATGAATAGGGAACCAAACACTCATACAAGTACCACAAAATATGGGGTGAATGCAAATGGAAAATAGGAACAACAAAATGATAATGACAAAAATTCTATAAACTAAAACAAGAAGACAATAATAGGAAAGAAAAATGCAAGAAATTTCAATGCAGAAAATGCAACCGGACTGATTCTCCTAAGGTGGAGAATGAGTCCAAGTATGGATTTTTTAATGTTTTTTTTATAAAATTTAAAATGATTTCAATGCTTTTCAAATGTAAAATGAGAATGCAAATGCAAATTTTCAAATTTTTAATGATTTGATATGCAAAAATGAAATCTATATGATTCTTTCACTAATGCAATTTGAGAAACCCTAGGATGCAATTAAAAAAACAAAACCTAATGGAATGTTGATGCAAAGGAAACCTAGGATGCAAGATGAAATTGAAATAAAAAAGATAATGTGCTCAATATGCAGGTTCACAAAAATGAACCATCAATTTTGAGGTTGTTCTATGTACTTTGCTTGCACTCTTAGGGTCTTTCACCTAAAAGGAGAGAGCTAGAACACTAAAATTGAGGTGGTTCACTCAAATTAAGGAATGAAAGATGGAATTACTACTAAATAGAATGATCTAAATGCAACTAATAAATTAAATTGATTGATTATGAATGAAAAACTAGTGAAATGTGGACTATTTGAAAGCACAGTCAGGTATGCAAGAATGAATTAAAACATGAACAAACAAACAAAATTGAAAGAGGTTGAACAGAGTGAACCTAGGAATTGAATTATGAATCTAGAAGACTTTGAAAACTGGCATAAATCATTGTAAATCGCTAGTCGCACTCATTCGCCACTAATGGCAAATTAGTCCTACTACTGACAAAAACACCTGAAACTACTTTCTAACTATTGGGAATTGGATTATGACAAAATCAAATTTTTTAGCCCTCGGGTGGGACTCATTCACTACTAATGGTGAATCAATCCTCCAAAATATATGTGAAATTAAAGGTCAATTATCTAGCTCTAGATCTGCACTTGTCTTCTTGTTGGGTTGATAGAGTCAAATCTGCAAAAAATGGACTGTAGGTTATCTCCAAGCTTGAAATAGGGTTTAGTTGACTTGAAACACATTGTTGACTTGTTGACCACCTTTCAACACCTAATTTCTTGAAAAATATACATACAAAAGTCTTGTTGAAGAAATCTGAAGATATATCAATGGCTACTCCAAGATGCTTGATGTTTGCTTGATTGAATGATGCTTGAATGTAATTAGTGAATGAATGGGGGTTGAAATGAGAAGAAAAACACTTATTTATACACACTTATGCCCTATTAATTGCATAATACCTCATCATAGGCTGACATAAGGTCTTTTTGAATAAAATCATAAAAGGAAGTTTGAATTATTTTGAATTTGGAGCCAAGAGGGACTCATTCGCCACCCATGGAGAATGGGTCCCACCTTGGGCTTGTAAGTGGGTGTCAGGAATTAAATTGCATTTAATGTTATTTGTTAGGTTTACATTCAAAAATACACTTAATTAAGTCTTATGAGTGCATAAAGGGGTCATATAAAGCATAAGAAAGGCATAAATAGTGATAACAAGCCTAGAAAAACATGAAATCTTGTTACAAGTCGTTACAACACTTTAGAATAGGACTTGATGATGAATAAAAAGGTGATTTTTAGGTGAATTTTAATGAGAATAGTCTAGAAAAGTGTAGAAATATGTTACAAAACTTCACAACACCTTCACAAGACATCATAATTTAAATATTTAGGACCTAATGTGAATGGTTAACTTAAATTACAACATTAAATGAAAGCAAGATAAGTCAAACATCACAAGAGAAAAACCTAAATAACCATGAAAATGTCAATGATCCATTTTTATATGGTACAATTTTTCTCTACCTACCTATCCCTTTAGACCTTTTTCTCTCCCTCTCTCCCTTCCTCCTCCCCTCTCTCAATCTCTTCACCTTCCTCCTATCTCTACTCTATTTCACTTCTCCCTCCCTCCCTCCCTCTCTCTCTATCTCAACTCTCTCTCCATACCTCTCCCTCCCTCTTCTTTATCTCTCTCCCTCCCCCTTCTTCCTCTCTCTCCCTCCCCCTTCTTCCTCTCTCTCCCTCTCCCTCCCCCTCTTTTTGACTCTCCTCACCCTTCTCTACCTAACTCTCTCTCTCCCACCCCCTCTCTCCCTCCCTTCCACCCCTCTCAATCTCTCTACCTTCCATCTTACCTCTCTCACTTCTCTATCACTTCTCTGTCTTTCTCTCTCCTTCCTTCTCTAGTCTCTCTCACCTCTCTCTCCCTACCTATCCCTCCCTCATCTCTCTCTCTCTCTATCACCCCTCCCTCCCTTTGTACCTATCATTCCATCTCTCCTTCCCACTCTCTACACCTATCCCTCCATCCTCTCTCTCTATCTCACCTCTCTCTCACCTCTCTCCCCCCTCCCTACCTCTCCTTCCCTCTCTACTTCTCTCTATCTCCTTCTCCATCTCTCTATCTACCTATCCCTCTATATCTCATTCTTTTTCCCTCCCTCCCTCCTCTCTCAATCTCTCTACCTTTCTCTTCTCTCTACTCTCTCTCACTTCTCCCTCCCTCTCTTTCCTTTCCTCTCTACCCGCTCTCTATCTCAAATCTCTCTCCTTACATATCCATTCCTCCCTCTATCCCCCCCTCTTTCTATCTCTCCTCTCCCTCTCTACCTAAACCTCTTTATCCTCTCCCTCTCTCTACTTCCTCTCTATCTCAACCCTCTCTCTACTTATCTCTCACTCTCTACTCTCTTTCTCTCTATCTCACATCTCTCTCCCTACATATCCCTCCATCTCTCTCTCACCTCTCCTTCCCTCCCTCTCTCCTTCCCTCTATACTTCTCTCTATCTCCCCTCCCTCTCTCTACCTACCTATCTATGTTTCTCTCTCATTTCTCTCTCTCCTTCCCTCTCTACTTCTCTCTACCCACCTATCTCTCTATACATATTTATTTCTCCCTACCTCCCTCCTTCCCTCTCTCAATCTCTCTACCTTCTTCCCTCTCTACTTCTCTCTCTATCACCTATCTCACTATCTTTCTCTCCTTCCCTCTCTACTCTATCTAAACTCTCTTTCTCCCTAACTTTCCCTCTTTCTATATTTCTCTCCTTCCCTGTCTACTCTCTCTATCTCAACTCTCTCTCTCTCCCTACCTTTTCATCCCTCTATCTATCTATATTATATATATCTCCCCCCTCCCTCCCTCCCCCCTCTCTCTCTCCCCTTCCCTCCCTCCCCACTCTCTCTCCTATCTATCTCAACTATCCCTCTTTACCTTTCCCTCCCTCCTCTCTCTCTCTCTCTTCCACCAAGCTTCTCTCTTTACTTCTCTCTATATAACCTACCCCTATATACCTCTTTCTCTCTCTCCCCCTTCCTCCCTCCTCTCTCTCTTCTACCAACCTTCTCTCTCTACTTCTCTCTATCTAAACTACCCCTATTTACTTATTTTTCTCTCCCTCCATCCCTCCTTCCATCTCTCAATATATCTAGCTTCCTCCTTACCCCTCTCTCACTCTATCTCCCCTTCCCTCTCTACTCTCTTTCTCTCTCTATCTCACCTCTCTCTCCCTACATATATCCCTCCCTCCCTATTCTCTCTCTATATCACCTCTCTCCTTCCCTACCTCTCCTTCAATCTCTCTCTCCCTCTCTACTTCTCTCTATCTCCCCTCCCTGTCTATTTCTTTGTCTCTCACATTAATCTCCCCATACCTATCTCTCCCTTTATCCCTACCTATCCCTCCATCTCTCCTCATCCTATCTCTACCTACCTCTCTCCCTCTTTACCTCCCCCTTCCTACCCTCTCTCTCCCGACCTCTCTCTCTTCTACCAACCTTCACTCTCTACTTCTCACTATCTAACCTATCCCTATATACCTCTTTCTCTCTCCCTCCCTCCATACTCTCTCTTAGTATATCTTCCTTCCACCTTACATCTCTACTTCTCTCTCTATCTCACCTCTATCTCCCCACCTATCCCTCCCTCCCTCCTCTCTCCTCTATCTCCCCATCCTCCCTCTCTAGTATCTTCCTTTCTATATCACCTCTCTCTCCCTATCTATCCCTCTCTCCCTCCTCTAGAGAGAGTAGAGAGGGAGGGTGAAGTGAGAGAGATAGAGGTGATAGAGAGATGTGATAGATATAAGTAGAGAGGTAAATGGGAAGAGAGTGGGGGGGAGAGAGAGAGAATGGTGAGATAAAGAGAAGTAGATAGGAAATGAGAGAAAGAAAGAGGGGAGAGAGAGGGAGAGAGTGAGAGAGTGAGAGAGAAAGAGGGGGAGGAAGAGAGAAGGGATGGAGGGAGAGGTAGGGAGAGAGAGAGGTGAGATAAAGAGAGTAGATAGGGAAAGAGGGAGACAAAGTGGTGATAGAGAGATGTGAAAGAGAAAAGTAAAGAGGGGAGGAGGAAAGGATGGAGAGAGAAAGGGGTATAAAGGGATAGGTTAGATAGAGAGAAGTAAAGATGGAAGGTGTGCGGGAGGAAGGAAAAGTGATAGAGATAGAGATAGAGAGAGATGGAGAGAGAGAGGGAGATAGAGAAAATTCGACATGGAAAAATGGATGTAGGTAGAGAGGTGAGATAGAGAAGCAAAGAGAGATAGAGAGAATGGCGAGATTGAGAAAAGTAGAGAGTGAAGGAGAGAGTGAGAGACACAAAGGGTGAGGGAGGGAGGGAGAGAGGGGAGGAGAGAGAGAAATAGGGGAGGGAGAGGGTGAGAGAGAGATAGAGAGAAAGGTGAGATAGAGAGAGTAGAGAGGGAAGGAGAGAGAGAGAGAGATGGAGGGAGGGAGGGAGGTAGAGGGAGAGAGGTGATAGAGAGGGAAGGACTTAGGTGGAGAAATTGAGAGAGATAATAAGGGATGGAAGGAGAGAGAAAGATGTATAGAGGGATAGATTAGATAGTGATAAGTAGAGAGAAAAGGTGGGTGGGAGGGAGAAAGATAGAGGGACAGATAGAGGGAGGGAGGGAGAGGAGAGATAAAGAGTAGAGAGGGAACTGTAATTATGGGAATTTTCCTAGGGTTAGTAGATTAATACATTAACACAAAAACCCAAGGTGATAATGAAGTGCAAAGGAATAAAATGAAAAAAAATAAAACAATCTCACCAAAATGTCTTCATTCATCATGGTTGAATTCCATTATACCTTCTCAACTTGCGGAAAATGTGATGTTGCCCTCAGATTTGATGTTAGCAATATTTTGGCAATGGAAAACCCTAGGAAAATATTGAAGGATTTGAGTGATTACATGCAATACTAAGCTATAATGCAACTAGTAAGCATCTAAACTATGTCTAAATTATGCCAAATGAAATGCAAATATTCCTATGAAAAAATGACAAGAGTGTAAGAGCATGAGGTTGCAAGATGACATGAGATGACAAAACAAGATTGCATGAGATGTGCAAATAAGACCAAAATTGTCATTTTATATAAAATGCAATTTTCAATGAATGAATAAGATTAAAAGTTGACAAATACCCAAGGATTAATGACTGAGATTGAATGTGACAACCCAAAATTAGTGTTAGGGAAAATTTAAAATGATTGGACAATATTTGATTTTTAGAAAATCAAATCAAATCAATGGTTAAAAATGCATGTGACAAGGAGATAAGAATGACATGGAAAAATAAAATGCTGGAAAATCAAATAATATTATAAATTATTTGATTTATTAGAGGAAAGTATTCAATTAGAATTAAAAATTAATTTAATTCAAAAGTGGGGTCATGTGATAGTAAATAAAGATTTAAATTATGTACTTGGAAAAGGAAATGGAAAGTGGACAATTTTAACTAAATGATTTTATTTAAAATTCGAAAAAGTAGGAGTGGAGTATAATTAAACAAATGAAAGAGATTTATTTAATTATAGAAAGACATGGGGAATTAATGATGTATTTAAATAAATAAATAGAGTTTATTTATTTAAATAATAAAAAATGGTGGACAAGTAATAATTAAATAAATTAAGATATTTATTTAATTATGAAGAGACATAAGAAGTTAGTGACACATTTAAATTAAATAAATATAATTTATTTATTTAAATATTCAAGAGGAATAAAAGATGTGAATTAATTGAATAATTGAGAATTATTTAATTAATAGTTGAATTTGGATTGTAGACAAAATATGATAAGACAGATAATGTGGCTTGTGGGTCTAAGACATTTTTATGTGTCTACATTTTGCCCCTCTTTGTCATAATGCATCTTGTCACATTGTGACAAAGAAAATAAGTCAAAAATATGCCCGAGTGCAAAATGTGATGAGGAAGAATGACAAGGAGGTAGTGGTATGCCCCCTTGAGAGGATAGATGGGTTCCAAGAACACGGGTGTGCTCTTGAAATGGACGAGAAGATGGACACAAGAAGAATGTTAAACTAATAAGGATGATGAAGATGCAGACTAGACAAAATGTTAGAGGGGAAATGAAGAAGGGTGGGATGGGAAAGAATCCTTCAACATTTTCCAAAGTACTAATAGGCATTGCTTGAATCATCATTGGGCCATAAAATGACACAAATGGACAACAACCACCATGGTATGACATAGACCAAGGTGTGCAAGGTCATCCACTTGCAAAATAGACAATCACAGACAAGGAATGTCTTAACTCATACTAAGAGTGCAATTTCCTCAATCTTTTTCTCAAGACAATCCATAGACAACAGTCAAAGGAAAACAAAATAGGTCAAGAGATGTCATTGCACCTCTAAATCCTTCATGGAATATCATTGAGGTAGCTAGTAACATGACCAAGAGACAAAAAAACAAAAGATAAGACAACATAGAAAAAATAGGAAAAAGATAAGATAAAACAAACCAAAAACATTAACAGTCATTTAATTGTGTTTGCCAATGCTTGTTTGCCAAATATTGATTGCATGATAGTTTGATAGTTCGACAGTTTTGATGGTTTGACGGTTTGATAATCTGACAGTTTGACAATGCCTATTGTCAGGAAGGACACATCTTGAAAAAGGAAAATGACATTTTGACGAGGTCCAAGTCCAAGAAGGACACATCTTGAAGAGGACTGAAGAGTGACGAGATTGACATTGTTTTGACAAGTTGACTAGTTTTGATTGTATGATTGATTGGGCTATGTTATCTAATTTTGGTTCACGATTCAAATGTTGACATTCAAATGACTGTCTTGTGTTCAAATTTGACTATGTCTGCCTTATTTGACCAATGCAACTATTGTGAAAAATGCCATGATTTTATTTGGAAAAACCTAAAAAGACTAACCTAATGTTTTGGAGACTCAAAGATGAGCCATTCCTATGTAGAAAATGTGTAGAGACAACGTAGTTTGACAAATGACAAAGACTTGATTGATATTACTCATTTTTTGGGATTTTGATAGTTATTTGGATGTTTTTATGTTTTGGACATGTTTTTATTTTCTTGTATTTTTGACAAATATTTGATTTTTTTTTTACTTTTGATGAATATTTGAATTGTTTGGATTTTTGGCAAATATTTGATTTTTTTTTGGACTTTCGAAAAATATTTAATTTTTATAGATTTTGACATTTTAATGAGGACCATGACAAATGCATGTGAATGATGCCAATGACAAACATGATTGTGCCCCTATTCAAGTTGAATACCAATTGATAGGTCATGATGATGATGACGACATTGTTTTATGTGGTTGGCATGGGAAGATTGTATGGATTAGGCACATTGCATTTGGAATAAAATCTTTTCAAGACTGAAAGGAATGGTGGAGTATCCTTAGACCATTTGACAAGGGAAAGGAAAAATATAAGAGACGGACAAGTAGCCTTGGTAAAAGATAAGGGACATGAGACTAGAGGAATTTTCATATGATTTTCAAAGACTATTTCCAATAAGGATACTAGGGTTAAAATGGCAATGACATAATGTTTCATGAATAGTGTAAGGACAAAGGATAGATATGTCAAGATTTTCCCTAAAGCATGATTTATGTGTGCAAGTTTTATGTCAAGAACAAGGTAGGTGGAAAAATGGACAGACATGATATGAATGAAATAGATGAGTGTAAATGCCATGAGGAAAGCATGGGAAATGGGATGACTTTCCCCCAAGTGTAAAATTCCCCATAGATAATTTATTTTACACATGATGCCTATTTTCCAGGTTTTCATCATGGTTCTTATCCAAGGCACCTATTTTCCAAGTTTTCACCATTAGATGAATTATTTCTCTTTACTATTTTTTTGACTTTTTTTTTTGGAATTTTCATTTTTTATGTATTTTATGTGGATGGGATGTCTTGTATGCTCACTGATTGTTCTAAAACTATTGATAGTGTCAATGTAGAAACTAGTGCCATGACATGCCAATAATGACCTTTCTGAAGTAGTTGCATTGTCAAGATTGTAGTGCTTGCATACAACTGATTGATGTCATTGTGATCCTTTTCAATACTAGATTTGGCCATATCAGAATATGCACATTACAATAGAGTGCCATGAGATTCCTTATGTTAAAGAGTTGTTTCCAAGACGTGACGGATTTGTGATGTGGACATTTTGGACTTTAGGTGGGAGGTGAGATTATGATGGATAATGGTAGATGTGGAAGAATTGTTTGGACACTTGGATGAATCAATTTTTATCTTCCAAACTTGGGATTGTGGATAACGAAGTTTGGAATTTTAATTGGGATGACATTTGGAACCAACACTTTTATATGCCTTGCTTGGTGACCATTTGGAAGGAGGTGGACATTTTTTATATGTGGGAGTCCTCTTTTCTTGTGGCTCCACATTTTGATTGACTTTTGGATTTGAAATATTTTCTTTATTTGATCCATTTTTCTTTGGGATCCATTTTAACTTTATTTGTCCACTTGAATTTTTGTCTGATTCAATGGCCTTTTATATTTGATTTTTGACTTTGTAAGACTTTTTTTTTTGTTGGTCCCAAAGGGGAGGTTTATTCATGATGGAATGATGATTCATGGTTTGGGTGGAGGGAGTGTTGGAAACAACCTTATGACAAGGACTATTTGTGGCCTCTATTTTGACATTTGTATTTGGCAAGGTTTCCCCTAGTATTGAGGAGGTACCACTGACATCGTTTGATATGCTGATTGAAGAATAGCCAAGACCTTGATGTTTTTAATTTACCTAAAGTTGTATTGGTTCTAGAATGCCTTGCTTGTGTATGCCTAGTCATTTGCCTTGATATTGCATGCTGTGAAAAAATTTGTTTGTGATGGGGTATTTATTGTTTTGAAAGCAAGATGCTAACCCTTCATGATGTATGTGGGCACTGTTACTTGGAATGTTTTCATCTACAAGGAAGCTTGTTCTAATAAAAGTAGATGATCCCAGTTGATAGGATGTCTTTGATTCATTGACATGTTGGACATCTTTCTGATTGATATCCTTGGTCTTATTTTGTGACATGTCAAATTCAGATGATTCTAGTGGTGCTTCCAAGCCGATGTTGTAGCCATTGTTATGGTCATTGTCATAGAGTCTAGTAAATTCAGCTATAGCTTGATTATTTGCAAATATGTCCATAGTGGAAGACTCTTGTTTTGGAGGAAGATTGTCCATGTCCCATAGAGGCAAGTGTCTCATTTTGGAAAGTGTCAATAGTCGAGGCCTAAATAGGGTCATCAAGTGTTTGATCATGAATGGTGTAAAGGTCAAGGAGTGGGTCATTTTGGACTTCTTGGTCAATGGTAGTATCTTGATAAAAAATAGGAGTGTCTTGGATGATATGATTGGGAATGGAGTCTTTGTTAGGATAGGTGTATTTTGGATGTCATTGTTATTTAGTAGGACTTCTTGGATGGACTTAAGGATGGGGTCATTGGAGGGAATACATCATTCTTGACATGAGGGCAATGCTATGATGTCATGATTTGGACTTTTGTTTTGACATGTATCCTCAAGTTCGTTAAATGGGATTTGTCTTTGGACAATGATATAATTTTCATGAATAAATGTGGCTTGTGAGGGATTGAATTGGAAAGGATTAATGGATGAAGGACTAGAATAAGACATGGGCACTTGGAAGGGATTGGTGGATGAAGGACTATGATAGGACATGGGGACTAGGACTAGACTAGTTGGTGAAGGACTAGGATATGACATGGAGACTTGGAATGGAATAGTATAAGGTTGACTAAGATAGGACGTGGAGACTTGGACAGGATTGATATGGTATGATGTGGAGACTTGACATGAGTTGGTAGATGGTTGATAATACATGTAGACTTGGATGAGATTGATAGGTGAAGGACTAGAATATGACGTGGAGGTTTGAAAGGGATTAATGGAAATTTCACTTCCCTTTTCAAGGTTAGGATAAGGGTGATCAATGGACGTTTTTTGTGGACTAATATCATAGATGGTGTTAAGTGACTTTCAATAGTGAGGGTAGACAAATAGAGGACTAGGATTCATGGATTGTTGGTAGGAAGGGTACGTAGGTGTTTGACCATGGGTTGCGGTTGATTTGGATTTGGATTGGAGATAATGTCTTTTTAAGTCTATGGCTAGTTGAGTGTGACCATTATTGATAAACAGGTATTCAATTTGACTAGCAAGCATCTCAAGGTGACTTGAAGACATGATGGTGGATGCCATGAGACTATGACTATGTTTTTAGATTTTTGGAATAAAGGATGACAATGCAAAGATAATAATGTTTCATCAAAGAAATGGCTAATGCAAGGTGACAAGATTGTCTAAAAGGGATGTCAATGCAAGGGTGAAAATGGGGACTAGTGTGATAATGCCAAGTTGGAAATGTTGACTAAAGGAAATGTCTAGATGTAAAACAAGGATGAAAGGTATGACAATATTTTTGGATTTTTAGGAATAAGATATGCAAAATGATGACTAAAATGACTAATGGTCTAAGGTAAGCAAATGAAAAAGGTCAAAGTGATTTTGATGGACTTTGGGAATGTTTACTCAACCACTCAAAGCTTGATCTATGTCTCAATTTGGGTCATCAAAGGACTTGTTTGAAGGACAAAATGAAAAGTGAGGTTTCCTAACTATACTTTTGAGTTGGAAAGGTCTCAAAAAAGGACTATGAATAAAAGAAATGATGTTGACTAAGTCCAATAATAACCTACTCTTGAAGGCAAGGATTTTGCAAAGTATGGCAAGTTGTCCTAATTCAAAGTCTGCAAATTAAGTGAGGACCTAAGGATTGGTTTATGACGGAAAATGAAAATGATGAAGCCTAAAGGATGAAACTAAATTTTTTTGTAGAAGTGGACTTATGATGCAAGGTTAATGCAAGAATGGACAAATTTGAACCAATTTTCTGGTTTTTTGGATAAAGACCACTAGAAATGTTGTTTGACAATAGATTGAAAATGCTTGGTCTTGGGTTTTTGACAGTAACAATGTTTTTATTTTTTCCAAGAAATTGGGTCATTTCAGGTGTCAAATGAATTGTAGTTTGTTAGATGTGTCATTTTAAGGTATCAATTGCATCTTAGAAATACAAATATGTTGCAAGAGTTTGACAATGTTCTTGGGTTATGACAGTGAATTTTATGATAGCAAGCAGATGCGTTTGAGGAAGTAACTGATGCATTGCAGGAGGGAAATTGCGTTGCAAGTTAAGTAGATGCATCGTTTTAGGTGGTAGATGTGGCTTAGGATTTCATTTGCATTATAGGAGGTAGCAAAAACATTGCAAGTTTGGAGAGAGTCTATATTGATCAGACAAATGCAGTTCAATACAGATAGATGAGTGCTTCTATTTGTCAAATGTGGTGCGATAGGTTAGATGCAATATTCTAGATATGATCCAATATAGTCAGATGTGGCTTACCATTTAGCAAATGCGATACAACAGATAGGATGTGGAATTTTAGATAGAAAATGTGGTTTACCAATGCGAATGTGGTGCAGAAAGCAATGAATGTGGTCTAATATGTGAAATGCATTGCAGGTAGAATAATTGTCTAGTTTGTTTGCAATTTTGACCAAGGTTTGAAGTTGTCTCAAGTTGAATGTTTGTTTCTAGATTTGTGAGATGGTGTTTATTTGTTTGAATTTTTGAGAAAAGACTTGACAAACACAATATTTTGTCTTTGATCAAACATAATGAAGACAAGCACAATCCTAGGTTAGGCAAGGACAATATTCACTAGATTCCACATGGGTTTCCCCAACCGCACTTATTCTTAGCATGTGAATCTAGAAGCTTGGTTGCATGGGTTCCCCCTTATAGTGCACTACTTCTCAGGCCAACCAATCTTCCAACCCCTATAAAACTCCCATGGCAGGTTGATCACCTCTACTAAGAACTATGAGAATGTGGATGCCTTCACAATGGCCATTGCTACACTAGCAAATAGAAGGATTTTGGCTACTACACAAATGTGTTTATTTTGAGACCCCTGTTTGAGTGGCCATACAAGAGGAAAAGATTAAGCTTCGTTAAAGGAGGAATTCTAGTCTGAATAGGTTACACTCAATAGGGTTTTGGGGAATCCTACTTTGTCCCTATGAGACATCTGCACTCGTAATCCTAGGTTTTCCCTTAGGATTCACATTTATATACCAGTTATGGGTAGCTTAGCCAAAGAGCTTCATTGTTGGTTTGAGTCACCTTGGGGTGAGTACTTGTTCCCACCAAGGAAGGCCCAAATTCTAGAGTCAATAACTATCTCTCTTACACCTAGGATCGCACAAGTGCACAAGGGGAGAGGGTAATTCGATTATTGAATCAAGGTAAACAAAAAAATGGATGGGTTTGGTTTTCTGATTACCTAGTTTGCACAAGGTGAGAGCATAAACACCTACCACCCCAAACACAATCAAGAAAAGGACAAGAAAAGTTCTTTTTAGTGCACCAATTGAAGTGTTTTCTAATCTAGAAATCAACAAGAACAATGTTTCAAAATGATAGCCTGGGACAATCAAACCTACAAAACCACAAGTTAGCAGTTTCACAAAGATGTCTTGGACCCATGAAAGACTCAAAGCCACATGCTACAACAACTCATTAGTAACCAGAAAATTTCTAACCTATAGATTGTAGAAAGGAAAAGTAGAATGCAAAATGAAATCAAGTCAAATTTGAAAAAACCCAAGAGTAAAAGTTTACCAGACGAGTGCGTCATTCCATACAATGAATGTGGTTCAGTTCTACATTCTAGAATCTACCAGGAAAATGTCACTTGATTCTATGTTCTAGAATTTGACAAAAAAATGTGGTGATCTGCAAGTCGAATGCATTGTGGCCAAGTAAATGCGTCACTATGCAAAGCGTATGCATCATAGTAGAGCGAATGCATCATTTTGGGAAGCGAATGTGTCATGATATATTAGATGTGTTGTTTTTCAAAGAAAATGTGTCACAACCATACCTATACTCAAAAAACAAAAAAAAATCATACAAAAAAACAAAATATGCACAATTTTCATGTCAAGTTCACCAATGTAATTAAGAGAATTTTCCTAGGGTTAGTAGATTAATGCATTAACACAAAAACCCAAAGTGATAATGAAGTACAAAGGAATAAAATGAAAAAAAATGAAATAATCTCACCAAAATTTCTTCATTCTCCATGGTTGACCTCCATTATACCTTCTCAACTTTCTGAAAATGTGATGTTGCCCTTAGATTTGATGTGAGCAATATTTTGGCAATGGAAAGCTCGAAGAAAATATTGAATACAACTAGTAAGCATCTAAACTATGTCTAAATTATGCCAAATGAAATGTAAATATGCCTATGACAAAATGACAAGAGTGCAAGAGCATGAGGTTATAAGATGACATGAGATGACAAAACAAGATTGCATGAGATGTGCAAATGAGACCAAAATTGCCATTTTATAGAAAATGCAATTTTTAGTGAATGGCCAAAATTAAAAGTTGACAAATACCCTAGGATTAATGAATGAGATTGAATGTGACAACCTACAATTAGGGCTAGGGAAAATTTAAAATGAATGGGGGCATGTGCAGGATCATGATGGGCCAAAAAGTGGCAATACTATGGGTATTTGTAGGGTATGTGGCTGATGACTTTTTTTATACCCAAAATTGATGAAACAAAAAGGGTTTTTAGAAGAGATTCTCAGCTTTCCATCAATATAAATTATGCTTTAATTTGAATTTAATAAATAATAATAATTATTATTTTGTTAGAATTACGACTAAAGTCTTGATCAATAGGCTAATTGAAAAACATCTATAACTTTCAAATGGTATCACATTTTTTGAATCCAGAACATGCATCACATTCTATGCTTCACATACTATAGGATTAAAAAAATAAAAAATAAATTTTATAAATTTTTGACCAAGTTAAGGTGGTCAGACATACGAGTTTTTATATTTTTTAAAATTTGTAATAAAAAATTCATAATTGATTATTTACTTGGAAAAAAATTACAAAAAAATATGCATCACATCCCGACATGAGTCCTCTACTTATATATAAGATATTATAAAATAATATTATCATTTTATTATGGTTAGGGTGGTCAGACAGACAGTTCTTATTTTTTCCTTGAAATTTAAGTTGAAATTTCAAATTTTCACCAAATAGATCTTATTTATTTTTAAATAAACCTAGTAGTTTAGACACTACATTCAATTTTATATAGATTTTATTCTTACATATTTTTGAAATAATATAGATAACTTATTCAAATTTTTACATGAAGTTGCCTAACACTGATTTTTTTGAATTTTTTGCCACTTAAGGGCCTGTTTTTTCCATGATGATCCTGCGTATACCCATGGACAAGATTTGATTTTTAGAAAATGAAATGAAATCAATGGTTGAAAATGCATGTGACAAGGAGATAAGAATGACATGGAAAAATAAAAAGTTGGAAAATCAAATAATATTAGAAATCATTTGATTTATTAGAAGAAAGTTGTCAATTTGAATTAAAAATTAATTTAATTCAAAAGTGGGGGACATGTACCAGTAAATAAAGATTTAAATTATTTACTTGGAAAAAAAAATGGAAAGTGGACAATTTTAAATAAATGATTTTATTTAAAATTAGAAAAAGGAGTTGAGGATAATTAAACAAATGAAAGAGATTTATTTAATTATAGAAAGACATGGGGAATATATGACGTATTTAAATAAATAAATAAAGTTTATTTATTTAAATAATAAAAAATGGTGGACAAGTAATAATTAAATAAATTAAGAAATTTATTTAATTATGAAGAGACATAAGAAGTTAGTGATGCATTTAAATTAATTAAATATTATTTATTTATTTAAATAATCAGGATGAATAAAATATGTGAATTAATTTAATAATTAATAATTGAATTTGGACTTTAGAAAAAATATGATAAGATAGAAAAATGTGGCTTATGGGTCTAGGACATTTTTATGTGTCTACAGAAAGAGGTAGGGAGGGAGACATAGGTAGGTAAAGAGAGGGAGATGGGAGATAAATATACATAGAGAGGGAAGGAGATGTAGAGAGAGGAGAGATAGAGAGAAGTAGATAGGGGAGAGAGGGAATGAGAGTAGAGAGAGAGAGGTGACATAGGTGAGATATAGAGTGATGGAGGGGGAGGTAGGTAAAGAGAGGGAAAGGTCAGGAGATAAAGATAAGTAGAAAGGGAAGGATATAGGTGAGATATAGAGTGATGAAGGGAGAGGTAGGTAAAGAGAGGGAGAGGGGAGATAAAGATAAGTAGAAAGGGAAGTATTGAGAAAATGTGTCTCAACCTTGCAATTACATAAAGTATTGTTGATACATAAGGTACTATTTAGCCAATGATGACAAGGGGGTGTGTTGGCATCCTACAATGATCTAATAACTAAGCCCTTATAGCTATGATTCAGACATTGGACATCTAACCTAAATAGCTATCTCAATCATCATGAAGGCATTTAACTTGACAACTTAGGGACGTGAACTTGAAATGGGTCAACACAGTATGTGCACTAAGGATCCAAAGTAGCCATATTCATCCTACAACTAAGAAAGATATGATAGGGAAAGTAAATTGCTTGGAAAGAAATAGAAAAAATGATGAGCATCAACTAAAAACTATAATAAGTTGAAATATATGGTAGAAATTGAAAAATCTGAGCGAACAAATAGGAAACTACTTTGTCTAGTTTGGCTGCAAGAACAGTCACATAATGAAATTCTAGTGGTTGTAGGAACAATTAGTGCCAAATTCTTAACTAATTACTAAACAAAAAGTAATGACTAAGCTAAAGGATGGAATGCTCACCAAGTGGCCCCCCTTGGATGAGTATTCCTTAAGACAAATGTAAACTCAGATGCATGAACTTATAACTTCATTTTATTCATTGAAAAAGAATAGTACAATGGAGTAGCATAACTATATTGCTTGAAAAACTAAGAATGTGAGTACATCATCAGATTAAGAAACACAAATTTTTTCCTTAACACAAATTTAGCACAACAGTAACACCTATATTTGTTCAACAAACAATTAAGACCATTTTAAAGGTGGTTCCAATTTTGATTTGAATGAGGAATCTTCTACTGTTGAGTCTTCCCTCCATTGACCTTCAAGTGATCACCTTGTTGACTGTTATGGAAAATGACCAGGTTGCAGATTCTTCTTCAATTTTGTAGGCTGATAATTATATCTGCAAAATAATATTAGTATGCACAATAATTACATATCCATAACTATCTTAAAGTAGCATTCATTTATCCACATGTAAAATCAACATAGATAGTTCATATAGCATATTAATGCCATTAAAGATTGTAAAAATAAGCTTAGGCCCAATGTCTATGGTTTTGAGGAAATATTATAAAAAGATGAACATCCAAACATCAAAGTCTATGAAAACTATGGCAAATAGAGAATAAGCTTCTATCAAAATTGAGTCATAAACTAGACTCATCACTTCCCTCAACCTAAGACTTTGCTAGTCCTCTAGCAGAAGAAGTAGGGTTGTTCCTTTGCTTTATTAATGCCCTAAATTTTGCAACTTCCAGTTAGCTGTTGTGCATGTTTTGCACACACGCCCCGCCGTAGGCAGGGACCCCCTTTTTTTCACTCCCGACAGGCTGCTTTGCTCCTGTCTTTTTTGCGTGCCCCATTTTCCAAGCCCAAATTGGTCATGTGCCTTCAAACGATCAAATCCCCTACCCAAATTCACCTACTTGGGGTATTGAAATCTATAGAGAATTGAGGTCTACTGTCCCCTTTTCTGCCTTTGTCTTGTTCTTGTTGTTTGGAAACATCCGTGGACCCCTGTCACTCCCGTTTCCACATTTTTGACTTTGGGGCCAACTTTTTGGTCTATTTGGGATGTGTTCCTAGTGCTTAAATGAACTGCCAAGGTTTTGTCAACGTTCCATAAAGTTTCGATGGTTTCAGAACTTTCCCTCCAGAATTCTCTTCCTCTTTGGCTGTTTGGAAACATCCGTGGACCCCTGTCGCTTCCGTTTCCACAATTTTGACTTTGGGGGAAACCTTTTTTGGATCTGGGATGTGTTTGAAGTGTGTAAATGAACTGCCAAGGTTTTATCAATGTTCTGTTAAGTTTCGATGGTTTCAAAACTTTCCCTCCTGAATTCCCTTCCTCCTTGGCTGTTTGGAAACATTCGTGGACCCCCATCGCTCCCGTTTCCACAATTTTGACTTTGGGGGCAACCTTTTTTGGATCTGGGATGTGTTTGAAGTGTGTAAATGAATTGCCAAGGTTTTGTCAACATTCCATTAAGTTTCGATGGTTTCAAAACTTTCCCTCCAGAATTCCCTTCCTCCTTAGCTGTTTGGAAACATCCGTGGACCCCTGTCGCTCCCGTTTCCACAATTTTGAGTTTGGGGGCAACCTTTTTTGGATCTGGGATGTGTTTGAAGTGCGTAAATGAACTGTCAAAGTTTCATCAACATTTGGTTAAGATTCGATGGTTTCGAAGCTTTGTCCCCCTTTTGCTGTTTTGGAACATCCGTCGGCCCAGGGCGACCCAACCTCTGGAGCCCGGCCCCTCTGTGGCCATTTTCGAGACTCCTCCCCTTCGTGGCTGTTTCTGGGACTCTGTCCCTCCATGGCCGTTTCTGGGACTCCATCCCTCCATGGCCGTTTTGAACATCTATGGACCCCCGCTGGTCCGGTTTTCACATTTTTTACTTTGAGGCTAACTTTTTGGTGGATTTCGGATGTGTTTGTGGTGCTTAAGTGAACTGCCAAAGTTTCGTCAACGTTCCATTAAGTTTTGGTGGTTTCAGAGCTTCGTCCCCCTTTGGCTATTTTGGAACGTATGTGGAGCCCCAGAGGCCCGGGTTAATGTTTATGGTCCAAATGAGCTCCAAATATGAATATTATGATCTTTTGATGATGCATGGATGGATTTAACAAGGATGTTGCAAGATTTAACTAACATTTTCCTTGATTTGTGTATGAAAGCGCTTATGACACTTCATGTATGCAAGATTCAAGGAGCCTACTACAGGTCCATCAGGAGACCCATCAGGAAAGCTGAACAAGGAATACGCATAGCTCATCTCACCATTCATTTCATGATCGCCTTTTCCACTAGCACCCACCAACAGGGTCGATGTTAGAAGAAGGCTTGTGCCAAGGAGGTCAAGGACAAAAATGCAAGGGGGGTGGCCTTGAAGAAAGCATAAGACAGTTGTCCGGCCGAATCAGGGGCAACCAATCCATTGATGCCAATCGTCGATGCGCTCATTTGATCGAAGGAAGAACACTACAAGCACATCAAGTAAGCAGACAACTTTCAAGCAGTTTCAGCTATAGTAAAAGGGCAATCAGCTAAATGACGAAATTGCTACAGTGACTGGCACTAGATGACAAAATAGGGAAAATGACAAAATGTAATTTTAAATTGTAGAATATTGGGGGTTGGTGAAACTCTATTTTGTAATGAATCTAGGCCACACAATGTAATTCAATCTTGGTCATTCATCTGGGCTTTGGAAAGCTATAAATAGGGGCTTGCCCCTCATTTGTAAGGGTTGGAGAGCTGTTTTAAAAAGCATTTTGCAGCAATAGGAGACAACATTGCATGATTTTATGGATGTTCTCTTTGATTTTGCTCATCTTGCATGCATGGTTCTACTTCTATGTTAGTTTTAGTATTAGTTTCTTGAATGACTGTCATAATGGTGTTGCTGTTATAGTATTTGATGAGCTCCCAACCCATACTTTTAGCACTTGTTGATGACAAACTGCTGTGCAAAGTTAGCCTAGGCTTCTTTTTGTCATTGTTGCAACCTAGTTCAATTGCATGTTCATGATGTGTATGTGTAATTTGAAAATTAGCAGACCTTAGGAGATTGCACTGGTTTTGTGTAGCTATAGGTTTCTTTTGGTCAAGCAAAACTCAGTTGAGGAAGTCTGTCTACTTTAGCAGCCACCATTGTTACTGTTCATTCATAGCTTAGGATTAGAATAGCTTTCTTAACCCTTCTCTTTTTGTTGTTTCTTTTAATCCTTAGTTAGATTAGGACCCAAAGCATCACCATGAAGCTAAATCAGATGAGCTTGATGAGTTTCAACTTGTTGTTTTGAGTGGACAACCACTGTTCATTCACTTTGAGCACTTTGAAACTGCATTTGCAAACCCAACTTCCATGCTTTGTAACTCATCCGTAAGTCTGCCTTGTGATTCCAGCAAATCACATCAAATAACTGAGATATTCCAAGCACTGTCAAGACCTGACATTAGAGACCTTAGGATATTGTTCTACAATCTGATTGTGGAAGATTGTCTTTCAAGAGAGGTAGTGCACCTATGCACTGCCTGTGTTGAGAAGTGCATAAAAAACACATCAATAGAACAAGAGGAGGGCCGACATGTTGAGGGTACAAAGCTGAAAGTTGGAATTCAAAAAGAACACTTCCAAAGAAGAAATATGAGATGGGGAGATCTCTTTCAATGCTAAAAATCAGAAATTTCTGAAGACAAAAAATGTTTGGTCAAAATGGAGCAACATACACAAATAAACATCACTCAATTGCATGCACATTTGAATAAGAGACTAAAGAAGCCATTGCAGCAATTCGCGTTGGCAAATAGATGTCAGATCCATTGCACTCATAGGCACAACAAGTTGGGGTGTCTGACTTTTTTGAGTAGAATTGAAAAGGTCTTGCAAGGAGAAATCCCCTTCTGGGAAATATATCAGCCTTTAGCCCTTGCAGACCCGGAGGAAGAATTGACGACCATTGCAGCGAAGGCATTCAAGGAGATGATCTAGGAAAATTTGAACAACAAGGATGGACCAAGATTGGAGGAAGTACTAATGGCAAGTTGGTATAGATTTCACAATGCACCACATTCAGAATTTACGTGTCCATCATGTAACAACATCATCGCTCAAACTAAGGGTTGTTCGAACAAGTTGGAGCAGCCAACTCCCAATGAAGAGAAGTTATCCCATGAGGAAAAAGAGCTGTGAACATTTGGAGGACAGCAAGGTAAGGATGAACCAATAAATTTGATACAAGTTGATGTTGGAGCAACAAACATTGAAGTTGAAAACTAGGAGGAAGAGACAGATTTCACTAGGACAACAAGGTGCCTTGGTGAAAATCTAATTGAAATTAATTTAGAAGGCCTTCCCTCTACCAATCAAGGGCAGTCCTCCACTCCAGAAGAAGAGCAATTGGTAGGTGAAGATGAACTAATGAATTTTGTAGTCATGCATGTTGGGACAGCCATTGAAGATGCTAAAGAACAGGAAGAAGAAAATGTTGACAACATTGAAGCAACTGAAGATGATGACGGAGGTATAAGTGAAATTAGATTAGAAAGTCTCCCCTTCACCGATGACAATGATCGAGAATCTGAAAATGCAAGTTTGGAGGAGTGGGAACAACCACTCGCCATGGTTGTCTACCATCAAGCTTCTTTTTCCAGTGATGATGAGGACCCAGTAGAAGAAAGATATGACCAGCTCATCTCTAGATTAGCAAAGGATTGGTCAGAGCTGAAATACCAAGTGGATTTGGAGGTGCTACTACTGCCGAATTGGTGCAGACTTATGATTCATCACACTCTGAGTTTGCATGTGAGCTGTGCAAAGAGGCTATCAAAAAAGTTAGAGGACAAGTGGAGTAGCCAAGTGCCTGACCTCCTCTACTTGTTGCTCGGATCAAAGTAGAAGACCAAGAGCCAGAGCCAAGTGACAACTTGATTGAAGGTGGACCTCAAGAGGATGTTAATACACCAATAGAAGGACAACAATATAGTCTTAGACTTTCGAGCGATGAAGTAGATCAAGCGATAATGCTGTCCACCAGTCACCAAGAAGTTCTTCCTCTTGAAGAGCATTTGCACACCATGAACAATAGAATTTTTGGTGAGTCTTTGGAGGGAGATTGCATAGTGAATTTTGGTCCCCTTGATGGGGTGCCATTGATTGATGACTTCTTTCCATTGGAAGCTACACTATGGAGGTATGCTCATGCTGAGGAAGAGCACATCCCAGAAGACGATAGTGATGAATACATACTCATTGAGCCCTTGAACAGTGATGCACTAGAGTTTCCAGATTGGGAGAGGAGCTCCTTCTCCATTTACAGCGATAGTGAGAAAGAAGAAATGAGTGAATGTCATGATGAGATGTATGAACATCAAAAAGAAGAAGACAAAGGTGGAGGTGCTAAGATAGTTGCTAACAGAGATGAAGCACTCGACTGACTACAAGATGCAACTTGGAGTCCTTCTGCCATGATCGTTGTTGATCCTCCCTCATATTCAGATGGCTGCAATAGGATAGATTCATATATGTCATGGTCCCATGACACTAAACATCACGAAAATAAGGCTAACACTTGGGAAAGGAGATGGGACAGCATGCTGCCCCTTGAAGGCAGCAATCAAGAAGAGGTTTGTGCAACGAAAACCCATGCAAATGAGGTGTACTTCCTCGAGGAACAACCAATGGAGGTTGTGGATTCCATTGATGGATTGGAAGAGCTATTTGCTGCCCCATCCTCCCAGCCTTATGCCAGCTTAATGTTTGAAGTGCTGCACCCTCCACTGCACCTGCCCGAGGCTGCCAATGCAATGATCAATGATGTTGTGCTTGCTCTTGACTGTCCAATGCTGCCACCTCCATGTGACGACATCCAGGTTTTATCCTTCCTTGCCACTGTCATTTCTCATAGCTGCACTTATTATTTTGATTATGGGAACAAGGGAAAACAAACATTTTTGTGGATTAACCATGGGTTCAACGAGCCTCCTCAATTGCTGATTTTTCATGATGACGTGATTGAACTTGAGTGCTGCAATGTTGAATTTCTTTTTTTAGAATATAAAGATAAATTTGCATGGTTAAGAACGATAACGATTTCCCATTTTCTTGTGCATGCATTGCAAAATCCAATGAACGTTAATGTCAGCTCACCCTGTCTGAACATGGTGCTTTGTAAATATCTTTGTATACAGCCCATTTTGAGTAGTATAGGTTTCTTGTAAATACTCCACTTTCCTGCTTTCCTTAGGTTAGTTGGTGTGTGTAGGTTGCTCACTTTGTAGGTTGTTTGATTTTGTTTTCTTTCGCTTTGTTGCTGCTTTGCTCGGGGTCCCTTTGCTTTTAGCTGGGCACATCTGTGTGCACAACAACCATACTTATTTCTTGGGGTTGTTTTACGTATTTTTTTGTCAAACTCTAATCAAGTCTTTAGAGTGGATGGTGAAGGTCTTCTATTAGTGTCAAGTGAGTTGGGTGTTTGATTCAAAGAGGATAAGTTGTTGACTTAGTTTAAATTTGACATATTCTAAAATCTTACAACTCTTACACATCTTAAGAATCTGACAGTCATGGTAGGGCCTTCTGTGAAATCTTGTTAAGTGAAAAATCTAAAATTCTGCTCCAACACCACTGTGATTCTCAGCCCTAAGCATGAGCTTCAATGTTTGCGAGTTGAAATAAAAGAGTTGAAAAGAGAAAGAAAGAAAGAAAGAAAGAAAACATTGAAAATTAAAAGAAAGAGAAAATTCAACTTTTCGGGGTATCCGAGCAACTCTACCGAGGCTATGGATGCCCGGCTGGCAGTAGAGCAATGTTCAGGAGAATCATAGAGACAACCTCACCAGGGCTATGGACGCCTGACTGGCAGCGAGGCAATGTCCCATATGCTTTTGGAGTTAGAATAAACTACATAGCTTAACTTAACGAAGCTTGGGTTCTTGTAGCAACTGAAGGATGGGAATTAACACAATTGCACACACTTGGATTTTCAGCATACTAAAGGTTGAGTTGGCTAATGGTTTTGATCCTTTGGTTGGGTGTCTGGTTTGTTTATCCTAGCGTGAAGGTCGAAACCAGAGATTCTGGTTCGTGATTCTAGTTTTTCATCAAAATGCTTTGGAGCATTTCCCTAATGAGTCACCATTTGTTGTGCATGTTTTGCACACACGCCCCGCCATAGGCAGGGACCCCCTTTTTTCTCACTCCCAATAGGCTGCTTTGCTCCTGTCTTATTTTGCGTGCCCCATTTTCCAAGCCCAAATTGGTCATGTGCCTTCAAACGATCAAATCCCCTACCCAAATTCACCTACTTGGGGTATTCAAATCTACAGAGAATTGAGGTCTACTGTCCCCTTTTCTACCTTTGTCTTATTTTTGTTGTTTGGAAACATCCGTGGACCCCCGTCGCTCCCATTTCCACATTTTTGACTTTGGGGTCAACTTTTTGGTGGATTTGGGATGTGTTCCTAGTGCTTAAATGAACTACCAAGGTTTCTTCAACATTCCATTAAGTTTCGATGGTTTTAGAACTTTCCCTCCGGAATTTCCTTCCTCCTTGGCTGTTTGGAAACATCTGTGGACCCTCGTCGCTCCCGTTTCCATAATTTTGACTTTGGGGGCAGCCTTTTTTGGATCTGGGATGTGTTTGAAGTGCGTAAATGAACTGCCAAGGTTTTGTCAACATTCCGTTAAGTTTCGATGGTTTCAGAACTTTCCCTCCAGAATTTCCTTCCTCCTTGGCTGTTTAGAAACATCCGTGGACCCCCGTCGCTCTCGTTTCCACAATTTTGACTTTGGGGGCAACCTTTTTTGGATCTGGGATGTGTTTAAAGTGCATAAATGAACTGCCAAGGTTTTGTCAACATTCCGTTAAGTTTCAATGGTTTCAGAACTTTCCCTCCAGAATTCCCTTCCTTCTTAGCTGTTTGGAAACATCTGTGGACCCCCGTCATTCTTGTTTCCACAATTTTGACTTTGGGGGCAACCTTTTTTGGATTTGGGATGTGTTTGAAGTGCATAAATGAACTGCCAAAGTTTTGTCAACATTCAATTAAGATTCAATGGTTTTGGAGCTTCGTCCCCCTTTTGCTATTTTGGAACATCCGTCGGCCCAGGGCGACCTGACCTCTAGAGCCCAGCCCCTCTGTGGCCACTTTCGGGACTCCTCCCCTTCATGGCAATTTCTGGGACTCCGTCCCTCTATGGCCATTTTGAACATCTGTCGGCCCCTGGCGACTCGACTTCTAGAGCCCGGCCTCTCCGTGGCCATTTCTGCGACTCCGTCCCTCCGTGGCCGTTTTGAACATCTGTGGACCCCTGCCAGTCCAGTTTTCACATTTTTGACTTTGAGGCTAGCTTTTTGATGGATTTAGGATGTGTTTGTGGTGCTTAAGTGAATTGTCAAAGTTTCGTCAACGTTTCGTTAAGTTTCGGTGGTTTTAGAGCTTCGTCCCCCTTTGACTATTTTGGAACATCCGTGGAGCCCCAGCGGCCCAGATTAATGTTTATGGTCCAAATGATCTCAAAATATGAATATTATGATGTTTTGATGATGCATGGATGGATTTAACAAGGATTTTGAAAGATTTGACTAATGTTTTCCTTGATTTGTGTATGAAAGCGCTTATGACACTTCATGTATGCAGGATTCAAGGAGCCTACTGCAGGTCCGTCAGGAGACCCATTGGGAAAGATGAACAAGGAATACCCATAGCTCCTCTTACCATTCATTTCATGATCGCCTCTCCCACTAGCACCCACCAACATGATCGGTGTTAGAAGAAGGCCTGTGCCAAGGAGGTCAAGGACAAAAATGCAAGGGGGGTGGCCTTGAAGAAAGCATAAGAGAGTTGTCCGGCTGAATCAGGGGCAACCAATCCATTGATGCCAATCGTCGATGGGCTTGTTTGATCAAAGGAAGAACACTACAAGCACATCAAGTAAGCAGACAACTTTCAAGCAGTTTCAGCTATAGTAAAAGGGCAATCAGCTAAATGACGAAATTGCTACAATGACTGGCACTAGATGACAAAATAGGGAAAATGAAAAAATGTAATTTTAAATTATAGAATATTGGGGGTTGGTGAAACCCTATTTTGTAATGAATCTAGGCTACACAATGTAATTCAATCCTGGTCATTCATCTGGGCTTTGAAAAACTATAATAGGGGCTTGCCCCTCATTTGTAAGGGTTGGAGAGCTATTGTAAAAAGCATTTTTCAGCAATAGAAGACAACATTGCATGATTTTATGGATGTTCTCTTTGATTTTGCTCATCTTGCATGCATGGTTCTACTTCTATGTTAGTTTTAGTATTAGTTTCTTGAATGGCTGTCATGATGGTGTTGCTGTTATAGTATTTGATGAGCTCCCAGCCCATACTTTTAGCACTTGTTGATGACAAGTTGCTGTGCAAAGTTAGCTTGGGCTTCTTTTTGTCATTACTGCAACCTAGTTCAATTGCATGTTCATGATGTGTATGTGAAATTTGAAAATTAGCAGAACTTAGGAGATTGCACTGGTTTTGTGTAGCTGTAGGTTTCTCTTGGTCAAGCAAAACTTAGTTTAGGAAGTTTGTCTACTTTAGTAGCCACCATTGTTACTGTTCATTCGTAGCTTAGGATTAGAATAGCTTTCTTAACCCTTCTCCTTTTGCTGTTTCTTTTAATCCTTGGTTAGATTAGGACCCAAAGCATCACCATGAAGCTAAATCAGATGAGCTTGATGAGTTTCAACTTGCTATTTTGAGTGGACAGTCACTATTCATTCACTTTGAACAATTTGAAACTACATTTGCAAACCCAACTTCCATGCTTTGTAACTCATCTGTAAGTCTTCCTTGTGATTCCAGCAAATCACATCAAACAACTAAGATATTCCAAGCACTATCAAGACTTGACATTAGAGACCTTGAGATAGTGTTCTGCAATCTGATTGTGGAAGATTGTCTTTCAAGAGAGGTAGTGCACCTACGCACTACCTGTGTTGAGAAGTGCATAAAAAACAAATCAACACGATCCCACATCAATTTCTGGAGTTTCTAAATTATGGTCCCAATAGAACCTTTGTTGTTTGTCCAATCTACTCCATCTCCGTCTCTTTGCAACTATATCATATTGGTAAAACCTAAAATTTGGCACATGCCACAATAGAATAGGTGGCTGAAAAAGTTATGGGGGCCAAAATTGTTTCTTTTCCCTTCCAATCTATATATATCTATCAACTCTCTTAAGTGTTGCAACATAGTTCTATATAAAGTGAGGCCTAGTTTTTTTTAACTTATTAGTTATGTTGTTCTAGCTTTGTGACAGGTATCCCATCACAGATTATCCTTTGGTTTTTGCTACCTCCTCATATTCTTTATAAACTTCCTCTCTCTCAGACATGATCCTATTGCCATAGCTTGGTCTATAAAGAATTTTGTGCCAATCCATGAAAATGTCCCCTAGATTTCTAGATTTATTCCTGATAGACAATAGAGTGTTGAATTCTATTTTCCTATAAGCCCTAAACTATTTTCCCTAACTAATCTCATTCTATATCCAAGACATGAATGACCTTAATTAGACATCCCCAACATACAATAGTGGATTCTAATCATGGTATTGGGTCACAACATAATTATGCAAATAAAATTCACACAATAGATTCTTCATTTAAGGAGGAGCAATCCTATAAGCATTGAAAAATTCAAGAGGGGTCTCAGTAGAAGGATTCAAACTTGAAACAATCCTTTCTAGTTTGAAAGAAAGATACTTCTTCAAATATCGGGAATAGAGTCTTGGAGGAGTCATGCACTCTAATATCTAAGGTACTAGAGCTTCCATATTATCCACTCTCTCCTTTAAAGTAGCAATTTTTGCATTCTTATCTTCAATTTCTTCATCTCTCTTTTGAATTTCCTTCTTCAACCTGTGTTTCTCCTCCTTCCATTCTTCTTCTCTCCTCTGTATCTATTTCCATAAATTCATAAATACCATGTACATTTAAAAATTAGAGGGCCTATGTACTACCAAAAATTTTCCTGGCACTTCAGCTTGCTCTTCTTGTAGCATTGACTGCAGGAATTCTGAATGTTCACCCAATTTTGGTTGTAGGGGTGCTCACTATTCACCCAGTTTTGGCTATAGGGCCTCTTTTTCTAGCTCTTTCTCTAACTCTTGCTCTTGCTACAAGAACTCTTGCTTCTACTCTTGCTACAGGAGCTCTTGATTATCCTTAAACTCTTGAGTTTTAACTTGTTCAACAATATCAACAAGATCTTCTAGTGTTATGTTTGTTGCCTCCTCAAATATGCCCTTCTCCTTGACATTTACCTACCCCATTGGGGCCTCTGTGTCCTCTTGTGATGTTTCTCTAGTTCTAGGGCTTCCCCGTGGAGACACACCAAAGGTTGGCTTAGCTGGTCTTGATTTTCTAAGAGGGCTCTCATGTTCTTCATCAACTACAAGAAGAATAGTGTCATCCTTCTGTTTCTTAGAGCTTAGCACTTTCTTCCTTGCAATTTTATTTTTAGCTTTACCCTTCCTTATTTCTGCCTCTTTCTTTTATGCCCTAGTTCAAATCAATATGCCAAGAGGAACATCACCATTAGAATATAAAGAGGAAATTTCTTTGTTTGATGCTCTACCTCAGAAGAGCTAATCTCTATGGTTTGTTTAACTACAGGAGGGTTTGCACCAGGGCATGTGCCAAAAGTTGAAGTACTAGGAGTAGCTTCAACCATGCTCAATCTTTTGCTAGCCCTATGAGGTTGAGGCAAAACCCTAGGTCACAAATTCTTAGGTTTAATTTGTTCAACATTTAAGAATTCTTCCCAAGTTATGTTAGACACATCATGCAAAGACTTCTCAAGTAACAATTTGGTCAGATAATGGTGGGAAATGGAATTATCCCTACCTTTTTGGGTCTCGACTACCATGATTGAGAGAAAGTGGTATAGCATGTTTGGCACATTCAGTCTTCTCCCGTGCCTCATATTTTTTATAAGTTTGAATTGCACAGAGTGTAGGTTCCATTGACGACCTTCACAAGTAATTTACTTCACAAAATGAACAACTACTTGCTTCCATGGCTCAAGTAGAGAGGTTCCTTTTTACACCTTGTTTGTCCACACTTAATGGAGGGTCACCAGGTTCTGTAAATTCAGCCCTAGCTGACTTGGCGTCTCTAGAAGCATGGTAATTTTCACTGTTGGTAGGCAACCCTGTAACTTTTGTAATTCTTTCCTCAATATCCATTACTTTTAACCCTTTTACCATGGCCTTCCCTCAGAAAATGTCTGGGAAAATTCTAACACAACATCTTCATTAAAATCATTCAGCTTTAAGAAATAAACTAACCACCTGCAATTTTTGAACTTTGCCTGGCTAGGTGCATCCTACAGTAATGTGTCATGAACCATGGGTTCATTCCTCATTAACCCACCTCCTATTGTTTAGTTGCCTACAATCAAACAATCGCTCTGTAAAGTTTCTCTTCTTGCAATCTTTTTCTGAAAGCTACATTCCTCCTTCCTACAACAATGCAAAATTTCCAACGCTAGTTCATTTGAATTTTACCTTTTTTGGCTTAAGATTATGATAGGAGTAATAAAGGAAATAAAGGAGTAATAAATGAAGGCTATGATCGAGAAAAATGGTGGTGGTTGATATCACCTCACACATGTGAGCTATCATCTCACTCAGGATTCAAATTGGCTCAATTTAAACTTTGCTAATGTGAACCAATATGGACAGACACATGGACATAGTATTCACACTTCCCCACCAACCTAAATTTGAGCATGTTTCCTCACATGTGTGATAGTTATGAAAATTGATAGGGTAGGGAATAATGACATGCTATGAAGAGTGTCTATATTAATTTATATGAATTAAATGAATGTACTAAAAGAAAATTAAGAGATTATAACTTGATGTTCACGTACTTGGATTCTTGGAAGATTTGTTACGAAGATTATGGAGAAAGTATTGGTCACCTTTTGAGAGGTCATTTGAGAAATTAATGAAAGTGGAGTGGAATGGAGTAAAGTGATGATGGAATGAAGTGAAATGTTGGAGGCATGATAAAAGAGAGAGAAAGGTGGAGATGGATGGACAAATGGGTGAAGAAGTGAACCCCCATAGAAGTGGAGTGTTTATTATGACAAATTATGGACCTTAGTTGGCTAAAAGGAATGACACTAGGTCCACTTCCTTCAACTTCAGGAAGTTTGGGTGTTGCATGTTGAGTGAATTACTACAGGAATTCCTCCTTGGAAGTTGGCTTGTGATACAATCCGAGGTTATGACCATTGACAAGTAGCCTAAATCTGATAGGGTCAATGGTGGTGAGATGAACAACACCATTGGGGAATACTTCGGCAACCTCATATAGTCCTAGCCACCTTGTCTGCAATTTTCCTACATTATCTTGATACCTTGAGTCATAGAGTAGGGCCAATCTCCTAGCTGGAATGTCTTGTCCTTGATGAATCTGTCATGCCACTTTATTCTCTAATTTTACACTACCTTTGTATGATGCAAGGTTGCCTTCCTCATTTTTTCCAATGCATTGAGCTATATGATTTTGTCTCTTTGTGCTTCAGAGATAGTCATCCCCAAGTCTATTGTAGTTTTAAGAGTCTTATGCTCAAATTCAATGAGCATCATAGCTGTCCTTCCATACAACAACTCAAAAGGAGTGAAGCTTGTTATTTTCTAGGTTGTCCTATAAGCCCAGATGGCTTATGGAATCCTGTTTTCCCAATCCTTCTTATGAATAGCCACTGTTTTGGTCAAAATTGCTTCAATTCCCTTGTTAGTCACCTCAACTTGGCCATTGGCCTAAGGGTGATAAGGAGTGGAATTCCTATGCCTTATGTTGTACTCATTGACCAGTGTTACAATAAGGGTTGAGGTGAATTGAGCTCCTTGATTAGTCACTATCTCTCTTGGAACCCCATATCATGTGAAAATATTCTCATAAAGCAATTCAACAACCTTATTATCTCTTGCATGCTTTATGGCCTTAACTTCTACCCATTTGGTTACATAATTAGTGCACACTAAGATATAGGACTTACCATTTGATGGAGGATCAATGGGTCCTACAAAGTCCAATCCCCACTTGTCAAATGGAGTGATTACTAGCTAAGGGTAAAGGGGTATCTCATTAGATTTGGTTGGTCTACCCATCCTTTGGAACCTATCACTTTTTCTCGTATATCTACTAGCATCCTTGTGGAGTGTTGGCTAGTAGTATCCTATATTCAAAATGTTCATTGTTGTCCTCTTGGCTACAAAATATCATCCACATGGTTCATTGTAGCATGCATGTAGAATATCATATGTCTCATCTTCCTTTACACATCTCCTCATGACATGGTCTGGCCCAATGTTAAAAAAATATCCTACAATCCATGAAAAAGGAAATAACTTTTCAATAAGCACCCTTATCTCTTTTGGAGAGAAGTGGGGAGGAACTCTCCTTGTGACTAGATAGTTAGCTATATCAGCATACCAGGGTGTCTGCACACTGATGGAAAATAAATGCTCATCGAGGAAAGAGTCATCTATGATCTAATTATCTTCTGATATAGTCAGCCTTGAAAGAAAGTATACAACAACATTGGCCTTCCCTAGTTATCTACAATGGTTATGTCAAACTCCTACATCAACAATAACCATCTTGCTAACCTACCCGATATCAGAGGTTTATTCATGAGATACTTAATGGCTACATGATCCATGTGCACAAAGATTTTCTAGCTTGTTATGTAGTGTTTGAATTTCTTTAGGGCATAGATCATTGCCAACATTTCCTTTTCTATCACTGTATAGTTGAATTCAACTCCATGCAAGTTTTTGCTGAAAAAATAAATAACATTTTCAATAGCTCCTTTCTACCCTAAGACTTCTCCTATGGCATATTCTAATGCATGTGTATGGATATGGAAAGGAAGCTCCCAATTATGACCTTTGAGTATAGGATCATGAGTCAAAGCTACCTTCAAATCAAAAAATGCCTTGTCATAGTCTTCTGTCCACTGAAACTCAACATTTTTAGTGAGAAGAGTATATAATGGTGCTACTATTTTGCTGAAATCCTTGATGGTTTATGCCTGTAGTAGCCTGTATGGCCCAAGAAACTCCTAAAATATTTTTGTTTTGTAGGTATAGGCAAGTTAGTGATCATGTCAATCTTTGTAGGATCTACTTGAATTCTTTTGTGAGATATGTAGTGGCCAATGACTACACCTTCCTACATCATGATGAAGCAATTTTTACTGTTTAAGGATAGATTGTGTTCTTCACATCTCTTTAAGACTCTCCTAAGATTCTCCAATGCTTCATTAAAATTAGTACCATAGGTGGTAAAATCATCCATATAAATTTCCATGCAATCATGAGAGTTGTCTAAAAATATGCTAATGACTGCCCTCTAAAAGGTTGTAGGTGCATTACATAAGCCAAATGGAAGTACTAAGTAGGAATAGTTCCCCCATGGACAAGTAAATGTGGTATTCTCCTGGTCCTCAGTTGCAATTTGGATCTGGTTATACCCACTGAATCCATCTAGAAAAGAAAAGTATTGTTTTCTTGCAAGTGAGTCCAAAACTTGATCTATGAAAGGTAAGGGAAAATGGTCTTTCTTGGTGGCAGCATTGAGTTCTTTGTAATTAACAAAAACTCACCACTTCCCTCCCTTTTTTAGCACAATCACCAATGGAGACACCCATTGGCTATTTGAAATGGGGTAGATGAATCCTACATCCAACATTTTTTGTAATTCTTCTTTGTAGCTACCTCACTGGTGTACAATAATCTCTGATGTAAATTCTATGAGTGCAAACCTTAGGGTATAATCCCTTTATATCATGAAATTCCCATGAAAATACATGTTGGTGGGTTCTTAGTAAGTTTTTCAATGACAACTATTGTTCTTCACTCAATTTACTATTGATGTGCATATATTTTCCTTCTATCACTTGCACTTGTGTAGTTATCTCTACCATAGCTATTTCACTAATGCTAGGTACCTTGAGTTAATGTGGCAGCAATGTATGGTACATACTTGTTGCTTCAGGAAGTTTGGCTACATGAAGAGCAAGAAGAAGTGTCTTGACTGAGGCAATAAAATGAGAGGATGACGCTTCCTCTACTTCACAATGATTTTGAATTATATTAGACAATACTTCATCTTCATCTTGAAACTACATGAAATAGCTTCTACCTAACATCATAAGTTGTGCCATAGAATTAACTTCCTCGACCTCTTCACCAACATGTGGCCATATAGGATTATCCATGTCATGGGATGGCTAAGCTAGAGGGTAGAGAACAAGCTTTTTGGTGCTCTTTCCATCAGAAATGGTCATGTCTCCTATCCTACATTTGATATATGCATCTGTTGTTGTTAACCATGGTCTTCCTAGAATGATAGGGTACTCACTGAGTGTGGATTTAGGAGAAAGAATCATGAAATTTGTTGGGTATTTCCATGAGTCTAGAGTTACCACAAGGTCCTCTACTATACCATTAGGTTTAACAGTTGAAATATCAACAAGCTGTAGGACAATAGGAGTAGGTCTCATGCTTGCAACATTTAGTTGTTGTAGGATATCCTTGGTCATTACATTTATTGCTGCTCCCAAGTCAATCAAAGTGTTCTTTATTTGAATCCCATTTATGAAAACTCCTACCATAGGACTCCTTGGATCATTATATTTGGGAATAGTCACTCTCCCAAGCATGATGTTAGATAGTTGTCCCACCACATGAACTGTAGTGGGGTCTTTCTTCTTCCTACCTGGCTTCTGAAGGCATGCTTCCTTGATTTCCTTGTCATATATTGGAACATATTTTATGGCCTCAAATAGAGGTATCTAGACACATATATGCTTCAACTAATCTAAAATGTCAAAATTTGTCCTTTTCTTCCTTTTGTTTCACAGTTTCCAATCTCTAGGGAAATGGGGGTGTTTGTGCAGTCTACTTGACCAGGATTGGTTTAGGATTCTTAGGTGCACTTGGTTGATTAGGGGTATTCAGAGGCTCCTCTTCTTCCAAAGGAAGCTCAGTGATAATGGGTGTTGAAGGAGTAGGAAAATTAGTTCCTAAACACAAGTGGATGTCACTTACACCCACAACATATGTAGGGAATTGATTTGGATCAGTAGAGTATATTGGCTATTGTTATGGTTTGTCATTTGGGTTGGGTGTGGGTTGAGTAGGTAGCTGAGTAGGTTTAGGTGCATTTGAACTTGAGCTAGTAGGAGGAGGAATTATAGTAGGTTATTGAGGTTGAGAAGGTGGTTGTATGTAGCTAGTTGTCTAGTTTGGCCATTGTTGTCCTCCCCTCCATTGATTTGTTTGCTGCCAATTTCTTGGAGGTGGCTTCCAATTTCCTTGGAATTATTGCCATTTCCCTTGAGGTTGCTACCATTGGGGTGGAGAGTTTTGGTGATTATGCCAGGTATTTGGAGGGTTACTCCAAGGATGTGGTGGATATCCTCCATAATAGGATGGATATGGAGGTTGTTAGTGGTTACTAGATAAATAAGAATTAAAATATGGCCCAACAAAAGAGAGTGGATTCGGCTGGCATACCTTGTCTTGAAGCCCATGGCCTCCTTTGTGCAACATAATATACTTGATCTTATTCAACCTAGATTAGATTGAACTTAGGTGGAATATGCTTACTTTCAACATTACCTACCATCTTGCATCTGCAGTCCTTCTTGTGTTTGCAATGAGGGAAATATTTTGGCAACATTGTCTCTGCCTCCTCTTGTTGTTTTTTGGCCTAAAGTGTATCTAATTGAGTAGCCAAATTGTTTATAATGTCTTGCTTGAAGTCTTCCAGCAAGTGAGTAATCTCTATTGTTGAAAATACATTGGTAGATGACTTTCCCATAGAAGATTAATAAGCTCTCTCTTTCTTTGAAGCTTCCCTAGAGTAGTTTTGGCATATCTTCTTGATATCCTCTCAAGGAACTTGGGAGATATCTCCTCCTCCCATAAGGTCCAATGTATCAATGCATCTGTCATTAATTCCTCTTAGGAAAAACAACTTTTGCGATTCTTCATTGAGTGTATGGTGTGGAGATTATAATCCTCTAGCCTCTCATCTTCCTTTTGCTGCCTCCTAAAAATGTCATCTCCTCTCATGTCACTACCCCCACAATATTCCTTGTATTTCTCAAGGAAATTTGTCTTCATTTCCTCCTAAGTCTCCATAGTATTTATGCCTCGACTCATGAACCATCTTAATGCAACTTCTTTTAGGGTGGTAGGAAATAGCTTAAGCCTATGGGCATCAGTGGTATAGTCATAACTCCTATAGTGTATGTCAAAATCAAATAAGAAAGTATTAGGATCTTTTGTGACAAGTCCATAAAACTTAGGAAGGACTAAAGCAGGGATATTTTTGAGGTTTTCAACTTCATTTTGATGAGAAATAGGGAAAGGAAAATTTGGTTGGTTAGGTTTGTTTCTATTTGCATCACCCATGCCTGCCTAATGTAGTTCCAAAGTAAAGGTATATTCAAGCTGATTTTGGTCTTCAAAGGAAATTTTAGAACTAGTCAGATTAGGAAATGTATCAACAAAGGAGTGTGGATCTTCTTCTTCTTCTCTTGGTAGGTTTTGATACTCAACTAGATAGAATGGATCAAGATTATTAGGAAGGAATCTCCCATGAACATCTCTCCTCCTTCCTCTATGCATACGATATCAACTCACTATTAGCCAACTCACACAAAGAATTGGAAAAAGAATGGTGGATCATTACTTTCCTAAATGAGGTGTATACAAAGAAAAAACTTGTAGAAATACTAGAGAAAGAAAAAATATGAATGAATCCAAAGAACTCCCTAGTTTGACACCATCCTTGACAATGATGCCAAAAATGTTGGCCTCCTATAATGTTCTAATAACTAAGCCCTTACAACTGTGATTCAAAGATTGGACATCTAACCTGAATAGCTATCTCAATCATCATGAAGGTTCATTTAACTTGTCAACCCAGGGATGTGAACTTGAAATGGGTCAACACAGTATGTGCACTAAGGATCCAAAATAGCCATATTCATCCTACAGCTAAGAAAGAGATGACACTGAAAGTAAATTTCTTGGAAAGAAATAGAATAAGCGTTGAGAATCAACCAAAAAATATACTAAGTTGAAATGTATGGCATAAATGAAAATGTGAGTGAACAAATAGTAAACTACTATGTCTGCTTTGGCCGCAAGAATAATTATATAATGAAATTCTAGTGGTTGTAGGAACAATCAATGCCAGATTCTTAACTAATTATTGAACAAAAAGTAATGACTAAGCTAAAGGATGGAATGCTCACCAAGTGGGACCCCTTGGATGAGTATTCCTTAAGAAAAATTTGAACTCACATGCATGAACTTATAACTTCATTTTATTCATTGAAAAAGAAGAATACAATGGAGCAGCATAACTGTATTGCTTGAAAAACTAAGAATGTGAGTACATCATTAGATTAAGCAACCTCTTTTGAAGGAGCATCCTAGTCTTATTTATAGGAAGAAAATCTAATAACTAATTACCTAGCAAGGCAGTCAAATCCAATAGATTAGGAGGATGCCACTTTAGGGAAAATCATAGAAAGTGGAGAGGCGGTTACACATTCACAGAATCTAGTCATGTATGTTTTCCTTAACAACACAAATTTAGCACAATAGTAACACCTATATTTTCTCAACAAACAATTAATACCATTTACAAGGAAGTTATAATTTTGATTTGAATGAGGAATCTTCTACTATCGAGAGTCTTCCCTCCATTGGCCTTTGAGTGATCACCTTGTTGACCGTTATGGTGAATGACTAGCTGGCAGATTCTTCTTCAATTTTGTAGGCTGCTAATTATATCTACAAAACAATATTAGTATGCACAACAATTGCATTTACATAACTATCTTAAAGTAGCATTCATTAATCCACATGTAAAATCAACATAGATAGTTCATATAGCATGTCAATGTCACTAAAGATTGTAAAAATAAGCTTAGGCCCAATGTCTATGGTTTTGAGGAAATATTATAAAAAGATCAAGATCCAAACATCAAAGTCTATGACAACTATGACAAATAGACAATAAATTATATCAAAATTGAGTCATAAACTAGACTAATTAGGGTGTGGGGGGGATTCCCTCCCCCCTAGCCGAGGTCTAGGGGTAGTGCACCATGTGGGGGGCTTATGGGAAACACCCCTGAAAGGAAAATTTTATTTATATTTTATTATTGCAATTATGGATTGTTCATCATTATGTCTCATATCCGATGATCGATATTTTTAGGTTGAATTTCCCTAGAAAGAAACTCTATTTTATGAGGGCATTGTATTAAAACTAGGTATTGCAATGGAGAGTCTAGTAGTGGTTGTGTTGCATCTAGATCTCTGAGTGGTGATACTCTTGTGAGAAGCTTTCTCTACAAGTATTTTGTAATCTTTGTGATTGCTGAATAATATATTGGGTGGCTTTTGGAGTGGGGTTTTTCTCCTAAAAGGGTTTTCCCCATGTAAATTATTATGTTGTGGTATGCATGATGTTTGTGTTTACTTCTATTTAAGTTTCTATAACTCTTAAATATCTATAAATTTTTTTCATTATTCTCCTCTCAAGATTAGTGTAGGAAGTTGTTCCACTACCTTAGCTTCCTTATAGGAAGGATATGTAGAGAGAGGATAGATAGAGAAAAGTAGAGAGGGGAGGGATGAAAGGAGAGGTAAGGAGGATATAGAAGTGAGTTTGTGTGTGTGTGAGAGAGAGAGAGAAAGAGAGTAGAGAGGGAAGGAGAGAGATTAAGGTGAGGGAGAGAGAGAGGTAGAGATAGAGAGAGAGAGAAGTAGAGAGGGAAGGAGAGAGTAAGAGACAAAGAGGGGGGATGTTGGGAGAGAGAGGAGGAGAGAGTGAGAGAAATAGGGGAGGGAGAGGGGGAGAGAGAGAGGGAGAGAGATAGATAGAGAGCGAGAGAGAGGTGAGAAAGAGAGAGTAAAGAGGGAAGGGGAGAGAGAGAGGGAGGGAAAGGGAGAGGTGATAGAGAGATGTGATAGGGAGATAAGTAGAAAGGGAGGGAGGAAGGTGGAGAAATTGAGAGAGGTAAGAAGGGATGGAGGGAGAGAGAATAAGGTATATAGGGATATATTAGATAGAGATAAGTAGAGAGGGAAGGTGACTGGGAGGGCGGAATAGAGAGAGATAGGTAGAGGGAGGGAGAGGAGAGATAGAGAGTAGAGAGGGAAAGAGGTAGGGAGGGAGACATAGGTGAGATCCAAAGTGATGGAGGGAGAGGTAGGTAAAGAGAGGGAGATGGGAGATAAATATAGGTAGAGAGGGAAGATGTAGAGAGAGGAGAGATAGAGAAAAGTAGAGAGGGGAGGGACGGAGAGGTAGGGAGGAGATAGAGGTGAGTGTGTGTGTGAGAGAGAGAGTATAGAGGGAAGGGGGAGAGAGAGAGAGAAGGATATGTAGAGAGAGGAGAGATAGAGAAAAGTAGAGAGGAGAGGGATGAAAGGAGAGATAAGGAGATAAAGTTGAGTGTTTGAAAGAGAGAGAGTGAGAGGAGATTAAAGGAGAGAGAGGAAGGGGGAGAGAGAGAGGTATAGATAGAGAGAAGTAGAGAGAGATAGAGAGAATAGAGAGATAGAGAGAAGTAGATAGGGAAGGAGAGTGAGAGACAAGGAGGGGAGGAGAGGGAGGGAGAGAGGGAGGAGAGAGTGAGAGAAATAGGGGAAGGAGAGGGTTGGAGAGAGGGAGAGAGAGGTGAGATAGAGAGAGAAAAGAGGGAAGGGGAGAGAGAGAGGGAGGGAGGTATTTGGAGAGAGTTGATAGAGAGATAAGTAGTGAGGGAAGGACGAAGGTGGAGAAATTGAGAGATAAGTAGGGATGGAGGGAGAGAGAAAGAGGTATAGAGGGATAGATTAGACAAAGATAAGTAGAGAGGGAAGGTGGGTGGAAGGGAAAAAGAGAGAGAAATAGGTAGAGGGAGGGAGAGGAGAGATAGATAGTAGAGAGGGAAAGAGGTAGGTAGGGAGACAAAGGTAAGATAAAGAATGATAGAGGGAGAGGTAGGTAAAGAGAGGGAGAGGGGAGATAAAGATAGATAGAGTGGGAAGGAGATAGAGAGAAGTAGAGAGGGGAGGGAGGGAGAGGTAGGGAGGAGATAGAGGTGAGTGTGTGAGAGAGAGAGAAAGAGAGAGCAATATAAGGAGAGAGTGAGAGAGAAAAAGAGGAGAGAGAGGAAGGGAGAGAGAGAGAATGAGAGTAGAGAGAGAGTCAAAGAGAGAGGGAAAGAGCTAGGGAGGAGACATAGGTGAGATATAGAGTGATGGAGGGAGAGGTAGGTAAAGAGAGGGAGAGGGGAGATAAAGATAAGTAGAGAGGGAAGAATATAGTAAGAGAGAAAGAGGGGGAGGGAGAGAGAGAGAGTTTACAGGAGTGGTAGGGAGTGGAGGGAGATGTATGTAGAGAGAGGGAATGATAGAGGGAGAGATAGGAGGGAGAGAGGGAGGGAGGAAGAGAGAGATATCTAGAGAGAGTGGTGAGATAGAGAGTAGAGAGGTAAGAAGAGAATGAGAAAGAGAGAGAGAGGGAGGTTGGAGGGAGCGGTAGAAAGGGATAGGTGAGATAGAGATAGGAAAGGAGGGAAAGTGAGAGAGAATGGTTATTTATGGAGGAGAAAGTGATAGGTAGGGATAGATAGAATGGTGAGATAGAGAGGAGAGAGTGAGAGAGAAAGAGGGGGAGGGAGAGATAGAGATAGGTAGGTAGAGGAAGGGAGAGAAGAGATAGAGAGTAGAGAGGGAAAGAGGTAGGGAAGGAGACATAGGTGAGATAGAGAGACATTGAGAGAGATAGAGTGATGGAGGGAGAGGTAGGTATTGAAACAAAGAAAAAGAGGTTCACCATAATGAGATCAAAAAAATGATGAATAATTTACACTAGTGTTTAACTCAATTATGAGGGGTATAATGTGCAATTAACAAATAAATCAAACCTAACAGATATAGTAATCAAAAGCCTCACTAAGGACTCATTCGCCGAGTGGTGAATGGGTCATAGCTAGGGTTCTAGAAAATGAATTTATGGGTCCTATTCTTCAATTTCTGCAACTCCAAACTCTAGGTGTTCAACTCCCAAAAGCAAAAAATGAATTCTCTAGAAGAATTTTTGTGATCTTTCAAGAAAGATGACAACTTTGACAACTTTGCAACTTTGAAAACTGTTTCTCTCCAATTGATCTTCAACCTAAAACCTGCAATCACACTTTAAAGGAGAAGAAAAATGTTGATTGTTATGGAATGGGGGTTTGCCTTCATCAAACCCCATTTTGGTAACTAAACCTTGAAATGAAACAATGCATAAAGGAAGAATGAATGAACAACATGTGGTGTAACAACTCACCAAATCTTGTTGAAACCTTGGATTGCAAATTTGAAACTTAGCATGAAATGACCTCTATGAGAGTAGATCTTGATCATGAACTTGATATAGGATAATGTCTTTGAACACTTCAACTTGATCACCAATGCTACATCATCACATTAACTCAACAACATGCATGACTTTGACATGATGAAATGGAACCTTGATTGCTGCAATAAACGTCTATAAATATACCCTTGAATTCCTTCTTGAATTCTCTTTAATACTTTATAATGCTCTTGTGAAATTTTTTTGATCTCATTAAAAGCCGATTAGGTGAAAACTATAGTGAAACAAAATTATATTTATACATAACTTAATATTAAATTCCAAAATTCAAATAACACAAGCCGACATCAGATCTAGAATTTGAATTCATTAAAATATTGCCAAAAGTATATTCCAAGGGGGGGTCCTAGGGTTAAGTGAGGACCCATTTTCCATGTGGTGAATGGGTCCTACCATACTTAACTAGGACACACTTTGGGGATTGTGAAATGTTATATAAAAATGGGGTCCTAGGACCTAGTGAGGACCCATTTGCCAAGTGGAAAATGGGTCCTAGGTCACTAACCAAGGACACATACCTTGTAAAGTTAAGTGTTGTGTAATACTATTTATGAATGTATGAATTTACCATCATAATTTGAAATTAATTAGGCTTGGAATTGAATTAAAGGATCCAATTAAGCTCAAATTAACCTCAGTTAATTAATAAAGCCCTAGATTAGTCTGAAAGTGTAAAAATACACTTTACAACACCAAAAATAAGGCACCATTAATTCCATTTTATTCAGAAGGTCCATAAACTTAATGTGAATGTGTGAAACACATTACAACCCTAAATCAAGGCATAATTAAGTTCATTTTAATATTAATTATTCCCAAATTAAGTGTGAAAAAGGGATACTTTTTTCTACACTATATTTTTCCCCCACTTTAGTGAGAGTATGATCTCATGCCAAACTCACACTAAAGTAGACATTTAAGACACTTATGTATGCAAAAAAGATACACAATCATACACTATCAAAGACCAAGAAGAAAAGGGAGGTGGATCAAGCCTCAACTATCTAACACAATGTGGAACACGTATCAACCGTTTTTCCAAGAAAAGGGGAAGGATCAAGCCTCAACTGTCCAATGTGATGTGGAATATGTCTCAACTATTTGTACAAAGAACATTCATAAGAAAAAATTGATCTGCACTATGCAAATGACACACATGATCACTTTGGGTAGTGGAGCCTCAGGTCATCCAATAGGTAAGTATCCCTCTAGGAAGGTGGCTTAGTGAGAAAGTCATGCCTATGTGTTGGCTCTCACTATACTTACAATACCAAAGCTATCCATTTTATCCTATAGGATGCCACTCAAATTCTTGTCTTGTGCTTAACTAGTTGTGTTATGCTAAGCACCCATGCACAATAATGTCTATAGGTTCTTGTTAAAAGGGATCTTGCTTCGTTCATGTAATTTCTTCTTCTTAGGGATCATTGTGCCTAATGTCTCCAAGAGAGGAAAAATCAAGAGTAACAAATTGCAACTTATGGGATGCCTCACATTGCATCAAGCCACTAAGAAATATCGCACTCTTGGAGGACATCAAACCCAATGACACCACCAAGAAAAGGATACATCACAAGAAAAAGAAAACCACACCATGAAATATGCAAAAATGTTGAAAGATATAATCAATGTATGCCCCCACTTTAAACTAGTTTCTAACACCATTTTATGTGAGTAATCACTTTAAAGTAGCTAATGTTTACTCTTAAGACATGAGAGTTTTCCTCAAAAAACCTTATACCAAGTCATATGTTTCCGAAATAAAGCTATGCCACAAAAAAGGAGGGAGGGTTAGCCCCAAAAAATACATAAGTGATCAATGGATTTGAGGTCAGTATGTCTTTTCTACAATATTGTTATAGAGCTCAAAAATGTCATCATTCCCCAAATACTCATAGAACTAGAAGAATGACACATAGAGAGCGAAAACAAAGAAAAATCCTTTTCAGGTCAACATGGAAGAGAGCTAAATATCTCGAAGACTTGCATCATCCCTAAAAGGAAAACACAAGACAAGAAAAAAAGGATAAAATCTTTATGACAAAGAAGAATGTAGGTACAAATAGAGGAATGCACAAAGAGAGAGAGAGAGAAATGCATCAAACAAAACAACACAGGGGATCACATTACACACATGCAATCACATAAATAAAAATGAAAAAGAAACAAAGAAAAATGCTAGTAAGGCACATGTGAGTCAACCTATAGAAAGTTGTCTACATTGTATATATAAAAGGTAGACAACTAGCCAAATGGACAACATCAAGTGTCGAACTAGGACACATACCAAGTTCAACACTCTTTTTAGGAGAATTGTCATGTAAGCTCATAGAAGATAATAACAATGAATTCAACTCGTTATGCACTTGTTCATCAATCTTAGAAATTTCAATGTCATCATATAGATTAATCACAACAAGAGGTCAAATGATAATGTCTCTTGAAAGTTCTTGTTTACATTGTGGCGAGGTTATATAATCATCATGTGTTTCTTCAAGAAAGTTTGGATTTTTGTTTTTTATATTTCTCTTTTCTTCGTTAGCTTGTAACATACGAGCAATAGCATGACATCTACGTCTATGCTCTCTAGCATTTTGATTTTTTTTCAATCTATTTTCAATTTGAGTTTGTGTAGGAGTCAGTTTGTCAATCATAGGTTTCTTTTCTTCCCTTAGGGGAGGAATGGAAGGAACCATAGGAGATTGTTCAATCACTTTCTCTTTATCTTTATAAACTTGTTTGAATTTAGGAGACACAACATGATTGTTTTGGTTATCTCGTGGTCTCTTATAGGAAATTTTAGGAGGTTTTATCATAGGTTGATCTTGGATATTTGGAAGGGCTTTTGGTTCAATCATTGGCTCATCAAGGATAGGTGGCTCAATCATGAGTTGAGACATATTTCTAAGCTATAATTTTGCTATGCATTTTTCCTTAAACTTTTGATATGATTTGAAAAATTAGTCCTCATGAGGTCTAATAGGTTCAATAGGCTTGGGCCAAAAGAAATCCAATGAAAAGTTCCCATGGGAAGATACGAGATTAAAGCCACTATGATGCATAGTAAATATTTCATTTCCAAAGGGAAACTTAATACATTTATGCACAATCGACGGGACAACATTCATGGAGAAAAGCCATGGATAACACTTTACACAAAATTGGTTTGACGATAGGATGATGGTGAATGAGACATTTAATGTTTTTCGTCCAAATTTTAAAGAGATATTTATCAAGCCCATCACAAGACAAGCAAAACCATTATGTGTTTTGATCCACGCTTTCGGTTTGTCAAATGTATTTTGATAGAGTTCATGTACAAATAGGAATTATTTAGTAATCACATTCTCTATACAGATGGGATCAAATAATATCCCATTAGTAGGCTTGTCATTGATTCTTCCAACTATGTAAAGAGGACCATCAGGTACATGTTTAAGTATGTATTTTTGTGAGAAAGCAATATCAAGAGGCATTTTGGTTGAGCCCTTATGAGGTTTAGCTTCAATAAATGCTATAATTTCAGTCAGTTTATCTACATTTTCATATTTTATGGTTTCATCATCCATGGAAACATTCATCACATCACTCTTTGTTCCTCTAGCTTTGACAATTGAAATGGTGTGTTTTGGTATGGGATTTGTAAATATTTATAAGTTTTGGTTAGGAGGAGCTAAAAAATTATTACCTTGATTATTCATACCTCCAATTTGTAAATGATTAGAATCAATGAGGTCTTGCACAAGATATTTAAAATGTTTACAATATTTTGTATCATGTCCATTTTTTCAATGATAGTGGCAATAATAATTTAGTCTAAAGCCTACAGGCAATGGTTTATTAGGATCAAGAGCTCTAATAGGAGGTAGAGAAAGCATATTCTTTTCTATGAGTTACAACATAATATTATGAAGGGTGTCAAGTAGAGGGGTAAAATTTCTATTCCTTTCCCTAAAGGAAAAATGATTTGTCATCTTTATAGCAACCACCTGGTTATTAGCTTGTTGATTTGGTTGAGAGAAATTAAGTTGTAAAAAAACCCTATTTTTTTTCTTGAAAGTTTGGTAACTATTTTGAGTTTCAAACTCATACTTTTTAGGACAGCTAGGAGGATTTTTCACATCATGACCATAAGCCAAATTTTGATAATCACAAAGGGTTGCACATAATTGTGTAAAGGATTTGAATCTCAAAATCTCAATTTTTTTTTGGATTTTGTTTTGTAAATTGGAAATAAACATTCATTGAAGGTCAAATTTGAGAATCTTAATGTTTATTTGTAAATAAAGCATTTGATATCTCACTGTGAAATCGGTCACTTTCTCATCATCCTTTTGTTTGAAGGTTGTTAAATTAGCTAGGGTCATCTTGGGACCCATGTGAATGTGGAAGTAGTTGTAAAAGGCATCAATAAGCTCATTGAATGAGTTTATTGAATTTTTTGGTAAATAACAAAACCACTCTTGAGCAGTATACTTCAATGACCTATGAAATAGTTTAGCCAAGAGTTTATCTTCAAAGATGAAATCACTACATATGGTTGTATAAGTAGACACATGGCTAACAAGATCTCCTTTCCCACCATATTTCTCAAATCTAGAAAATTCTATACCTTGTGGCATTTGTGCTCTCAATATCTCTAAGGATAACAAATTGGTTTTGATGTATTGTGAAGGTTGACCACTTTTGTTTTGATTTAGGGTTACAACTTGTTGGAGGGATGCCATGCTTTGCAAAATTGTGTTAAGGATAGCATAATTGTTATTTTAAGGTGGAGGGGAGTAAGGTGGAGTGGTGTATGTATGCAGAGGGAAAGTGAATTGTAAATTTGTGAGGGAGGATGGTTGAGGAGATATTATATTTGAATGCACAAAGTGAGAAGGATTCCCTGTGTAAATACCTAAGGAATTTTCACATTGCTAGTAGGTTGGATTGTTGTGGTAACTTGAGTACTAGTGTATGTAGGGATGGAAATGGGTATTGTAGAAGGAGGAATTGAAGTTCCACCTTGGATTTAGGTATAGTCAAAAGCTTGAGTATAACTAGTAATGGTAGGGACGGTGTTAACATTATGCACATTATTTGTAGGTATGGAAGTCATGGGAAATGAAGTATGCATACTATGATCCATAAGGGGTTGAGTATCAACACTATTAGAAAGAGAGTTAGAAAACCTAAGATCCATGACAAATGATGTATTGTTGGATGACACGAGTCTTGAACTATGTCTCATAATAGTATTGCTAATAGGAAACCAAGTTGTAAAGCTCATACAAGTTTCACAAACTTAGTGTGCAAACCCAAAATGAAAAGATCCTTAAAATGCAATGCAATGACCTAAAATGAAATGTGTAAATGCAATTTTCAAATTCTAAATAAGGTAATTTGTGGATTACACTGTAAGAAGGTGAAAATGAAATGTTGTAAATGAAATTTTTAAAATAAAACAATGTACTAAATATACCAAATTAAGCTAGATCTAATGAAATGAACAAAACAAAAAATCAAGAAAGTGTAACAAAGATTTGATAGCAACAAACATAAGCACAAAAATGTAGATCAAGACCTAATCAGGGACTCATTTACCCTAGGGTGAATGGGTCCTAGATTAGGCTTTTGAAGTTGATTTTTATAGATTTTCAAGCCTTTTCTAATGATTTTCAGATTCAAGTCTACTATAGTAAGTTTCGGGTTTAATTTTTTGTAAATGCAATATGAAATGCAAGTTGGAAATGTGACAAAATGATGAACTAAAAGACCTAGTTTGATGTGAAATTTTTGTTTCAATTTTCAAATGTAAGTTTATATGATGTAAATGATATGCAAGATGACTGATATTTTTTTGGTATTTTTTCATATTTAAAAAATGAAAAATAATGCAATCCTAAAAACCCTAGATGAGATGAAAATTTGAGTGCAAACTAAACACCCTAAATGAGATATGATTCAATAAAAATGAATGCAATATCTAATATAAGATGAAAAGAGACTTCCAAAATTAAAAAAATACAATGCTTAAAAATTTAGATTCACCAAAATGAAATAAAGAAAAAGATGTTCATCATAATGAGATCAACAAAATGATGAACCTAATTTTCACTAGTTTTTCACTCAACTATGAGGGGTATAATGTGAAATTGAAAATAAAAAATCAAACCTAACCAATATAGTAATCAAAAGGAAGGTTTTAAGAGGGTCAAATGTTGTGTACTTGTTGCAAAAAGTTCCTTTTTAGGCCTCACTAAGGATTCATTGGCCTAGTGGTGAATGGGTCTTGGCTAGGGTTTTGTAAAATCAATTTTTGGGTTCTAGTCTTCAATGTCTACAACTCAAAAAATCTAGGTGTTTAGGTCTTCTTAAATTCAGAAATGAATTTTGTAGAAGACTTTATGTGATATTGCAAGAAAGATGACAACATTGACAAATTTTGCTCTCCAATTGATCTTCAACCTAAAACTTGCAATCACACATTAAAGGAGAAGAAAAATGTTGATTGTTAGGGAATAGGGGTTTTCCTTCATCAAACTCCATTTTGGTAATTAAACCTTGAAATGAAACAATGCATAAAGGAATGATCAATGAACAACATGTAATGTACCAACTCACCAAACCTTGTTGAAACCTTGGATTGCAAATCTAAAACTTAGCATGAAATGGCCTCAATGAGTGTAGATCTTGATCATGAACTTGACATAGGATAATGGCTTTGAACATTTGAACTTGATCACCAATGCTACATCATCACATTGGCTCAACAACATGCATGACTTTGACATGATGAAATGAATCCTTGATTGTTGCAATAAACTTCTATAAATCTACTCTTGAATACCTTCTTGAATGCTCTTGAATACTCTATAATGATCCTATGGAAATTGCTTGATCTCATGAAAATATTAGGTGAAAACATAGTGAAATAACCTTATATGTATACATAACTTAGGATTGAATTTCAAAATTCAAATAACACAAGCTTGCATTAGATCTAGGATTTGAAATCATTAAAATACTGCCATAAATATATTCCAAGGGGGGATCCTAGGGTTAAGTGAGGACCCATTCACCATGTGACAAATGGGTCCTAGCATGTAACGCCCCACCACGAAACCCTAGAGGACACCATGCTAAAACACTAAGAAAATGGTAAGAAATTCTTTTGAAGGTGCAATATACACAAGATTGTAAATGATACAATAGTTAGAATTTTAACCTAAGTCCTCTAAGGTTCCATGAATACGCTATGAGAATCCCATTAACCAAATTAACAAGAATTATAAAACATCACATTAAACAAATACATCTAACAATATAAGTTTCATTCAATCTATCACATTTAAATGATCAATCAATAGAATTTAACCATAACATGCCATTAATATATACCATTCAAAATCAATTTCATTAACTAATATAACAAGGTACTTCATTATCATTAATCATTACTAGAGAGAGTACATCAATGAATTATTGCATTACATCATTACATCAATGTTTCCCTGTGTTTAATTGGTGAGATTATACATTAGAGTTACAATACATGATACATTTGTTTTCAATACAATACAATTACATGTGAGATAGATCACTCAAACTATAGAACAAGTTTAGGAGTCCATATCATCAAGAGTAGTCACCACAAACATGAACAATAGTGAGGGAACCCAATGGAGTACAAGGCACATTCCACCTGACCATGTGGAACCCTAAGGTCCACCCCCCATGCTAGGAGATATCAATAAGGTCCTAACACACAACAAAAATGAAAACTAGGAATAACACAAGGCTAACATGACTCCAATATACAAGTATATTATATCAACACACAATAATAGAACTACTTCTAGAGGAGTACAACATCAAGGAAATACAAGACAGGGGAACCCTAGGTTGCAGTAGGAGAGAGTGTCATTGCATGGTCTTGGCATTGTTTATCTTGGCTACCTCACACTAGGTGTTGACCCCCTTCTATGGTTATCTAAGCTGCTTCACACTAGGTGCCAACCCCAAAGGGTAACACATGCAAAACTGACTTCCTTTCATGAGGACAAGGAGGTTGATCTTGCCAACCAAGCCTTCTCAACCCATCCTTAGCCTAAATGAGCACTATAGGAATGGGTGAGGCATCAAATTATCTTGATTAATTAGAATATACCTAGCCCCCTAGTTTATTAATTATGTTATCACTTGTATAAGAAACTTTCACATGGGTTATCTTGGTTGCCACTTTGTGTGTTAGCCCCCATTGAGAGCCACTCCCCCTACTAACAACTAGAAGACCCAAAAGAATCAACATGGCAAAGCCAACATGCACAAATCACACAGCCACATGAACATACACAAAGGCAAGGCATGAACCATCCTGCACACAAAATCAACTATAAACGCAAGTGGATGGTGCATGGATAAAAACCCCCTCAATAAAACACTCCAAGTATCCCATCAACCAAAATTCAAGGGTCAACACATACATTTAGCCCATAACATAGTTTCCCAAGCCTCTGGGAGACTATCAATAGCTACCTTACACTTGAAGGACCTCCTCTTTTGAGCAAAAACAATAACATCCCATTATCCATCAATAACTCATAATACATCTTATAGTAACCATTCCATTAATGTAACCATTAAATACAAAGTGGAATTAATTTTACTTTTATTAAGTAATCAATCTAGAAATCATTGTTTAAACACCAATAAGAATTATCTAACTTTCATGTTTATTAGATCTCCAAATTTGAAATAACAATTTTATACAATATTTAAATACATGTATATAGATACATATATGTGTATGTGTAAAAGCATTTATAATCTCAGTTTGCTGTAAATAATAGTAATCAAAAAATTATATAAAAGTTTACACATACACTATGAATATATATATATATATATATATATATATATACAAAACAAAGCCAAATCACAATACATATGTATTGATATATAAAGCATCAAATTTATTAACGTATTATTTACCGTGGTTACCATATTCAATAACTATATACTCACAACAAATGATACCAAATGCATCGATTAGAGAGGATAATGGATTACAACATGTTGCTTCAAAAACTATCAAAACAAATAAAAACATTAAATAAATCTATTTCCACCGAATGAAGGGAAAGGGGTGATCTCAAGCATTGTGCACCATAGAAAACTAAATTTTGGCTATTCCATTTTGATTTCAAGCATAAAACTCATATAACCATCACAATCCATAGAGAAAGCATGGGTAAATATGTATGGAAAATAGAGTACAAAACTATTTGAGCTTCCTTTGATCTAATGCCCCAGTCTTAAACTCATACAAAATATGAATAATCAAGAAGACATTTTTCCACTGTTGGATAAACTGTAATGAACTTGAAGAGGTCTTAAGCAATTCTCCTATCACGGTTTAATACAAGAGGGTACCGATCATTATCAAAATCCATCGATTGATAAGGTAGGATGAAGATTAAAAGACATAATGTCAAAACAAATACATGACACTGGAGTAAGGTTGCTATGCATAGTAAGCACTAGGAAAATTATTGAGCAAAGATCTTGAATATCCTCATACAATGAGGCATGAAATAGAAATAAAATGTGTGTGAGAGAATGACTTGCTATCTAAGAATCCATGGCCCCAAGAAAACAGTGATAACATTTTAAACCAAATAATATCAGTGCCTGGTGCGCCAAAATAAGTTAACAAGGAGGGTAAAAGATTTGAAGCTACTAGGTTTACAGGCTGAGTAAGATTATATGGTAGAGTAAATCAATAATCTAACATGCCATACTATTAATTAGGAATAAGTAATAAAATTTTGAAAGCAATTGAAAGGAGGGGCAGAGGTTTGCACCTAAAACAAGAATGGGAAATTTTATCATTGTTACAGCTAAGATGCTTAAAAAGATTACTGTCAAATTGGGAACAAATAAAGAGCAAGAAATTTATAGAGTACTCAAAAATTTAACAAATAATTATTTTGCTTCAAGTAGCACAATCATGCAATAATCATTTTCTAAACAAACATTAAAATCAAGGAGAAATTATGAAACTTGAAATAATTTGAATAACTAAGCTGAAAGTTGTTGCCAGATTTGAATTCTAAGTTCCAACTTCAATTTTCTCCCAAAACCTTCAATTTTCTATAGAATCACCAATTCCCCATTTCCCCCAAAACTAGAAGGAAAGCTTTCAAGATTCCATAAAACATTTACAGGAAAGCAAAACAAGATTAGTTTTTAGTTCTTGATGAAAAAGCCCATTTCTTTGAGAAAAATAACCAATTTATTTTCTCTTCCATAATGCCTGTTACAACATGCACTCACTTATTTGAATTAATTATTTTATTTAATTTTCCCCACTACTATCTACTACCACTAATTATTATTTTTATAATTTAACCATACTTTAATATTTACAGAGTAAATCAACTATTAAAATATTTAATTTATTAATTTAATCTTTCATTTTAATTTGCTTACACAATACAGTAATTAATATATTTATTTATTAAATCATAAATTTTAATTTATTTAAATCAAATAAAACATTAATAATATTTTATTTATCAAAACTACAATGTATTAAAACATTTATTTAAATTATCAAAATACTAGTTAACTACAATAATCTTTTATTTTAAAATAATAATCTATCAAGGCACTAATCAAACAAATAACTTGAATGAACAAAATATCAAACAGTACTTGACCTTGAAGCAAAATGGAAGGCAATACACAACAACATAGATAGACCAACTTGAATTGACCACACAGACAGGGAAAGGCAAATGGATACTCATCCTTGTCAAGGATGATGGCTCAACATGGGGAACCCGATGCTATCTCCATTTCAACAATCTCCATTGGGATTAAGACACACTCGAACATGGAAATTTAGGTAGAGTCAATGCTTGGTACCTACAACCTGCAACAAACTACATTGTTGAGCATGTACATAGTCAAACATTCAAACACACCATGAAGGGAAAGTCATAGCATCATAGGACACTCACAAGTGAGTGATGTGACACTGTTCCCCTTCACTAAAATACATCGATGCACAATAATCAGATAATAAAATCATGATAAGAACATATATCCAATAATCACATAATAGTCATAGCAATAATAACCCACATGATCAATTAAACCATAAACTAGTCATGACATAGACATAAACATCAGTGATAAATGTAGCATCAACTATCATCATAGCAATGAATCCAACATCGAGCAATGTATCATAGTGTCTGAATATGAACAAGTGATTTCCAATGATAGAAAGAAAACTTAGGGGCACTACACAACATACTTAATTAGGGCACACTTTAGGGATTGTGAAATGTTATGTAAAAGGGGGTCCTAAGACCTAGTGAGGACACATTCACCAGGTGGTGAATGGGTCCTAGGTTACTAACCTAGGACACATACCTTGTAAAATCAAGTGTTGTGTAATATTATTTATGAATGTTGGGCTTTATCCCTCATAATCTATAATTAGCAGGCTTGGATTTGAATTAAAGGGGCCAATTAAGCTCAAATTAAGCTCAATTAATTAATAAAGCCCTAGATTAGTGTGAAAGTGTAAATATACACTTTACAACACCAAAAATAAGGCACCATTAAGTCCATTTTATTAAGAAGGGTCCTAAACTTAATGTGAATGTGTGAAACACATTACAACACTAAATCAAGGCATAATTAAGTTTATTTTAATATTAATTATTCTCAAATTAAGTGTGAAAAAAGGATAGTTTTTTCTACACTAGTGGTATAAAGAGGGAGAGGGGAGATAAAAACAAGTAGAGAAGGAAGGAGAGATAGAGAGAGGAGAGATAGAGAGTAGAGATGGGAGGGAGATAGATGTGTTTGAGAGAGAGAGATAAAGAGAGAGATTGGTGAGATAGATAAAAGGAGTAATATTTGAGAGAGAAAGAGGGGGAGGGAGGGAGGAAGGGATAGATAGGGAGGGAGATAGATGTGTGTGTGTGAGTGAGAGAGAGAGATAGAAAGAGAGTGGTCAGATAGAGAGAGTGAGAGGGAGGGAGAGAGTTGTGAGATAGAGAGGAGAGAGTGGGAGAAAGAGGGGGAAGAGAGGGAGAGAGAGTGAGAGAGAGATAGGTAGAGGGAGGGAGATGTGAGATAGAAAGTAGAGAGGGAAAGATGTAGGGAGGGAGACATGGGTGAGATACAAAGTGATGGAGGGAGAGGTAGGTAAAGAGAGGGAGAGGGGAGATAAATATAAGTAGAGAGGGAAGGAGACATAGAGAGAGGAGATAAAGAGAAGTAGAGAGTGGATCAAGGGAGGGAGAGGTAGGGAGAAGATAGAGAGGTGAGAGAGAGAGAGGAGAGAGGAAGGGAGAGAGAGAGGGAGGGAGAGGAGAGATAGAGAGTAGAGAGGGAAGGAAAGAGATAGAGAAAGATGATACAGCTTTTTGACTACTAAAATTTGACCTCTTGATTACTGAAATTTGATATGTTGATTACAGAAATTTGATTGTTTGAAAAATTATAAGATCTTCTAAAAAATATAATTTGCATTATAAATCCAAGCTCGATTTGAAAAAAATCTCAAACATCCTAAAACTAACATGAAATATAACTTAAAGTATAAGAAAGTAAATGTCCATATGTAAATGTTAAGTATATATTCTCCTTGGTAGAGAAAGAGAAAAGGAAAGAGTTCACAAAAATGCATTGCAAAATTCATGCTTCACATTTGGTGAACACCAAATTTGGCACTAGCTAAATGTAGCAATTCATTTGGCGAGCACCAAATTTGGTACTCGTCAAATGAAGTTCTCCATTTGGCTAGAGCCAAATTCGGAACTCACCAAATGAAGACCACCAAAATTATTTGAATTTTGACATATCGAGCCTTAGGCTTGGTCATCCAAGCCATTTGGCAAGTGCAAAATGTCCATTTCGAGTAAAAAAGTAAAAGTGGTACCTTTTTTATGTTAGAGATTGGTGCACACACCTATTATTAGTACAAAGGTTACTTTTTCTCTTCATGGCTCATTAGGAGTTACATTTATAATTCTTGGAAGAGCCTCTTCATTTTGGATAATGGATTTTTTTCATTTTATCATGGTTTGATGGTATATTACTTTAGGAAACCAATTCAAGTATTCCTCTCTCATTTATCTATAAATTGGAGACATGGGACAATAGTTTTATGAGATTATTATATAAGTACATAGATGTTGTTAGAGTTTAGAGTCTTAGTGTGTGGGTGCATCTCTCCTTTGAAGATTAATACATATTTGTCATCTTTCTCATGTGTATTTTTTTCCAAAAAGGTTTCTCCACATAAATCTTGTGTCACTTATGACTTCTTGATTTTTCTTATTGCTATTTTATAATCATATAATATTTATCATATTATAATCCTTATTAATTAAACAAATTTTATATTTGTATACACTTTTTAGAAGATTTTATTAAAGTATTTTTTCCTTGATTATCAATATTTGGTATCATAGCTAATGGTTCTTGTAAGGGGAAATAGTGGAATGTGGATTAATAAAAAATAATTCAATCAAAGAACCTAAAAAGCATGAAGATCAAACCCACTTACGAATGAAATTGGATTGAAAATCAAGCCATGAATTCAAACACGAGGGTTAGATAAATCAAATCAAACATGATGAATTCAAAAGAAGAAATACAACCTCACCATCCCATTGTTGGAGAGCTTGGTGTAGTATGGTGTTGGATCTCTCAAACAACTAAAGCCTCCATGATTGCTAGCTAAATCTTGATTGAATGTGATGCAAAGATGACCTAGATTCTCAAGATGAATGCTCAAAACTCAAATGGATATGACTTAAAGCTATTAGAATTCTAGGTGATGAATGTGAAGGATGAAGGGTTATATATTTGATTGATTTAGATGAACAATCTAGATTAATGGTGTTGATTTGAGATCAAAGGTTGAGAATGAATGAGAGGAATTGATTTCCCAATTAACTAACTACAACTAGCTACATGATTCTAGCTAACTAGTTGCATGAGATATTGATTGAAGTTTTAAGTCTATTGATTGATCAAAAGACTTTGAGTGAGTGGGAGTTAGGAGAATTGATTGGTCAATCAATATTAGTTGACTGAGAGAGAGTGTCAGTTAAAATTTAAGGGAATAATGCATGATATATAATTAATTAATTATTGGAGGAATGTGCAAGATAAGATTGATTAATAAATAATTTTTTAATTTATTAATGGATGATGTTTGAGATATAAAGAGGAAAATTAAAATAATTAATGTAATTACTTAATTTAGAAGAAGTGTGAATGTGAGGGATTAAATAGTTAAAGTAATTATTTAATAGATGGATTTGGGAGAATAGATTAATTAATAATGAATTAATTAAAAAATTCAATAAAATTTAGTTAATAAAGAGAAATAGGGTTAAATGATGGAAATGATGTTAAAATGAAGTGAATGATAGTAAATGCAATAATGGTAATGAAAGTGATACCAGTGATGGAAAAATGCAGTTTCAGGATGTGCAATATGCGTTAGGAATTTTTACATGTCTATAGTTCTATATAGAGAGGGACACATTTCTATTAAGGATTGAAGATTTTTTGGCTACAATGGGATATTTTGTATTGTGGGAATGTGCAAGAAATTGGGTCCACAAAATGTTCAAAAAATGGAAGTATTTTCTTGATTTTCAAAATTTTTCATAGCTGGATTGAAAATTTGAAGCACTTACACATTGAATCTTAAAAAGGTTTTGTGATATAAAATTTAGTATTTTGATTCTAGTTTCGAAATATGTAATTTATTTTAACACCCAAATGATACAAATTAATTTTTAATAGGAATGTATAAAGACCACTTTTTAAAAGTCAAACTTTTAGGACCATACCATGCACATGTAAGAACACCATAATTTGACCTAAACTAGTCTTTTTTGAATTTTTTCATTGCGTAGATAATTGTTTGTAGATTGATGCCATGTTATTCTTTTTACAAAAAAATTTAACAAATTAAAAATTATTAAAAAAATACAAAAGCCTGAAATTTCAAGTTTATGGACTAGTTTCCTTATAAATTAATTAAAAAAATAGAAAAAATAATCCAATCATGATTTTTTTTTACATATTTGAAAGCTAGACATCATGGTCTATAATGGGTTTTAATTTTATAAACCAATTCTGAAAAAAAAATATCAATTATATTGCCAAAGTCATTTTTTCTCTTGACATCAAGCCTTAGTCTTTTAGTTGCAAGTCTAAGGCTAAGCTTTGGGTAACCAATCCTTTCCTGAGCCTAAAACCAAATCAAAAACTAATTTGGAATTTAAAAATTTCTTAGAATGGGTACCCATTTTATTTTTTGAATGGGTACCTGTTTAGGAATTGGATCCCAATCTAAGGCTTCGGTCCCCATTCCTTTTGGTATTATTTTTGCACAAAACTTCCCCTCTTTGTGGACCCATCTTCTTGCACTTACCCTTGTGTGATTTATAGATTTAAGAAAAGGATTGTAAGCCATGGCTTCTACCTCATATATGGACATTGACAAATTTAATGGTACTAAATACAAGATGTGGAAGTTGAAGTGGAAGACCCCATTGAAGAAAGAGAACAATAGTTGTCTATTTCATAAGAAAAGAAGTCATTGGATATTTTTTATGAGGATTAGTAAATATTACACAAGAAGGAATGAGGAGCCATAAGGTTATGTCTTGCAAATTCTATCCTCTTAAATATTTATGATGAGGCAACTGCACACAAGTTATATAAGAGGACAAATGGTATCTATAAAACTAAAGGTCTTAAAAATAAATTATATATAGAATTATTATTGAAAATAAAGGATGATGATTCTATTCTTAGACCATTTGAATGTTTTTAATTTTATTTTAATTCAACTTTCTTTTGTATTTAATGCCTTTGGTGCTTGCAACTTGTTCTTGTATTTATTTTTTCTTGAATTTGATATAATGAATAGCATTCTATTATGATTTATTGGCTTGCTTTGAGTTGTTCATACTCTTGTATGGAGTGACTGATGTGTGTGCCACCTTTGAATTTATGCATTAATTGGTGTGTTTTCTAAATGAGATATTTTGGGCATTGATTGACATGTTTGACAAATGAGATATATTATGCATTAATTGGAATGTTTTCCAAATGAGAATGCATTTGTTGGATTGTTTACCAAAGGAGATATTACAGATGATGTGTGTTTATACTACCCATGTATTTAGAGGTGGTGTTCCTTTACAATGTTACATATTGGTTTCTAGAATATTGCATGTGCTAAGATGCATGTATGATACTATGACAATATTCTTGTGTGGACTTGATATATTTTATTATTATTTATTTGCATACATTGAAGGGGAGGAGTCCTTAATATCATTATTGGAATCTAGATTAGAGTAAGTGCACTAAGATGGTTCCCAAAAAGGGAGTGTAAGTGGCCACTTTTTTTTTTTCTGAAATTAGGAAATATTGACCTTGGACATGAAATTGAGGATAGTTACAGTACTCAAAATTTTGAGATGGAACAAAAACAAGGATTGAAGTGCTCTAGGTCTACTTTCTAAGCTATTAATTTATTTTGAAAATGGTTTAGATTAAGGGGTTCAAAAGAGGAACACACAAAAATTAGTGTTGTTTTTTTTCAAAAAAACATAACATAGCAACTCTTGTACGACCCTAGCATGGTGAAATTTTTTGTAGTATTTTTAAAATAGCTACAATCAGAAGTTAGCTAATAGTATCTAGTTGATGCACAATTTTTCTGATAAATTTTTAATGAGTATTTGAGTTTTTACTAAGTTTCTAAGTGGGAACTTCCTGAAAAGTAGAATTTTGGACATGCCCCCCCTACAAATTTTGGAAAGTAATTGATTTTTTTTTTAAATTTGTAGAATGGAGTTTATTTGAAATTTTGATGAATGGTTAATTTATAATGAAAAAAACACCAAACACTACTTTTTGGCAAAAAAGAGACATACAAACAAAATAAATTATGCATGTAAGGCTTAACATTTTTAAAAAGTGAAAAAATTACATCGTTGGATAGGTAAGAGAGAACCTAACATTACCTATGTGTTCGATTTTGTCAATATTGAACCAGATGCAATCCTAATAGTGAGAATGAACCCGATTATGTGAAATATTGTAGAATTTGCAAAACCACATCTCTAGTCATTTGGAATGCTCTCCAAGCCTTTGGGTTGGTATTCCATGGAAAATACCAATGCTAAGGCTCAGGGATTCCCAAAGCAAGATATAACGTGAGCATGTTATAATGCGCTCATGTTATGTCTTAGTTTTGACATTTTTTTTGCTTATTCGAGATACATGTCAAGCAAGAAATAAAGTGGGGATGTTATAATGCACTTGCGTTATGTTTTCCTCTATGTTAAATGCCACTCTATTGAATGTTTGTTGATATATTTTTATGTTTTTATGTGCATTTATGTTGGTGTTTCATGTATGTATGTATGTATGTATGCCTATATGTATCAGTGCATGCATATTGTATGGATGTAGGATTGTATGTACATATGTATTATGCTTGTATTTATTTATGTATTTCTTTAGAGGGAGGGAGAATTTTAAGAGAGAGAGAGAGAGAGTTGTCTAGGTAGGGTGGGATGGGGAGAGGGAGAGGGGGTTGAAGTGATAGTTTAAGAGAGGGAGTGGGAGAGAAGGGGTTGGAGTGAGGGGGCTTAGCTAGGTAGGGTGAGAGGGAGAGATTTGAGAGATAGGTAGGGAGAGGGAGTGGGAGAGAGAGGGAGTGGGAGTGAGAGACTTGAGAGAGGGAGAGGGTGTGGGAGGGAGTTCAACTTGAGAGAGGGAGAGAAAGAGGGGGTGGAGTGAGAGGGACTTATCTAGGTAGGGAGGGAGGGATAGATAGAGAGAGGAGAGAGAGAGTTACCTAGGTAGGTTGCTAGAGGGAGTGACATGAGAGAGAGGGGGTGGGAGGGAGAGAGAGGGGCTGGAAGTGAGAGATTAAGATAGAGGGAGTGGGAGAGAAGGGGTTGGAGTGAGATGGAATTAGCTAAGTAAGGTGGGAGGGATAGAGGGAGGGAGAGAGAGAGTGGGGAGTGGGAGAGGGTGGGAGAGAGTCAAAGAGAGTGGGAGAGAGGGTGGGAGAGAGTGGGAGAGAGTGGGAGAGAGTGGGAAAGAGTGTGGGAGAGTGGGAGATAGGGTGGGAGACAGTGGGAGAGGGTGGTAGATAGTGGGAGAGAGGGTGGGAGAGAGTGGGAGAGAGTGGGAGAGGGTGGGAGAGAGAGGAAGAGAGAGGGAGGGAGGTGTTGGGTGAAATTTATGTAATCAACTTTTCGATAGATTACACAACTTGGACTTCAGCCACAACTATGTGAGATGTAAATCTCTCCTCTTGGAAAGGGGAGGCGCCCTTCCTACTGCTAACAGAAGTGATAGTAAATCAAACAAGTAATTACAAAATGTACACGAAACTTACGAAGTGGGGGGGTGTGTTACATTCATCCTTCTCTCTTTTTTCAGAGAAGATGTTTACAATGCTTCACCGTTGGAAGTTCACAATTCTTGATAACCTTAAACTAACAACTAGCAGTAATACCAATACCTCTATCTCATCAAAGCGAAGCATAGAGATACCAGAAGTGATTAATAATAAACAAATAAAGTAAAAAGGGAAAGCTCACGAAGGCAAAAAGTTGTTCCGTAGCTTTATCGATGTTGGATCTATGCAGATGTACCGTTTGTCATGTTAGAAGCACAAAGTCTTCTTAGACGCAGCAATTCCTCGAACAGCATGAACGATTACAAGCACAAAGTCTTGTAGATCATCCAACAAAAGTATCAAAGAGCATGAATGATTACAAGCACAAAGTCTTGTAGATCATTCAACCAAAATATGCAAGAGCATGAACGATTACAAGCACAAAGTCTTGTAGATCATCCAACCGAATGATAAACATAAATACAAATGCAAATCTAAATAATAAATGTAACACAAAGTTTACATAAACTACTTAGAGTCCTTCAGATTCTTCAAGCTAATCACCACCAAATAAGATCAACTCACAAGGTGCTCGAGATCCAGCATAGGGGTTGAAGCACGATCCTCTTCTTTGTGTCAATTTCATTCACAAGCATGGTATGAAGTTTCTGGGTTGAAAGCTAAAAGGGCAGCACTTCATTGCAAAACACTAAAGGATAAATTTACAATGAAAATCCCTCACATTATATAGAAAGAGGGATGAGCAAAAGAAGGAAATTGATTGAGAAAATTAAGGAAAGTTAGGTGAGCAATTTTAGGAGATCTCACCTAACTTTGACCAAAGTCAAAGTGTAATTTGTTTTTAAAATATTACATCTTTGAGCTTGGTGTAATTACAATTTACAAAAAGACATTCGAAAATGTCGAGAAATATTTACAAGATGCATAAAGGGATGCACCAGAAATGTCTAACACTAGAGAATAGGGGGTTGCTTCATGTTTCTTTGCATTGGGCGCGGAAGTCTTCAAATTTCCTCCTAGTCTCCTACATGAACTTCTCATCTGGACCAATAGTGTAATCCACAATGGTGTGAATTCTTGTGATCGATCTCATGGTAGATGAGTGAACCTTCTTGCACCTGTCAAGATGCGTTTTCAGGTTGTCCAATGTGAGCCTTGTATCACAAATGATGTTCAGTGAAGCTTCTGAGAAGTCTGAACTATCAATCAAATTCATGATGGCTTCCTTGAAGATCTGGGATATTTCTGTGGCCGGCAGGAAGATACGATTTTCCTGAAGAAGTTGACTAGGCAACTCTTTGATACCTTTTTCAAGAATGGCACGATGTCCGTCGACATCTTCCTGTACTTGGTGGAGATCTTCTGTAAGAGATTGAACCACTTGAATTTTGTGTTTCAATGATTCTCTTACCTCAACAAACTTTTCTTTGTCAGGAATTACCCCAACCTCCACCAATTTACTGAGCTTTACCTATTTCATTTCCGACCATGACAACAGGCACTTTTCCATGTCTTTGCGCTCCTGGGAAAGTATACTTTTTTCTTTATCAGGCTTTGTGGTGAGCTTGGCCAACAAGGTAGTTTTCTCGTCTACAACCATTATAATCTGAGATCCGTGTTCAATGATCTTCTCAACAAAATCATACAACACCCTACCTTTGGAGGCGAATTTCTCAGCTTTCTTGACAGCTAGGTCTTCAATACTTACCACTATCAGCGGTTGTGCATTACTTGGAGAACCTGCAAGTCTCTTTATAAGAGTGGCATAATGCTCTGCCCTCTATTTGTACATGTTACGAGCTTGCTCTACTTTATCTAGCCTTCCAGCCAAGATATCCAAAGTGACTTGCGCATCGGCTTTTGCACTTTCATTGGTAACCTTGCCAAGCTGGACCTTTGTTACTGTGTAGTCTTCCATATTGACATCACCTTCTTCATTTGGTGGTATGCCAATTTCAGCATACTTGTGGCCAGACTTATCAACATTCAGCCTTGAGTATACCTTTTCCTTTTTCTTCCCTTTGGCCTTTGGAAGGACTATCTCTTCAAGGTCAAGCTCCTCAGGAGAAATCATTTGCTTTTTATGCTTCGACACTTGAGATATTAGCCAAGGGGGAAGAAAAGAAGTGTGAGCTTCTGGATTCACTGTCAATTTAGTCGCCATTGCTACTTTTGAAGTTATTGTCATGTCTGAAGTTACCATAGGTACCGTGACAATCGAAGAAGTGTCTATCATCATCGCTCTTGTAGTTGACACATTGAGCTAATCACGCATTGACTCATTCATGAAACGATTGAATTCATTTTCAGAAGTGATATCATACGTTGGTGAAGACAAGATAGGAATGGACGATGGAGGGCTTGACAGTATATCAACCGTATGGATGCTTTCCACTGAAGGAGTATCAAGTTGGGTTGATGCTGTAGGGATAGGAGATATCTTGGCTGCAGGAATGCATGTGGTAGGAATAGGTGACGAGGGAATAGGAGGTGGAGGAGTTCTTGAATCTGGAGGGGTATGAGGAACATTTGAAGTCACAAGTGATGATGTTTTGGGAATTTCCTCAATTACATTATCAAGAGGAGAAGTAGTTCTTTCTTGATCATGCCCAGGTTCCTGTTGATCACCCTCTTGTCTCTCCGATTTTGGTTCACCTTCAAAATCACCTTAAGATCCTTCTTCAGAATCTTCATCAGACTCTTGCTCACTTTCAGAAACCTCTTCTACATCAGAGTCTGCTTCTGCTGAATCTTCATCTTCAGCGGTTTGGTCACTTGAAGTTTCTTCTTCATCGGAATCTACCTCCTCTAGAATAGGATTTTTACCTTTAAAGCGAGATGGATTAGATTCCGTGATTACTGTCTCTGGGACGGATTGAGTATCTTTCTTGCCAACAGTGAACTTGATCCTAGGACTTCTTCGTGAAGAAGTGGGAACGACTGCTAATTTATTTTTGTTGCGAAGTTCTTGCTGTTGGCAAGCTTCTGCTTCGAATTCATCTCCTTCTGAGTCTGTTCTGAAACTTTTCATTGCATAACCGTGTTTATGTAACCATTCTTCTGTGTTGGTTAGGATTGGCCTCAACCTTTCTCTTATGATGGTAACTTCTTTTCTAGACCATTGTATTGTAGGCAACGGCCTTTTAGCAATGCCTTGCTCATCATAGACAAAATTCATGATATCACCTAGATCTGAAAAATCCTTTGGTAGGTCAACAATACCAAGACCTCTGATCTGTTGAACAGTCAACCTGCAATAGTCCATTTTGCAAATGGTTTCTTCATCTCTTCAATCTGCCCAGATGTCCTCAAAATGGTACCTGTGATG